>ML058403.1:0-353488 GCA_003013855.2 Liriodendron chinense
TAAAGCCATATAAAGCCAAACAAATATAACGGTCAACTGAAATCCATCCACAATATTATATACTCATAAAGTATTGGCAAAATAGTAGAGTGAAAGAAATGAAGATGGATGGCAAAAAAAAAAAATCATCATAAAAACGACACAATACCCACATTCGCCATATACCATCCAACGCATGTTATCTGCTTTGGTTGGGTGAATATTGATTAATTCTACCTCATCCGATGCTTGCTTCACAGCATCATGAAATGTCATCTTTGAAAGTTCTCTACATATAATTCTGATGGAAGTAGAAGCTTGCGATAAAGAGAAAAGGGGGTAGCATTCCAAGGTTCAGTTATTGAATCAACCCACACAAAATCATCATCGTGTTGATGTCATTAATTATAAAATGTAATAGAAGATAAAGAAGTTAATATATTCAAAAGAGTAAGGAATAACATCACTCACCACTCCAGTCGTGCATTTATAAAAATATCTTCCATAATTGGTAGGTGTCTTTGCCAATTAGATTTTCATCGGCTCTGCTCCGCAAATGCAAAATTATTTTAGGATATCTTTCTTCATCTAAAAAACGTTGCACTTATAAAAAAGTGTTAATAAAATGAGCAGCCAAATTGGACTTGATTCATGAAACAAATCTATAGCGAAATAGATCTATATCTGAACATAAATCAGGAAATGAGCAACCTAACAAAACTATAACTGAATCATATTAAGTGCCATCCTCATTATCATACTGTGTATAACTTTGACTCGAATCATATTAAGTGTATCTACAATGAGTATCCTTTTGTACGATTGAATATAATCATTGAATACTTCTGAAATATTATTTATGACATGATCGACGCAAGATGGGTAATGAAAATAAGCCCAGGACTAGCAATGTGGTGAAATCTTGCTAATCCAATCATTAGCCTATGTGACCTGTTTTTTTATTTTAGCCATGACCTCATCATAGTTGTATCGCATATATGCACGCGATGCACACTACAACTTATCTTTAAATAACTTTTTTCCTGAACTTTTTTTTTTAATTCTCATATAAATGTCGTATGCAAAATCTATGATAAGCATATAGAAATATCTGATGAATAGCTTTCAACGGTCATTTATGCTTGTCGGATATGATAACTAGCTTTCTTATCTCTCCAACTCTAGAAAGTAAAGCTTCAAAGAACCACGTCCAACTTTCAACATTTTTACCTTCAACAACAACCATTGCTATTGAAATTGTGTCATTATTCGCATTTACGACAATTGCGGGTATCATGGCTCCTTTAAATCTCTTATAAGATAGCATCCATAGAGGCCTAAGAACAGCCTACCTACGGTAACAAAGCTATTGAGATACACCCAGAAAGACATAAAGAATCTTTTGAATCTTAGATCATCGTAACTCTCACACTAGTACCTGACAATGCTGTTTAGGCTATACTCCAATAAAGCGTACACGAATCTGGGTATTCAGTTGTAAGACTCTTCCACAGATCTGACAATCTTTTTACGGGTCATTTCTCTCCCGTAATATACCCTCTGTTAGGGTAACTGAACCCCGAACTGCTTCTTTAAATGCGCAATCAAATTACGCACCTTGATATTCAGGTCTTTATGTACCAACTCTTCTATCTGTGTATAGGCTCAAGTCGATATAGCCATGTGATTTCCTATATCATTGATGGATGTACACATATGTTTGTTTGTATATGTCTTAACTATACAATTCCTTCCATTTTGATGAAGGCTAACATGTACTCTCCATGGGCAAACTCTCTTTCCTGCATTTTGTGGTAACACAACTTCGATCGTTGTTTATGAACGACACTTCGATCCCACATACAACGCAATAGTGTCGAAGTGTTGCATGAAAGGCATCCACATCATTGAACTCATGTCTAATGCAGAAGTTTGGATCACCACTAGTGAACTCATGAAGTTTTGAATCTTCATCACTATCCTCCTCGTTGTAAGGAAGATCACCATCGACTTCTTCATCTATAAATTGCGCACTCTCAAGATCAGATTCTTCCTCCCAATTTGGTAAATATGTATCATCCTCGAAGTCTTCAACATTGGCATCTTCATCATTTTGATATTCATCATCATTTTCAAGTGCTTGATGTACACTTTCATATTCACATCCTCTTCAAGTACTTGATCATTCCCCACGCTTTTGATGTTGCACCTAATACTGTAACATATAAGCAAAGCGTCGTGTTCCTGTTCTTATAAATATGGAATATATGCATCATCTCAACATTAGATTTGCATACTCTCATCCCTAATTCAAGACCTTTTCTTGGCAACTTGTATTTCATTTCAATTGTCTCATTCTCTGCACAATTCGTTAGATTACATACTTGATAACTTAGGTCCATAAAAGATGTTCGGTCTATGTTTAAATCAAATTCTTCCAGTTGTCCATTAACAAAGTCAAACTTGTTCGATGGTGTTGATGCGAAATTTCCTCCATGGTGTATTTGGGTCACAATAATATCTTCAGGTAAAGTCATCCTACTCAACCTAGTGTATTTGGATTATATAAGATGCAAACAGTACAAAAGTTATAACATTTATAACATTTACAACAATCATAGATGTCGAATACAAACTTAAATGAATTTAGGTCACGTAAGATGCAAACAGTACAATAGTTACAGCAATTATAAATGTTGCAACACTTATAACAGTTGCAACATGTTGCATACAAACTTTAATGAAGACATCTTACATATAATTACAAATGTATATACCAGGTATCAGTTGGGATTATTACAACCTCCAAATTTGATTTAAGATTAGGGTATTAAAATCTCCACAGTAAAAATTCCCCAAATTCGAAAACTCCAAAATTCAAAACCCAAAAAAAAAAAAAAAAAAAAAAAAAAAAAAAAAAAAAAAAAAAATCCCCAAATTTGAACACCCCCAACTAACTTCAAACACCCCCAAATTCAATTTTAGGAATCGGCGACCAAAATTCTTAAATTCAAGAGCTCCAAATTCAAAGTGGGAATAGGGTACCGAAATCTCCAATTTCAAAACCCCTAAATTCGATTTCGGATTATGGTACAAAAATCTACCAGTTCTTAAACCTCCAAATTCGATGGTACCAAAAATCCTAAATTCGAAATGGGATGGATGTTCCAAAATCTTCAAATTCGAATAAGGTTTTCTTTTGCAAAGGGCATATCTTCATTTTGTCATCATTTCTCACGCACTCGATACATTATTGTAAAGAAATGGAAAAGTCTAAAAGGCCCTTGCATAAATAATAAACAAATGCAAATCTCGAAGGTAACAAAGCTCAAAAGCATGTGGGCCCTTCGGGTGCACCAACTCTATAAATATTGAGTTCAAAAGAATTAAAGTGGGTTAGGGTTTTTACCTTCCGAAGTGAAAGGAAGAGAACGACTGTGAGGTTTGAGGATGACGATCTTTGAGGATCTCCAATCGGGTTTCCGCACTATGAGAGATAGATTTGAGGAGATAGATTGCAAGAGAGATGGAGCTGAGATGAGAGATCACAACAAAGGGAATGTGCAAATTAGAGATCGTGAGAGAGGGAAAGTTGGCTGAGAGAGAGAGAGAGAGAGAGAGAGAGGAGAGAGAGAGAGAGAGATGGTAAAAACCTAATTTTCCCCCCTTTTTTTATCTGTGGGGGCAATTTTGTCTTTAAAAAATATGGTCCTTATATTGTACAAGTACAACATGGTTGTAGACAACAGACAGCAATACAATAATGACACAAAAAAGGCAGGCGGCCATAGCCTAATACAGCGAAAGTAGGCGATTTTTTGAAAATAAACCAAAAGGTAAGCGGGCTTTTATAATTAAATCTTTTTTTATGTATATTGGGAATGACACCTGATGGCACTTATCCATGGGGCTTCATATGTGGCAATCTCTCTCTCTCAATTCTTACATATTTTTTTTCAACTCTTATAAACATGGCAACCCTCCTCTCTCTCTCTCTCTCTCTCTCACACACACAGGACGTATACCGGCATTTATAACTAAATGGTAACCACATAATTAGTTTTTTATGTTGCGGAAATAACGCTAATTTTAATTTTGATAAGAGACGTTTTTTTTTTGTGGGAGGGGGAGAGTGTTAGTACACACCCGCACTGTTAGTCACCCTGCAATGTTAGCCACCTCCACATTAGGATTCGATACCTAGACCTCAGTGTTGAGACGAGGTTATCTCCACTCAGTCTACCACTATCCCAAAGGTGTGGGTGTGGGAGACGTGAACTACGTGGTGACCACTCAATTACTTTTCCACCCGTGGCAAGAATAACAGCCAAGATACGTGGTCTGCCCATCTTAGCCCTCTCATGGTTACTTAAAGGGGGGGAGTTGGATGGGGATGCATGCTTCTGTTGGTCCAATGGAGTGGGAATGACACCTGAGATCTGCGGTGCTGCATACATGGCTCTCCTTTCCTCTCTTCTATTCATGTTTCTTATTTTTGGTTTTTCATTTTGTTTTGAAGAGGTATGTATGCATGCTTAGTTACTTTTTCATGGGCAATGGGAATAACAGCCTCTGTGGGACTTCTTATGCGGCATCCCTGGTTGTTCGATTATTTTATTATTTTTTTAACTTCGATTGGGAGGCATCCTAGGGTTTATGACACACAGGATTTATTCCTTCGGATTGCAAAGACACATACAACCCCTTGTTTCATGGGGCTTGGTGACTTCAAACCAGGCATTTTGATTCTCTGAGAATTGAAGTGTTCAAGTGACTCCACTTCAAACTTTCGTTGAAGTTGAGTTCGAACCCAATTCCAATCATAGTGTCAGGTTCAAACTTGCGTCCAGTTTGAAGTTGAGTTTGAACCCAATACCAATCAGTGTTTCACCTGCTAGCCCAGCTGGAAGACGCCTTGACATTTCAAGAGCAAGTCTCCAGTTTGAATGCTAAGGAGACACACTAACCCGGGCGGTGCATCGTGTGACTAATTGTGTGGGTGAGTTGCGAGCTAATAGGGTGGGTGCATTGCATGACTAACCAAAAAAAAAAAAAGTCACCTGCAAATCAAGGTGGTTCGAGCCTCACACTCCTACATTAAGCTTTAGTTATTTTTCTTGACTGTTGCCTCACACAACTACATTAAGCTTTAGTTATTTTTCTTGACTGTTACTGTTGTTGTTTGAAAGACTTATAGTTAGTTTGGTTGCTCGTATTTTGGAATGCATTAGAATCCAAATTACAATTACTTCCGGAGCTTGTATTTGGAATGTAGTGTAATTCTTTAGTATATTCCCAAGACTTAAATTGACTAATTAAATCAGCTTTAATATGCCAATTAAAATACAGACGTTATATTTGATGGAATGATTATAATTAACCCATTGGGCAAAAAATGAGAAAATTCAGAGCCTCGTGTAGGCCATAAATGTAAGGATCACAAACAAGCTACTCACCGACAGTTTTTCACTGCCCATTCATATGGCCAATGTTTGAATAGAGTTTGGATCATTCTTTCAGTGGTGCGACTCTCCAACCTTTAAAAGGAAGCCAAAAAAGAAAAAAAAAAAAAAGGGCATTCCATTAAGAAGAGTTTTCTCTCCTTTTGTGTATGGGACATCAAGAACAAAACCTTCCTCAAATAAAGTTCCCAATGACCGTTGGTGTGAATAGAAACCAACCATAGTTTGAAGTGGGGCCACCACTATGGCGTCTTTGTTCCATTTGTAGACATGGCATGGTTCCCCTTGCGAGCAGATTCATCTGCATGATCAGACAACTTGGCAATAGGATGTGTTCCAACCTGCATTCAAGTTCATCTCTCTCTCAAAACAACATTCTAATAATCCAGCTGGTGTTTGAGTTCCAGCAGCTCCCTCTTCATGGTAACCGTGGCAGATACGTGCGGTGATCACAACTTAGGCCACATCTCAAAGGCAAGGCAAAGGGGATATTGTAGCCATCTAATCCTTTAAGGCATAAACTAGAAGAGGCATCCGTGTCAATATGGCATAGAGCCTGTCCATTCAGTGGGCCAGCAGATCAACAATCCAGATCACATCCTTTCTAGCATAATGATAGCAGCATTTCTTGTATCTAACAACTAACAAGTACTGTGCCCCTAATATACCCTTTGACCAAGCCAGCAGTGGATGAGAGATATTAATTGGGTTGGTAGGTTGGGTTAAGGCAGACAAGGACATCCACCTTTCCATTAAAATCCAGAGCAAATTGGTGGGGCCCACCTCCATAAACCGTTCGTATCAATAATACCATGATTTGAAATCCAAAAACAAGCGGAGGCCCAGACTGACTTTTTTTTTTTCCAGAATTTTCTATTGAGGCCCAACCCAAGAATGAAAACAGGCCCATTTGTGCCTGAAATCAAATACTGGATTACTAAATGATAGATCACCTCCATTGTTTTAAGCTGTAGTGTCTCCATCCCCCCTACACTTAGCACGTATGAATGGAGATCTGGACCGTCTGGTTTGTGAGGCCCATTTGGATAGGACACGGTCAATTAAAATGTAGATAGAAAGTAGGGCTCTCAACGGGTCGGATCTGGATCGGATCTACTTGGATCCGGCTCCAAGTCCGAATAACGGATTGGGATCGGATTCGGATCCAACTCGGATCTAAAAGGTGATATCCATATCCGATCCATTTAAAAATTGTTAGATCCATTTCCGATCCAAAATCCATATAACCATCAGATTCGGGTCAGATCTAGGTCCGAATCCACCCCATAACAAATCTTAAAAAATATATGGTATAAAATATATAATATAATATATTTAATTTAGTAGAAAAATGATGCAAATCCCACTATTTACTATGGCATGGTCAACATGGCCTAAAATAATTTGTAAAACGGATGGCCAGCATGAATATAATATATACAGTAAGGTGACAATGAGCCAGATCTTAATCGGATTCGGATCAAACTCGGATATGTTCCTGAGAATCCATATCCGCTCCATTTAAGTAATCGGACCTATTTTAAGATCCAAATCCGGTCCATTTAACTAATCGGACCTATTTTAAGATCCAAATCCGCATTATATGGATTCGGAGCGAATCGGATCTCGGATCTGACCCGCTCCATTGAGAGCCCTAATAGAAAGGTCTCAACCATCTGATTTTTCAACTGTGAAAATGCGTCCAATCAGCATATGGTTTCTGGGTATGCTCTGCTCTGTCCACACTGAACTCTATGATTTGTTGGATGGACTGGATCGAGGTGCCGACAAGCTACATGGTAGATGAGAGACTGCCACTTGTAAAAAGTTGGTGTGTGTGTGTGTGTGTGTGTGTGTGTGTGTGTTGGGGGGGGGGGGGGGGGGGGGGGGGGGGGGGGTACATGTAGGCTTTCTAATCGGGGGATCTCAAACATTGATTCAAGTACCCAGAAATGGAGCCTGAGAATACCTCAGTAGCAGAGGATTCCAATCTCTGGATCAGTCACCTGAACATCAACAGTTAGGGAAACTGCACAGAAAACAATCTGAAATCGCTGTAATAGATGGGGCAGATGCAATCATCGAATCAAGAAATTTTTTTGGTCATGTAGAATAAAAAATGGAGCCCATCATATCAATGGGGTCGATCACTGGACCACGTGGCCCACTGGTGCGCACAAAATGGGCACATCAGAACCTTATAAGTCCCACTTGTACACAAGTGGATACATCAATACCTTGCAAGTCCAGGATTATAGAGAGCTGGTGAACCAAAGATTGGATGGAGTCCTGATCATGGTTTAAAACCAAGTACTGTCCTGGAACCTTTCCTAGGGTGGTTTGGTCCTACCAACGGCCCGCATTGAGCTGGAAATCGGCTTAGAAGATGTTGAAAAAACAGAAAGATTCAACAGCTAATCACCGTAAGCCTAATGGTTATCATGGGTTCGAGCCTTGACTGTAGTTACAGTTCTTCCATGAACACATTTTTTGCCCCCAGCTGACCAGGTTTAAGGATGTCTCACCTGTTTTGATGGCTCTTTCCAGTCCAACCACCTGCTCCAATCCAGGTTTTGAAATCTGGATCCCGATGCACCCAGTCCATACACGTGCGGCAAGTGCGGTAGTTGATACAGACCACTGATCTTTATGGCACCACTCCACCCAGAACTCTTCCAGATGGGAAGATTCTAGCCCTCCAATATTGCCCAAATAATGGGACCCACTGTAGATATATTACAACCTAAAAACGACACTAAGTATGATTCTAACTGGCTGCTAGGTCAATATCTATTGGAAAGTGAAGTGCTAAAAAATCCTAGTTCCGAAAAAAAAAAAACAAAAAAAAAAAAACACCCACCCTAAATCAGAGGGTCTGGATTGTCTAATCAACCTGATTTTGGGTGAATGACTCTCTCTCTCTCTCAGCTGTGGCACAGTTAGACAGGCTGAGAGGATTGACTTAGTGGGACACACGTGATGGACAGCTGTGAGGATCAAATGCCAGTTTTGCCCTTTCAATTTCCCTCAGGCAACAAGCGGGGATGATAGCATCACCACCAACAGACCAGACCGCCATGTCCTCATAAGCTGCCGATAGACAGCCAGGTCCTCAAAAAGGCCAAACAGTTCATGAATGAGCAAATCATATAACTGAAATAAGTTCTCTCTAGGTCTGTTCCTGTACACACCCACATTCAATTACTATTGGTTAGGATCAGGCAGCCTAAGAGGCTTGACTTGGTGGGACACACTTGACAGAGCTTGAATTTCAACGTGTGCAAGACGGACACATGGGATGGGATGGTGTGTAGACAGTGTGACCACTAGATGTAGACAGGCTCCCTCATACACATGTGAGCTTAGCAAACCTTATTTTTCTAGAACCAAACTTCATATTCCCGTCTGAAGAACAACTCCTAAAACATATCACAGTTTAAAAGTATAATAAAGGTAAGAGGTTTGCATTGCATGCATTCCATCATGTATGTGCCAAGTGTGCTGACCTAGCACATGAAACATTGGAGCATGCATAAGGTGGGATCCTGGCTGCTGTGTACATAGAGTAAAAATCAAACAGGCCCTCTCATGAGGCAGGCCATGCATGCAAGCTGAGTATGAGCCATTGGCAAGTCCTTTTAAATCCCCCTTTTGTACAGGGGTAGCCTGCCTGATTCACAAACTGGCCCGATTTTTGTGCTAGCTCATCTGCACGGTAAGACCCACCCTTATGCAGGGCAATGATGTCTCCCACACACGTGTCGGCTTTGGATGTGTGCTACATGTAAAGGTGCATGTGGAGAGGGTATCATTTGATGTTGAACAAGAGAAGCATCTGATAATGAACACAAGGATGATGAGGATAACAACAGCAATGATGATTGTCATCTAAATGCAATTCACAAAGATAACAGGAATTTATAGATATTTTACATAAACCACAAATATATGTATATATAAGCACAAAAAAGACTTTTCAAAATTGAACATGCTAGAACAGCACCTAAAACAGCCAAACTTGCATGAATAGCTCATGACTACACCCAAAAGCATAACATATCAAGAAACAAACAGCTGCAGACTTGAACATTTATGCTCAAGGTTCTTAAACGCGAACAGCTCAGAAAGGCCACATAAAGGAAAAGGGAAGGTAGAAAATGAGAACCTGGGATTTGACAGTGTGTTTGGACATGTCACCTCCTGCGAGGGTTGTGCAATGATCTCGGGGACCCCTCGAAGAGATCCAAGAGGTAGTTCTGCAAATCCTCTGCAGTGTACTTGATGTACTTGTCAGCATTCCGCCCACCCTCCAGATGAGGGGAGTACCTCCCTGTGAATGTCCGGTACGCTTGAAGGATTTTCAGCGAGATCGAAATCCTTAGATCATCACGGAGCTGGGGATCAGGGATCTGCCATGCTGTTTGGGTCTTGTATATCTCTTCGAAGGCAAGATTAAAGCTCCTGAATCTCTCCTTCAGAACCGCCTTGGAAACTGAGCTCGACCCAGGATTGCTAATCCCTTCGTCTTTTAAGAAGGAGAGGATCAACGTCCAGGAAGCCCTCTCATAGCTCAATGCATGCTGCCGGAATTTCCTGTTGTGCCTACGGATCCAGTCATCTCCAAGGAGAGCTCTAAGATCGGAGTCCTTGACCTTTTGCACCATGTAATAGATGTTGTTCATTAGGAAAAAGTATTGAAGAGAACCGTCCTTGTACAACATGGATTTGCCATCAAGGTTGCATTCCAGCGTTGAAGTGACAGACCGAAGACGTCGAGCTATTGGAGAAATGTTGCAAAACATCCTCTCACTGTCTTCTTCAATAGAATTATTTGAATTGGATAATGATGACGACTCATCCTCATCGACATAGCCTTCGAGAAGCAAATTCAGCGTATCACTGTAATCCGTAAGGGCCTTTATGTAATTCATGACGTATCTCGTCAGATGATGGACCCCGCCTCCAGCAAATGGAGTCGTCGATGTGTTCGTTCTAACAGCATTCTCAAATTCCACAATAGTTCCCCTTACGCAGTCAGCCAGTCTCTTCAGAACTTCATGGCACTCCATTCTGACACAAGAACCTGCCTCTTCCGAGAACAGGGTATCTATATCCGGAAGAAGATCTGCCAGCCCTTCATACATGTCGAGTATCCGGAACAGCTTTTCTGGAGAGCAAGGTCTGATCGCTATGGCTTCACCGAATATCAAGAGCTGCAGGATCGAACCCTTTGAAGTCTCAGCGAAGCATGTCTGGATGACTGACCCAAACTCCCCAAAAATCTGGTTACAGAGACGTTTTTCACTAGCAAGATAAACCCGGATGAAGATCTTCATAGCACGGATCCACTTCTTTATCTTGGAATCTAAGTAACTCCATTCCATCTTCAGCACTTCCTCAATACTCAGTTTCTCAACCTCAAGGATGAACAAGCACTCATCCAATGCATCTTTTCGGATGCTACTGTAAGCTTGGCAACATTCCTGGTCATAATTCGACATGAACATAACCTCAGCTATGCATTTAAGGTCAGGAATCACTTCCGGATGGATCAAATCAATGATGAATTCCTCCGAGCCTTTGCTGCTCTCTCTCTGAAGCTTCGCCTGTGAATCCTCGACCTGCTCATCATCAATCGAACAGATGGAATCCTCATCAGCGATGCCATCTTCACTCGAACGAAAAGACATGTGCTCCGGTTCAAACGGCTGCCTGTTCTGAATAAGAATGTGGCTGAATTCCTCCTCAAGTCTAGCCATCCCCATCTGAAGAACACTGTGGGCACGGCGTAGAAGCTCGCTCTCTTCCTGATCCTCACTCAGAGACATGCTCCCCAAGTTTTCTGTGAGTCGGCGAACCTCATCAACTGCCAGTAGATATTCGGATGCTTCGTCCGGACCACAGTCCCATATCATCGACTCGTCAGAAACCCAACTCATGATCTTCTTCTCTGCCGAGCTGAATCGCTCTTCAAACTGACTTCTTCCTCCCTTCTTTTCTAAGATTTCAGTCATTCTCGATGCAGACAAACGTATATCAAATTCCGAAAGGAGTCTTATCATATCATCTGTTGGGTTCTTACTCGTTCCCAAGGTCTTTACAATGTGTTGTGCAACAGCAAGCACACGTTCATCTCCTTCTAAGTCACTGATAGATTTGCTCTCTGCCATAGCAAACAATGTAGCTGGGGGAATGCAGAACACAGATCTCGATCCCCTGCTTCTTGGTTCAGATGACAAGAGCAGACGATGAACAACCGAATTTATCTGCACCGAACCTCAACTCTACTGACCCATGTCACAAAGGAACTTGTTCAAAAGCACAGCTATTGCATTTAAGTCCATAACACCCTTGTACGGAAGATGATGATGAAAGAAAAAATCCAAAATGGAAAGGTCGGAACCAGGCTGAAAATTTCACCGTCGGTATATTCTCCACTTCTAATTCAGAATGAAGAACAAAACAAGACGGTACAATCAATCTGTGGAACTCACTCCATGTGTACGGCAAAAGGACTTGCTGCTTCCACGTTCAACAAAATCTAGAAATTCTCCCTTCCCAAAATCTCTAATCCTCTCTTTGAAGAGATTAGAGAAAAGAAAAAGGAAGCAGATTAACAAGATCGAAATACAAAATAGAACCCAAAATGTGACCAGGAGCTGACATTCAAAAATAGAATAACAACAAATAGCAACACGATACAACGAATGGATCGATAAGACCTCAGTATTTAGACAACATGGAAGCCTAAATAATATCCAAACGACAATTTAGATACCGAAGAACAACCAACAGCAATACAACAATAATACAGACAACAAGCAGGCACAATGTTCACAGTATTCTTGAACAAAATTCAATATATACGAGACTTACAAGCAAGACATAAAACCCCTCTTTTTCTAGGGGTTCACACAAATCGACGAAAAAAAAATCTCTCGACTTGGAAAGCCTACCAAATGCTGAAAACAGTAATTTCACCCTCTTGAATGAATTCGACAGCGAAAGAAGACGCAGACACAACTGAAATTTTAAATAAAATATTCCAAAATTCAGCGGATTCAGCAATCATACGGCGACGGATGCCAAGAAAACAACAAACTAAAATCAGACCTCGGTAGATCTAGAAAGAAAAAGCTACCGGCATCCGATCCAAAACCCTAATTCCCCCAACTACAGAAACGAACAAAACCCAGAGTAATTCCAACCGAAACCCTAGCTACGAAGCCCTAATTCCTTCCTTTTCCCAGACAAAGCCAAATCAAACGAGATCAAAACCGGAAATCAGATAGAAAACCAGAATCAAACTCTACCGATCGATTTCGACGAAGAATGCACGAAAATCCGTGGAAATCGGTCGAGATCTGGTCGTTTTCCGCGATCCAGACCTCGATCGAGCGAGCGAGAAAGGCAGGATTTGAACAATCTAGGGTTTATAGATGAAAATCCGTGGAATATATACCAAAACAGAGAGAAATTGAAGGAGTTAGAGAGAGAAGAAAGGGACCTGAAACTTCGCTCTTGTGGAAATGAACAGATATTAGAGAGATTTGATGGCCTGAGACTCCGAAGCTTCGTCTTTGTTTCACAGTATTATATATTAGAGAGTTTTGGGGCCGACTATTGTCTGCGTTTGCCACATTGTAAGAGAACCGATAACGCACCACAACTTGTGGTGCCGATACCATCTTGGAGCGGTGGGCCCCACCATGAGTGTCACGTCAAGAAAAAATAGGTCAATCCGTTCGTCAGATCCTTGAGACAGTTGGGAATCAATGGAAAACCGTTGGTATGATCAAATAAATGTGTGGCCCACCTAATGAGTGGATCATATTGATTGTCTAGAATCTTTGTGTTCATGGTGGGACCTACAGATTTCATGGTACGGATTTACTGTATATGACTTATCTTGGCAGAAAAGATGGTATGTACTGAAAGTTACGGTGCTTCTGCGTGTATGTGATTATTTCTCACATAATCATATGGTAGTCGTTGATATCTACACCACCGTGATTGACAAATCAACCTTTCCCTTTCTACTCACTGTAATACGCAAGTACAAACAACATTGATACTCTGGCAGTTTTGATGCATGATACACACGCACTTTGAAATTGCATACGTGGCATATAATTAATTAAATTGAACCGTCCAAATAATCTTATAGTGCGTAGATGTATAATGTACCAAAAATTAAGCTTATTTAATTATCTCAAGAAATGATTTATGGGTACTTATTGGACGATTAAAAATGAAAGACAAATCAATGGGTGTATTTCAATACAGAAGAGTCCATGCATCAGTGATTAGGATTCTTCAGCCAATCTGATATTTGGATTATAAACTGGAGACTCATCTTGTCTGTTTTATTTGAGTTAATATATGCCACGTGTACAATTTCTTAGTGCCATGCGTATCAAGCGTCCACGCAACCTGAGTATCGTATAAATCGTCATGAATAATGAGAGAAACATGCCCGCATCACAGCTACCATGCGAGCCTCGTTCCCACCGTTGAATGGCATTCATTCAGAGATCTAGACCATTCATCAGGAACATATTCTGTCTAGAT
The DNA here is from genome assembly GCA_003013855.2 of Liriodendron chinense. NCBI lineage: Eukaryota > Viridiplantae > Streptophyta > Magnoliopsida > Magnoliales > Magnoliaceae > Liriodendron > Liriodendron chinense. The sequence goes on from ML058403.1 coordinate 14,013, forward strand.
GACCTGGACCAAAAAATAGAAACGGTTGATCTTGTGTTCAGGCAGATATGGTATGTAGACAAAAATATACGGTCCAAATTCCATGCCCATGTGTTAGACACCTAATGAATTTCTGCCCTCATTTTCTTTACTATGGCATGAAAATAGCGGACGCTAACTGATGAATGGTCCAGATCTCTGACGTGCATGTCATCGGACGGTGGGAATCGGACCCCGCATATTAGGCGTGAGCCTATCCGCATTCTAACGAAGCCGTACGCATTTCTGTACTGTTGGCGTTGCCAAAACGCAGGTAAGAATCTGTGCGTCTACCTCTCGGGAGCGGATTAGGTGCGGCCCCGGCCTCACTCAACACAGTACGTCCTCGACAGTGGGGCCCACATTGATATATTTATTTCAATCCACGCCGTCCATAATATTTTAAATATTTTATTAGATTATTATACGAAAAATTAAACAGATACAAATCTCATATGGACCACACCACATGATCGAGTGGTGAATGACCACTGAAAAAATTTTTATGGGCCAAAAGTTTTTGGATCAAGATGATATTTGTTTTTTTTCCTTCATCCAGATCATTTTGACCTTACCAACAGGTTTGATGGGAAACAGGAATTACTTTGAGCAATAATGTGGGCACTAGAAAGTTTTAATGACAGGTATTCATTAAGACTGTTTCCTTTGGTGTGGTCCACCTGATATTTTTTTATAAACTTTAATTTTTAATAATATTCTAAAACTATATTTCAAAACCGATGAACGGCGTAGATATAAATTATATATATCAAGGAGGCCCCACATTCAGGGCCGCACCGTCTTGGATGATGCTAGGCCGCACCTAATCGCTTTCTTCAGTCGGGCCATGACTAGAATTTTGAATAGGGCCAGCCCGAAGGCCCGGCTTGAAACAATTCAAAATCCGGGCCGAACCTACCCCAGGTCCGGCCCGCTTACAGCCCTAATGACCATGCGCCGTTTCTTTGACTAGCCGTGCACCGTACAGTACTCGACCTGGCGCCGCTTACGTGGTGTATGTGCTTTAAATCCACGCCGTCCATCCATTTTAACAGGATCTAAAAAATAGAGCAGGTCCAAATCTTATGCGGACCACATCACAGGAAAGAAACAGCAGTGTGACTTTTGTGACCTGATAACTTGTTAGATGACAAATGAGCCTATTTTCTTTTAGTGTGGTCCACTTGAGATTTGAATCTATTCATTTTTGGGCTCATATTTTAAAATAATGATCCAAATGGATATACCACATGAATATAACACAAACATTATTATGGGACCCAAAGGTCACTAGCCCGAATGAGAGTGTCAATACAAAAGTTGGTGGGCCATCTCTCACAAGCATTTGGTGGGTAATGAAATGTGCCATGTCTCGGCATGATCGACCACTTTATTCTGCTAACTTGTGCTGATTCGGTCAAGCAGAGGAAAGACCAAATCCCATCAATTACGTCGTGGTGTCATTTCATCAGCCGGTAAAATGTGTTTAGGTATGTTCTTGGGTCATGGATTGAGAACTATTTAGGAACTTTAATGGGCCACCATGATATATGAGCAATTCATTTTTCCATATCATTTTAGGGTATAAGCAAAAAATTAAGGCAAATCCAAAGCTCATGCAGTCTACCGAGGGAGCATTAAACTTCTGCTATTGAGGACTTCTTGGAGGCCATAAAAGTCTTGGATCAACCTGATATTTGTGTTTTCCCTTCATTTGAGTTTATTTGACCTTATGCACGCATGCTAAAATAACGTTAAAAAATATATGGATTGTGCGGATAGAACCCACACATCACAATGGGCCCCCTCAAGCCCCAGCATGTGCAGAGCTCAAGACAAGCAGGGGTAGTACCCAATCCACGTTGACCCAGCAACCATTTGAGAGTAGATGGGTCCTTTTTGGCAAGCATAGAGTGAGCCAATTAAATGATTCATGTCTTGCCCTGATGGAACTCAGTGACCCTGCCAAATCCGCTCTCTCACAAGTCAAGGTCAGATTGGGTCCTTACTCAGTTACTGATCATGCATCAATTGTAGACTCACAAGAGTTTCAACCCAAGATCATGGGTTCGAGTACCCGCTGTGGTGAAATCCCACTGTGGTGTGAGTGAGTGCATGTGTTGGGTGTGAGTGTGTGTGAAATAAAAAGGTTAAGGTCAGATTTAAATGACGGAGATATTTATGTGACCCAGCCTTCTGTCACTTGTACATACACATCTGAACCATGGAAAATGTGGGATGCATCAGGAGATCAAATGGGCCAAGATTGGACTGATGGATTAGCTAGGTAGGTGTGATCAACCCACACAATGAGTCAAACATCAGTTGTCCATTGATTTCACGGTGTGCCCTAACTAATCAATATTTCGTTCTGATTTTGATTCCGTACGAGTTTACGGTGCCCTACATTTTGGAGGGCTCAGGTGTTACATCCAAACTTTGGCCGGTAGGGAGGCACCTGCACCATGGTTCTCAATGACAAAATTGGTCACCGTATCAGTTCGGCGCAAAAATAATACACATATAGCATTGAGGTTGTTTCGGGTCATATCAGCTTGTATGGGTAAGAGTGTTTTTAAACTTAAAAAATGCATAAATATATTTAAAAAATAAAAAATGAGATATTCAAGAATTTGTCTCTCTTTTTTAAGCATGTATTCAACGGTGCACAGGACTATTCTTTGACAAGGATGTTATCCTAATATGTTGAACTATGTAAGGTGTGACATTTTATATATATATAAATTGTTGATATATGAAAAAAATTGATATCATATATTGCTAATATGATTATCAATCAAGTAATATGGTTTTTCTAAAATTATTTTAAAATATAAAAAGCTTAAAATTTAACTTAAAATAGAAAAACTTAGAAAATATTTTTTTAATCAATGCATGTATGAAATCATTAGATTCGTAATCTTCTAAAATTCCTTGAGCATCATAACAAGAATTTTTAAAAAAATGATTTTGAAACCATTTTATGTAATTTTTAGAAAATACATGTGTAAATAAAAAACCTGAACCCAGACTATCCATATTCTAATACTCCTAAAAAAACAATTTAAAATTTTTTGAAATTTTTCCAAACATAGATGTGTTGGAAAACAGACGCCTCAAATCAGTTACACAAGGCCACCGACCGGTCGGTCACAGAGGATCAAGGTAGCAAAGTTACTGTGCTATTTTTAGGTCATACGATCGGTCGGCCGACCGGCCGGTAGGGGTATCCGACCGGTCGGCAGTTTCCTTGTGTTACACGGATTCTTGCGTGGTTTGCGCGCAAGAGGTTTCTAAATCTGTTTTTCTTGCCTATTTAAGGGGTAATACAGGATTAGAGGTTTCTAAGGTTGCAAAGGGGATTGAGGGAGTGAGAGAAAGAGCTTGAAGAAGAGAGTTTTCTTCTTGGGTAAGCTTGGGATTTCTCTTGTAGGCTTTGGTTTTTTGTCTTGGGTTCCATCTCTTGTAACTTCTGATATTATAGTGGATTGGTGTCGCTTTGTGCCGTGGTTTTTTACTCGTGAGGGGTTTTTCCACGTTAAATTCGGATTGTCTATGTGTGGGTGATTGCATTGTGTTACTTGTTTAATTCAATTTGCTGTTTGTGTTTGGCTTTGCTTCCGTTGCCGGCCCTTCTATCCCAACAACTGGTATCAAAGCGATTGTTGGGGTGTAGCAGAAATTCGAATTTGAGACAAGATCATGGCATTAGGCATGAGGTTCGACATAGAGAAGTATTCGGGAAAAAATAATTTTGAACTTTGAAAGGTGAAGATAAAAAGCCTTCTAGTTCAGCAAAGATTACAAGATGCGCTCCTCGGAGAGCGACCAGAAGCTATGAAAGAATGAGAGTGGAATAAGATCGACGAAAAGACTAATGTCTCAATCCAGTTGTGCCTGGCAGATGAGGTCCTGTATAACGTCATGAAAGAGAAAACTGTGGCTAAAACATAGGCGAAGTTGGAGAATATCTACGCGAAGAAATCTCTAGAAAATCGTATATATTTGAAGCTTCGGTTGTACAATTTAAGGATAACAAAGGGGGCCGATGTTGAGAGCCACATCAGCAATTTTAATAGGCTTATTTGCAAGTTGATGAATGTAGATGAGCCGATGAAGGACGATGATCAAGCGTTTATCCTGTTGAATTCTCTTCCAGAATCATATGAGTCGCTAAAGGACTCTTTGTGTATAGGTAGGGAGACTATTGGCATAGAAACCGTTATCTCAGCCATTCAAGCGAAGGCGATGAGAAGGAAAAGCGGCAGCGTGGGTCCCTCTACTGATGAGGCACTGTTTATGCGGGGGATAAATTCTGAGCGGGGTGGAGAATCTCCTTCATCGAGATCTAAATCAAAGGGCAAGTGAAGGCACAAGGTGAGATGTTGGAATTGTGGGAAAGAAGGGCATGTGAAAAAGGAATCGTTCGAATCCTGGGAAAAGGCAGGAGAAATCTGAAGATTCTTCTAGGGAAGGAACCAATACCGTAGAGGACGGTGGTGATAGTTGTGATGTATTGACTGTATCCGGCATAGAGCCTCTTGATAGAGAGTGACTCTTGGATTCAGGAGCATCTTGTCATGTATGTTCTGACCGAAGTTCATTCATGTCATACAAGGAGTATGATGGTGAATCGATGTTTGTGGTTACGCTCGCAATGTGATGGGGATTGGTTCGGTGCGTATTAGGATGTTCGATAGAGTCGAACGGATCCTTGAAAGTGTGAAACACGTCCATGAGATGAAGAGGAATGTGATATCTCTTGGCGCACTCGAGGCGAAAGGGTGCAGGTTCATTGGTTGCGATTGGTATTGTAAAGTGGTGAAGGGAGCACATGTGATGATCAAGTTATGGAGGTGCGATAATCTTTACAAGGTGATCGGGAGCACAATTCATGATGAAGCTGCAGGATCGACAGCGAGATCCACAGTTGCTTATGTGTGGTAAAAAAAAAAGGGCTACATGGGAAGAGCAACAATGCGTGTAAAGATGCAAGGATAAAGTCGATGGTGCACGAGAAACGACGGGACTACAATGAATACGAAGTAGAGGTGGAGGTTATACGTGACAAGGTGGTGCATGATGATTTGAGTCGTGGTGGAGTTTGTTGGAAAACGGATGCCTCAAATCAGTTGCACAAAATCTTGATTAAATCAATCAAGATTTGATTGAAATAATTTATATTGTTGTTTTGATAGGATTTCAAATCAAAATAGGATATATTTTTTTAAAACTAGATCCAAGAGTCTTGATTCTTCGATTTGATGAAAACAATAAGCTTCGTTCTTAGAATCTGATCTAGAAAATATCTTTTAAACAATCCCTTTCTTAAAAAAAAAAAAAAAAAAAAAAAAAAAGAAATTAAAAGGAATAGAGAAAAACAAAAACTAGAGAAAAAAAAAATGTCTTTTTTAACTGTATCAGTTGAAACCAATATAAATATAAAATATTCGTGCCGATACGGCCCGATATGGCCAGTGCAGTCCAATACGGTATTTTTTTTATTTTTTTATTTTTGGTCATAACGGCCGATCCCGATATTTTGATCCGTACATAAAAAGATGACTTTAAGTGTTTAAAAATCAGACCGTTGGTTGGTCTGGTGGACCCCATTGTTGATCAGTGATGCCCTATGCTTTGGAATATTCTAAATCCTCGATCTTCTGCAGTGGACTTCCACCCACCGTTGATTTTCTTCTTCTTTTCTGGGAAGGTCTCGATTTGAAGATCAAGACCATCCGATTAGCCATCAAAGGAAATTGATCGATCATTGTCATTGTCTCTCAATGTATATGTTGAAAATCACGTATGAATGAGCTATCCAACAAACGTACACGTTGCGTGCATTGACTAAAATTCAGCAGACTAAATTGTGGGGCCCACTCTTGCTAAGTCACCTTGCCAATGGATTGAGTGGTGTGCCACACACCTTGGTGGTGTGTTGACGTCACCATGTTCTATGGCCCCCACCATGATGGATGTGTTATATCCACGCTGTCCATCCATCTTGAGAGATTATTTTATTGCATGGCCCCAAAAATGAGCCAGATCCAAAGTTCAAGTGGACCACACCACAAAAAGCAATGGAGACAATGACACCGACCATTAAAAACTTTCTAAGGCCCACAATGATGTTTATTTGCCATCCAACCAATTCATAAGTTCACATATATCGGGATAAAGGGAAAACACAAATATCACCTTGATCCAAAACTTGTGGCCTCCAAAAAAGTTTTCAATGATAGGCATTTAATCTCCGCTGCTTTATGTCGTATGGTTCACTTGAGCTTTGGATATGCTTCATTTTTCGGCCCATGTCCTAAAATGATCTTGCAAAATAGATGGGCGATGCGGATATAACTGAGGCCCACAAAAGTTGGTGACATCAACACACCACTGAGATAGGTACACCGCACTCCACTTCCTAATTTTGTAAAGCATTTTTGTGGTAACAGGACCATTGAATGTCTTTTGATTTTAACTATTTAATAACTGTCCACTGGCATGATAGTCAGGTAATCATGCATCATGCTACATCCAAATTGGAACTATAATTTAGACCGTTATATGCAATTTCTAAGTAATTTATGACCGCTTGCATTTCATCCATTAAAGCTCATTAGAATGTCAAAGTTTAAACATTTAAAATTCTCTATATTTTAGAATATGAAAAATGGTCTTCATTCATGATTTGACTATTGAATTTTACTTGGGTAAGTAGAAGTCTCGATTGAAATTGACTCTATGATAAGCTACCTTGTACTCTAGCTTGATGTGTGTATGACACTTACTATGCTCATCATGTGGGCCCCTCATTATTTGGCATTGCACTAGAAAGTAGAAAACTGTGCTATTTGAACTCCTGTGAAATTGAGGGATTTTAGTTAGTACGAATTTGAGTAAATAAAAAATCAGAGCTTTGAAGTGGGAGATCAAAAAGAGTTCTTTTAGATGATTTAGATTCCTCTCAAATCTGAATCCCTATCTTTAACTACTAAACATAAAAATTAAAAAAAAAAAAATAATAATAATAAATTCCCATTAAACCCTCCATTTCTACACCGCCAAGCATTTCCTGAGGGCTTGTTTGGCTTTCAAGTTTTCTATGTAATATAAAGTAAATGAGCCATCATTATTATTTTCAGGTGTTTCTTTATGATAATTACAGCTCATAAATTGAGAGGCAAATGCACTTGTAAAGGAATTAAGTAAAAGAAATTATAATCTTTATATTTTTTTTTTTGTTATAAAACTATCACTTTTATAGTGATTTCTTAGTGAAACAATGTAGCAAAATCACCATTGCAATCAAATATCAACAACTACACAATTACTAAAGTAATCATTATCCATTTACAACCATTTCCTTATATAATTGGAAAACCAAACAAGCCCTTAAAATCTCAAAGTAACACAGCTTGTTTATCTATTCGATTTGCTTAATTTTAGGGTACTCTCCTCACTTTCATCAGTCACATCCCATGAATAAGTTCAGTGAGGTATGCATACAATTGACCCAGTACACAATATATGACATATTGGTAGGAAAAAGTGGTTGTATCATAATTTCTAGTAAAGCTAGTACATCTAATAATTGAATTGCAATTTGCTAAGGGAAAATAAAGAAAGCCCCCCAAGTTTGATTGTGTTCAAGTACCCATCAAGCCTTTTTTCATTTAGGTTTTGAGTTGAGTTTGGCACAACTAAGAACATTTACATAGTTAGGTCCACCCAATAGATGTAATAGATTTCATACTCATGTGCCACTTTAACACTTATATGGCATGTAAATGTTACTCTTACACTCATGTCGCCTAAAGAGGGAGTGGATTAGCGGTTACCTAGGTAACACCTTAGTGGGTGTTACCCCTAACCGTGTGGGGCTGACTTTGATGTATTTTTTGTATATCCATGTCGTCCATCTGTTTTTCAATCTCATTTTAGGTTGCGATCCCAAACCTTAAGAAGATCCAAATCTTAGGTGAACCATACTACTAGAAACAATGATGAATGACCATTAAAAACATTTTGTAGGTCACAAAAGTTTTGGATGTGGCTGATCTTTGTATTTTTCCCTCCATCCCAGTCTTCTTGACATTGTCAATAGGTTGGATGGCAAATAAACATTACGAAAACCTTACAATGGGCCCTTTAGAATTTTTAATGGCGAGACACTCCATCACCATTGTTTCTTGTGGTGTGGTCCACCTGAGATTTGGATTTGCTTAATTTTTTGGACCACCTCCTAAAGTGGCTAAAGAAATGGATGAATGGCGTGGATACACAACACATCATAAAGGTGGGCTCCATGATAAGGGTAATATCTACCAAGGTAACGCCTAATCTCCTCCCTGGCCTAGGAGGCCCATTTCTTTTGAATATTAGTTGATAAAGCCTTTAATTGGTGACATCTTTACGACATTCGCCCCTTTGTTAGAAGCCTTTTAAGCATTGTTTGGCCTTTTTTGGACGAAAATGACCATCTACCCAGCCGTCTTACGATAGTAGCAGAACACGAAAGTCGAGAGGGCCTTTTGAGATTGGGGGTGGGCCCACTAAATTAATGATTGGGGTCACCCTCGACCGATTTAATCCGTTCACTTTAATTGGATAGTCATGAACCTACATCAGGATCATTTAAAAAAAAAATTGGAGTTTTATGTAGCCCACACCTACATTTTTTTTTATTAGTTCACACACCATTGTTAGTACACCCACCCCCTGTTAGTCACACTCCAATGTTAGCCACCCCCACTCTGTGAATCGATACCAAGACCTCAAGTGTTGAAACGAGGTTATCTTCACTCAATCTCCCACTTGAGCGATGGATCTGGGTGTATGGCCCACACCCGCATTAATGCTATGAGTTAATTTCGAACTATTTCCTTCGGTGTGGTCCATCTATGATGAGTTTTGCCCTTAAACTTGGACATATGGCATGAAATTAAAACCTCATTTATGTGGTCGTCTTGGATTTGTTCCAAGACTATCCAGTGGGCCCCACATAAGATAGGAATGGGTTCAATATTTGGCTGCTAGGACCATTGTCACCTCCGTGGAACCTACTCTAGCGAGCTTTTAGTGTGCATCCGGTGTCATTCCCTTCATTCCAGTGAGCTTTGAAGGTTTTTTTTTTTTTTTTTTTTAACATTTCCAGCCATAATCTCCAACATCGAAGCTTTGAGGGACAAAGGTGTAGGTTAGGATAATAGTAGCTTTTTTGTATGTATTAATGATGGAAGTTTGTGAAAAGGAGGAGGGTGTGGTGGTTCCCTTCATAAATTTTTCTTTTTTTAGTTTTATAGGTTTGAAAGGTGAGAGCTCGTAAAGGAAAAATTCACATAGATCGAGATAAAGGAAAAACACAAATATCAACTTGATCTAAAACTTTTGTGGCCCCAATAAAATTTTCAATGATAGGCATTCAATTCCCATTCCTTTATATGGTGTGGTCCACTTGAGCTTTGGATATGCCTCATTTTTCAACCCATGTACTAAAATGATCTTGTAAAATAGATGAATGGTGTGGATATAACTCATACATTATGGTGAGGCCCACAAAACTTGGTGACATCAACACACCACTGAGATCGGTGCACGCAACCACTTCCTAATTTTGGAAAGCTTGTTGGTGGAAATAAGACCATTGAATTTTGATTTTAACCATCTAATTAGTGTTCGCCGCCATGATAGTCAAGTAATCATGCATCACGCTATATCCAAATTGGAACTATAATTTAGACAGTTATATGCCATGTATGCAATTTCTAAGTAATTTCTGATCACTTGCATTTCGTCCATCATATCTCGTTTGAATGTCAAAGTTTAAACATTTAAAAATATCTATATTTTAGAAAGTAAATAAGCAACTTACTAAAAGTAAGAATAATGCCATAAGTATGAAAAATGGTCTTTATTCATGATTTGACTATTGGATCATTACTTGGACAAGTAGAAGTCTCAATTGGAATTGGCTCTGTGATAAGCTACCTTGTTATCTAGCTTGATGTGTGTATGACACCAACTATGCTCATCATGTGGACCCCTCATTATTCGACATTGAACTAGAAAGTAGAAAATTGCACTATTTGAACTCCTATGAAATTGAATGGATTTTCGTCTGTACAAATTCAAGTAAATCTGAAATCAGAGCTTTAAAGTGGGAGTTCAAAAAGAGCACTTTTGAAGGATTTGGATCCCTCTTAAATCTAAATCCCTCCAATCTTTAACTATTAAACACAATAAAAATAAAAATAAAAATCCCATTAAACCCTCCATTTCCACACTGCAAAACAACTCTTGATGGCTTGTTTTGTTTTCCAATTTCCTATGTAATCCAAAGTAAATGTGCCATCATTTTCATTTTCAGATGTTTCTTTAATGATAATTACAACTCATAAATCAAGTGTCAAATACACATGTAAAGGAAATAAGCAAAAGAAATTATAACCACTATATTTTCATATTATAAAACCATCATTTTTACAGTAATTTCTAAGTAAAACAAACGATGCAGCAAAATCATCATTGTAGTCAAATATTGACAACTACACAATTAGCAAAGTAATCATTATCCATTTCCAACCATTTACAATTATAATTGGAAAACCAAACATTCTCTTAAAATCTCAAAGTAACATAGCTTGTTTAGCTATTCAATTTGCTTAATTTTAGGATAGTTTCTGTTAGTGCACTTTTCCGTGGCATACTAGTGCACCTTGTTTGTTAATCACTTACGTCAGTGAGTCTAGTGTCGGTTGAGCCCATTGAAGACGAAGACCGAAGACTCAAGACGGACCGACTGCATCAAGGAAGGAGAATCAGGTAAAACATGATGCCTTGGTGCCTTAACCTTGACCAAAACCCAACCCCTCTTTCTCTTTGATGACCTTGTCCATGGTAGGATACCCCTTGTCATCATAGAGTGGCCCTAGGTGTCCCAGAAGCATCACCCAACATGGCCAATTCATGAGGGTTGAGAGAAGATCAGGTCAGCAAACTGCTGAGCTGAACCAGGCTGGTCCGACTGGTCAAGACTGGTCAGCCAGACCTATTAGCACTTGCTGTGATGTATGGCGCTGGGCAGCCAACCAGTCAAGACCGGTCGGGCAGCAGTTTACATCTGTCCAGCAGCCTTGCTGCATGTTTCAACAGGTAGCCGACCGGTCCGGCCTTCTCATCTTGGATATTCAGCAAGCATTACCGACCGGTCTTGACCAATCGGCCTAGAGACATCAGGATGGCCAGCAAACACAGCCGACCGGTCAAGACCGGTCGGCCTGCATTATCCATGCACTCCAGCAAGGGGATCCGACCGGTCGGGACAGGTCGGCCAAAGCTGTTTTCTGCCCGTTTTATGACCGTTGGAGCTCTCCTTTCTTACATATAGAGCTCGGTTTTTTGGCATTGTGAGGGGGATTTTTTGAGGAGTGAAGCCACCATTGTAGGAGACCATTTGAGGCTCATTCCCAACCTATGCAAGGCATCTTCCTTGTGCTTTAACACAAAATTAGAGCATTCCAAGCTCATGAAGAAGATGACCTTCATCCCCTCTTGATCTCTAGAGTTTGGAAGCTTCTTGATTGGCAAATCCTTGTCCAAAACTCTAAGATGAGATCGTTGTAGGAAAGAGACTCTAGGCAACCCATTCCCATTAGTTGTAGAGTTCTCAAACCTATCCTCCTAGCACCTTGGGCATCTCAAAGGCATCGTATGCAAGGTGTTTGATCAAGTGTGGCTGAGGCATTGGCGACGCAACGGCAACACGATCGTGGGAGCAAGGGAAGCTGAGTGAAGCACGGGAGAGCGGAGATCAAGCAACCCAAACCGGCGCTTAACAAGGGGCTCATCCGACAAGTAGGTTGTCTTTATTGAGAGTCCATTTAGAGTTTGTTTGTCAAGCTCGATCTAGGGACATTAGCCGTTCCTTGGCCCGTTTGCCGGGCCTAAACTAAGTCTCCAAGGGGGAGCCTCCGACACGGGAGTAAGAGTGCGTTGGGTTGAGAGTTAGCCTATGTCTAAAACTCCGGTTATGGTTGAGAGGTGAACCGGTAAAACCTCTGTGTAAAGGTTGAGAGGTGAACCTCATTTAAAACCTCCGATAGTAAATGCCGGTGTGCTCAAAGGGGTTGAGTACTTGAACCGGGAGTGGAGTAGACAAGTAGTCAAACCACTATACATCCTTGTGTTTGTGATTGTTCTTGAGCACATTTATATCTTAGCATTGCTAGTTCAATTGTTTAATTGTGAATGCTTGATAGGAATGTATGCTAGGCACTTTTTAGACTCATCCGCACACAAGATGTACCTTCACTAGTTGTGTAGACTTGAGCTCATTGATCCACTCTCACAAGTCTACACAAGATGCATAGGTTAGAAGCTTGATTAGTTGAATCATTTATTTACCTATGCATGCTTAGACTGGGATTGTTTATTGCTTAACCTTTTGCTAGTCTTGTGATTGGACCCACTTAGGCTTGGAAGCCGAAGTGTTCTTGCTTACTTAGCGTAATTTGTTGAATTGTGTAAGTAGGCGAAAAAAATTTCTAAAAGGTCTTAATCACCCCCCCTAGGTCCTTAGACATATCTCTGAGTATCTCCATAAGCGGTAAAACCGCAATTTCAGTTTCCTCACCTCCGTGGGTCACACCCCATGAATAAGTTGAGTGAAGTATGCATATGGTTGACCCTATGCACAATATATGACATAGTGGTAGGAAAAAGTTGTTGTATCATAATTTATGATAGAGCTGGTACATTTGATAATTGAATTGCAATTTGCTCGAGAAAACAAATAAAGAAAGCACTAATTTCTTCGAAAGTCAATAAAGTTAGTAGTTAGTAGCTAAAGTGACATGGCTTGTTTAGAGTAGCCAAAGTAACATAGCTTGTAAATGGTTTGTTTTACAGTAATTTCTAAGTAAAACAAACGATGTAGCAAAATCATCATTGTAGTCAAACATTGACAACTACACAATTAGCAAAGTAATCATTATCCATTTCCAATCATTTACAATTATAATTGGAAAACCAAACATTCTCTTAAAATCTCAAAGTAACATAGCTTGTTTAGCTATTCAATCTGCTTAATTTTAAGGTAGTTTCCTCACCTCCGTGGGTCACACCCCATGAATAAGTTAAGTGAAGTATGCATATGGTTGACCCTATGCACAATATATGGCATAGTGGTAGGAAAAAGTTGTTGTATCATAATTTATGGTAGAGCTGGTACATTTGATAATTGAACTGCAATTTGCTCGAGAAAAAAAATAAAGAAAGCACTAATTTCTTCGAAAGTCAATAAAGTTAGTAGTTAGTAGCCAAAGTAACACGGCTTGTTTAGAGTAGCCAAAGTAACATAGCTTGTAAATGGTTTGTTTTACAGTAATTTCTAAGTAAAACAAACGATGTAGCAAAATCATCATTGTAGTCAAACATTGACAACTACACAATTAGCAAAGTAATCATTATCCATTTCCAATCATTTACAATTATAATTGGAAAACCAAACATTCTCTTAAAATCTCAAAGTAACATAGCTTGTTTAGCTATTCAATCTGCTTAATTTTGGGGTAGTTTCCTCACCTCCGTGGGTCACACTCCATGAATAAGTTGAGTGTGAAAGTACGTCGATAGTCTAACACGACACCCACGTATGTGCGGAAGCTCAAAGAGCAACTAGAATTATGGCTAAACCTATAGGAGGGGGTGATTAGGAACTTTTTTGAAATTCTTTTCACCTACTTATATAATTCAACAAATCAAACTAAGTGTTAGAACTAGAAAAATCAACCGCTCGTCGGCAGTCTTTTTCCGGATGTATTGTTGTTCTGGGGTTTTGAGTAATAGAAATATTCATAGACAATCACAAGCATTCACAAAAGGTACACAAGAAGAGATATCGCAAGGCGAATTTTATTCCAGAGATTCTGAGATCTTGTACATTCCGGGCCGTGATTTGGCACGAGCCCTTAATTACATCGAATGGATCGATCACCCTTGATTAAAAGGCAAAAGTAAACGAATAAGCCTTAGGATCAAATTAAATAAAGCAAATAAGGAAGCATAAGTATAAATCATGCACGCCACATAGAATACAGAGATTTTTACGTGGAAACCCTTGCGGGAGAAAATCACGGCACAAAGCGACAAAAATTCACTATGAATTAGCAATTGTACATGAGGTGGAGTATTCAGAAAAAGCCCAAATTGATGGGCAGAAGACTAAGTCATCAGGGACTATGGCCTTAGAGTTCATGGTCGTAGAGACCTGTATTTTGTGTGGTCGAAGAGACCTGTGTTTGTATGGTCGCGGAGACCTATATTTGTATGGTTGCAGAGACCTGTATTTGCTGTGTTCTGCTATGGACTGATCCATCTTTGTACGAGTCGGATGTCTATGTCCCATGTTTTGGCCGGAGGTCCGGGCTGAGACTGTCAGGGTTTTTAACCGAGGGGTGCGACTCTGGGCCTGCGCCCGTCATTTGTGACGGGTGACCGCGGGAAGACCGATCTGCAGTTGTATGTACCTGAGCAGCTCAACCAGCGGATGCCGTTTGGATGGGTAGGGCATCGACTGTTCTTGAAGTGCCAGTCTTTAACAAATTGTGTATGATGGTTTTAGAACTCTCTTGGTATGGTTTATCGTGTTAACCATAGTCCCATTTGGTTAGTCCAAGAGCATTAATCTGGGCTAAGACATATTTGTACAATGAATACAGTAAATATGAAGTTTCTGCAAGCAGTCGTTGAATCGTGTTGGAGTCTGGTGATTCGTCTTCGGGCGCGTTCTGGCTTCTGTTAACTTGCTGATAGTCGATATGCAACAGAAGCTCAGTTTGAGATCTGCTTGTATACACAAATATGCGGGACATTGCAAACAAAGTGAGATAGTCTTTAGTACACGCCAAATATCATAGAGTGAATGTTAGATTAAGCAGAATGAGACATAGTGCGTGTTAGATTACGTAGAGAGAATACTAAATTAGATGGGGTTATGCATAATGAGTATGTAACTAAGCCACATCATGTTGGGTGCATGTGCAATTAAGTTAAATTAGGCCGAGTGAAGTCCAGGCACACTTCAACTGAGACAAATCAAGTTAGGCACACGGCTGCTGGTGCTGAGTGCATGCTCATTGGTCAGGGGTAGATATGTTTGGAGGGGCGGATGCATTCCAGCTAAGTACCGGCAGCATATGATAGTATGGGCTGGCAGCGCATGGCTTTTTTATAGGCGGCGTATGGTGATAAGGGCTGACAGCGCATGGCTTTATTTAGAGCCAACGCGTCCCCGCTTCAAACCTTAGTGCAAACCCACTTTTGGAGCCAGCGCGTGATGAAAATCACTCTATGTCCAGCGCGTGGTGAAAATCGCCCCACGCTACAAAGGCTAGCGCATCGCTCCGTTTGAAGGGCTAGCGCGTCAAAAAAAATCGCCCCTTCTCGTCCGCTCTCCTTCTCTCTTTTACTCTCTCTCTCTCTCTCTCTCTGCTCTCTCCCTCTCTTCTCCTTTCTGCTTCTTGAATGCCACTCACGCAACCCCTTTATATAGTTGTTGGTTTGGGAGTTGTAACGGTTCATATATATCCTCTTATGGTGTAGTCCACTCGAAACTTGGATCAGGTTAATCTTGTGTATTCTGGCATGTGTGGACCACATTGATCTTGTGAACATGTCAGATTCTCCAAATCACCCAGATGGTGGGCTCTTGGAGGCGCTGGACGCTGGTAAATGTTGACAATACGTGTGTACCATGAGTTTGCATGGTTGGTACGTCTTTTGGAAAACCTGTTAGTGGGTCTCCTTTGTAGTTCGTGGGCCCCAAATCTGAGCGGTTCATTAGTTTAGGGTCGTCATTCTAGGAGGTGGCCTCAAGTTTCACCTAAATCCGAGTTCCAGGTGGGCCATACGAGAGGAAACAGTTCCACCGTTCAATCACCGTTGAAGACTTATGTGGAGCCATAGAAGTATCAGATCAAGCTAGCATTTATGCATATAACACGTGTGGGCATTTGTGATTCTCTGAATGTTTCAGATGTTTCAAAGGGCATCATGGTGGTCCCACACGTCTTCAACCAGTAACCGATTCTCAATCAGCGCTTGGGCGCATGTCTTTACGACAGTGGCTTTTTCCACGTTTGCATGCTTCCACGTGTTTGGCAAACTTTTAGGTGGGTCCCATTTATAGGGCATGGGTTTAAGATTGAAACCGTTCATCAGCTCGGGAGTGCTATTCCAGGAGGTGGTCCCAAGTTTGGGGCAAATCGGATGTTCAGGTGGGC
The DNA here is from genome assembly GCA_003013855.2 of Liriodendron chinense. Taxonomy (NCBI): domain Eukaryota; kingdom Viridiplantae; phylum Streptophyta; class Magnoliopsida; order Magnoliales; family Magnoliaceae; genus Liriodendron; species Liriodendron chinense. Next base: position 30,314 of record ML058403.1, read on the forward strand.
CATACTATAGAAAATAGTGTCACCGTTGTTTTGCCGTTGAATGATATTTGGGAGTGCTCATGACGAGAGTGGTCATATCCGGGAGTACTCATATTCGGGAGTGCTCATATTCAGGAGTGCTCATGACGAGAGTGGTCATATTCGGGAGTGCTCATGACGGGAGTGGTCATATTCGGGGGTGCTCATATTCGGGAGTGCTCATGACGGGAGTGCTCATATCCGGGAGTGCTCATGTTCAGGAGTGGTCATATTCGGGAGTGCTCATGACGGGAGTGCTCATATCCGGGAGTGCTCATATTCAGGAGTGCTCATGACGAGAGTGCTCACGAGTTGAACTGCTCGCATGTTCGGGATGCGACGCGACCTCTTTTAACGAGCACGAGCCGAGCTGCTCACATATATAGGCTGCTGGTACTATGAGCTGAGGAACGTCCTCGCCATGACCAGAGACCAGAGACCAGGGCTGCTCGCATGACCAGAGACCAGAGACCAGAGACCAGGGCTGCTCGCATGACTAGAGACCAGGGACCAGGGCTGCTCATATGACCAGAGACCAGAGACCAGGGCTGCTCGCATGACCAGAGACCAGAGACCAGGGCTGCTCATATGACCAGAGACCAGGGCTGCTCGCATGACCAGAGACCAGAGACCAGGGCTGCTCGCATGACCAGAGACCAGAGACCAGGGCTGCTCACATGACCAGAGACCAGGGCGGCTCGCATGACCAGAGACCAGAGACCAGGGCTGCTCATATGACCAGAGACCATGGCTGCTCGCATGACCAGACACCAGAGACCAGGGCTGCTCATATGACCAGAGACCAGAGACCAGGGCTGCTCGCATGACCAGAGACCAGAGACCAGGGCTGCTCATATGACCAGAGACCAGAGACCAGGGCTGCTCATATGACCAGGACGTCATGATGATATACGATCACCGCTATTTCGACTATAACACTGAATTTCATGATGCGCTGGGGCACTTTAGTGACGCGCTGACCTACTCGTGTTTTACAAAATTTGGGTTTTGCGAAACGGAGGGCTTGTGTGGCACGCTTTGCGATGGATGTCGATGCACTGGCCCTATTTCTAATCAGGTGATGATTTGGGCACTCATAATCATTGTTTCAAAAACCTTGACTTTTGGGACCCCAACAGATGCCCCCCACCTGGGCTTAGCAGGCGACAGAGGTGCGCGGGCGCCCTCTGAGCCTGGTGAGTCCAGGTGTAGAGTCTACTTATGTCTTCTTGATATAATTTTAGGGTCGTGCCCTCCATAAGTGATTCTTGTACCATTTACATTACCTTTACTTGGCTTTGTTGCTCGTGTAATTTGTTTACCTGATTGAGAACCCACCAAGTTACCTTTCAAATTCGTTTCTGATCCCGAATTGGAAACTTGACTTGTAATAGAGAACATATCACCATGTGCCTTTTTCTATGCCCTTCGCTGAAGTAGATGTTATAAGGAGGAGATTCTTGTATGTTTAACTTGATCTTTGGTTGGTTTTTATTCTGCGTAACGAATCTTCTACTTCTCCTGTGCTGTCTAAGAAGTGTTGAAGCAAAGTTCTTCGAGGATTTAAGTTTTGCGGAGACAACTTGTTCCAGGGTGTCGCACATTGAAATCGATAATTTTCTTCCCATCTTTTCTCCTTTCTTCACTGAGAGCGGCTTATTGAGTATGGCGAAGGGCTGAAGAGTCTTACTTAGTATCTGATATCCTTCTCATTCTCTTTTACTATTTGTATCCATACTTCATTTGTTTTAGTGGTCGTATTTTCCCAACTCGGCAAGCTGAAGCTCTTCTCAAGGGCTCGCCACCCTCTCTTTGTTGCATATCATATCGTCTGAGACTGAGAAGAATGCATAGCATCCTCGAATAACACAATGTCGAACACGCGCCGACTTTCGACAATGAGAGCAATCTTTCAATCACTTAGATCTCGAGCTATCCATCCGGCCAGAACCTTGATCCTCACCATAGATATCCTTAGCATGAGTATTAGGTGAGCCACTGAGTATAAACCTCAAAAGAAGGCCAACTTCACCATAATATTAATGTCTGAACAATAGTCTTGACTTGTGATATAAGCTTATTATATAGGTTGAAGAGTAATTCCATCGAAGAATAATCCTGACTCGCCGCATGAATTGAGGAATGATTCTGCGCCATATGTGAGGTGACGAATGGTCCAATGTGCGACATATAGAGGTGAGTGATTTCATGCGTGATGCGAAGCGACGAATGATTCCATATGCAATATAAATGAATAATCCTGTATGCAACATGTAGGGACTAATGATTCCATACGCAATATATAGAGACGAATGATTCCATATTTGATATAAAGAGTTGGACAATTCCACACGCAATACGAAGTGATGAATTATTCCATATGTGATACGAAGTGATGAAATGTCCCATGTGTAATATGAGGAAATGATTGATTTCACATGCGATGTGGAGAAACGAGCAATTCCATCTTATATGTCTGGAGCCCTTGGAGTATTTTGTCCAACAGATATACGAGTTCATAATCCTAACTCTTCGATGATGTTGATGAAAGATTCATAGAATTTTGTAACTGGTGATGGTAGCAGATATATAGAATCTCGTACTTGGCGATGATGATAGATAAGTGTAAGAGTGTGATTGACGGTGACCAAAAAAATATGTGCAAAACCCCTTGAGATTCATAACTGATATAAGCGGGAGGTATATATGGAAGTCTGAAATCGACACTAGCAGCTGATATATATAGAAGTTTTGTAATCGCTCCTGACAGTCGATACATCAAAATTTGTAATATGTATCGGTGGTGCGGCGCATGTATAACAATTTACAGAGCTTCCCTCTTCTATCCCTGTACTCTTTGTGAGAATCGAAGAAATGTGAGGTGTGATGAGTGTAACAGCTTTAGACCCCCCTGTGTCTGTCAAAACATAGAAGTCGATTGTTGGGCTTGGTCCCGACGCTACTTCCATCATTGCTTTGTTTTCTTAAACTGTTTTTTTTTTCTGTATCTCCTTGATGAATTCTACCTGTTAAGAGGATCTACACAAGTACTTTGCACGAGTTTATACGATAACTTGCGGGTTTCCGCTATGATGTTCAAATTTAGGTGACAATGTGATGACTATACTGTGTGTAAGTGTTGTGTTAAGTTAAATGACAATAACAGGCAAAGTGATAAATGAATCAAGAGATATATATACAAAAGCGAGGTAAATGTATCGAAAGAAGATAAGCATTTAGCGAGATCACTTCCCTTTTAACTCCGTTGTTTTTCGTTTAGATGTCGTCGCATTGGTGAATATATAAGCTTGTTGTACTCCACATTCGCCTCTATAGATGTAATATGAAGTCCTACACAACTTGACAACATAAGATTCAGTTTATACTCGTGACGTGGAGTATTATATCGGGACTACTGGTCTGTTGGAAATACCATTAGCCTTACGGTCACCGATCCATTAAAGAACCTCCTGAACTTTATAATTTATACTTTGATCAAATGGCTATTTTGGCAGATACTTAAGTAATTCATCTCTTTCCTTAATCACTCAGATATCAGTGCCCGAGTTCCATAGGGTTTCGCAAGTCTTCTTTGGATGACCCATCAATAGTAGCACTGCCTGTCGTTTTGAGCTTGAGATGACCTTATGTTTTTAGCGCCTCACTGTCATATTTGTCTGCGGTACCTCCTGGCCTGCCCCCAGCTATTTTCTTCTCATAAATTTTTTGCTTTTCATCGTGCATCAGGGCTTGCCCCCAGTCATTTCCTTCTTATAAACTTTGACTTTTCACCGTGCATCAGGGCTTGCCCCCAGTGTATCCGACTCATTGGCTCATAAGGATAACGCCTCCAAGAAAACCAATCAAATAAGAGAATAACATTACATATAAAGACTTGAGCTTATAAAAATACCTTGATGAAGAAAGCTCCCTGCTCTCATGTAGATTTTCTATAGAACGCGCTCCTTGATGAAGAAAGCTCCCTGCTCTAGAAATCCATATTGAAGGCCAACTGATCATAGTCTTTAATCGTATGCTCTCATTGTAAGATAATTCATATATAGGAGAAAGCCGAAGATATTCTGATGCGAAATGAGATATAATAGAATGCCGGAACTATCTTCATATGAAGCCATATATATAAGAGATCGTCGCCTCCAAATTACTCCCGTATAGAGTAAAAGAATGCCATAATGATAATAATAAAATCCATGATAATAAGGTAAAATGAAAGTGCTGCACCTCATGTAGATTCTCTCTATAGAACGCGCTCTTGCCTCGTTGGTTGATTAGAGCGATGCGGATATTTAGTTTGATCTAGTGATATAAATATTTGATCCACGTGACATTGAGATCTTTCTTGACGATATGGTGATTTTGTTTCTGTTTGATTGATATAAAGATTTGGTTCTCGTATGGAGATCTCATCTTGATATGAAAATTTGATACTTGATTTGATTGATTGATCTTCATGTGGTTCAGTTTAGACCCGTAACCTGGGGTATTTTAGAACTGTATTGGTTCAGTTTAGACTCGTATCCTGGAGTATTTTAGAACTGTATTGGTTTAGTTTATATCCATCACTTGGAGGCTGTATGGTTTAGTTTATCCTCGTAACCTGGAGGTTGTATGGTTCACACTTATGTAAAGTCCGGGGACTTTGTGTCTATACAGGGTTCTGCAAAATTCGCGCTTATACAGAGTTCAACGACTTTGTGCCTATTCAGAGTTCGGCAAGATTTGCGCTTATCCAGAGTTCAGCGACTTTGTGCCTATTCAGAGTTCGGCAAGATTTGCGCTTATGCAGAGTTCAACGACTTTGTGCCTATGCAGAGTTCGGCGAGATTCGTGCTTATGCAGAGTTCAGCGACTTTGTGCCTATGCAGAGTTCAGCGACTTTGTGCCTATTCAGAGTTCGGCAAGATTTGCGCTTATCCAGAGTTCAGCGACTTTGTGCCTATACAGAGTTTGGCGAGATTCGCGCTTATGCAGAGTTCAGCGACTTTGTGCCTATACAGAGTTTGGCGAGATTCGCGCTTATGCAGAGTTCAGCGACTTTGTGCCTATTCAGAGTTCGGCAAGATTTGTGCTTATCCAGAGTTCAGCGACTTTGTGCCTATTCAGAGTTCGGCAAGATTTGCGCTTATACAGAGTTCAACGACTTTATGCCTATGCAGAGTTTGGCGAGATTCGCGCTTATGCAGAGTTCAGCGACTTTGTGCCTATTCAGAGTTCGGCAAGATTTGTGGTTATCCAGAGTTTAGCGACTTTGTGCCTATTCAGAGTTTGGCGAGATTCGCGCTTATGCAGAGTTCAGCGACTTTGTGCCTATGCAGAGTTTGGCAAGATTCGCGCTTATGCAGAGTTCAGCGACTTTGTGCCTATTCAGAGTTCGGCAAGATTTGTGTTTATCCAGAGTTCAGCGACTTTGGTTGTCAGGTTGTCAACTTCTTTGACTGCTTCCTTGGCTATGAGGTTGACCGCCACTTTATTGTCTCCTTCGCTTGATGAGGAAACCCGTTACTTGCCCCCTGTGATATCTTGGGCGAAAATGATGTTTTGAGTGGCCCCCCCTACTGCGCTATTAAGATTGCCAGAGCATCATGAATGCCCTTCGACTACTTTGCAAAGTCATTCTGAATCTTGAACTAGCTCATCAATTTGTTCTCGGATTGTTGGCGGTTAATTAGTTTGTTCAAACAATTCTTCGTCTTGGACCACCTAAACCATCGTGTCATGCATTGATCGCCCCTCACGTGTCAGCTTCTGCTTTGTTAGAATGACTTTGATGACGATCGTTTCTACCGTCTCTTCAACTGTTTTCTGTATAAATGGCATGATCTGCCCCCTGTGATTCTTTCGCCGGCTGTCGAGTGGGTGAAGCGGCACTACGGGCTATTCTCTGTGCGATTGGGGTGGCTAAGGCATCCTGGATCTCCTTCACTCACCTTGATAACTGAGCTTGGTCAATTCGTTGATCTGCTCCTGAGTTGTTAACGGTTCAACATCTTGTTTGATCGGCTTTTCGCCTTCAATTATCTATACCATCACGACCTGTGCTGGCTGCTCCTCACGAATCGGCCTTGATTTCATTTAACTGGTCTCAATGACAATCCCCTCTCTTGGTTTTGTGATTGTCATAGTCGGCCTGAGCTGCCCCCTGTCTAGGTGGTTCACTTCCAAGAGAGCTGGGAAGCTACCAACCGAGCGTATGAACTTTTGTGGCCTCAATATTGTAGTCTGGTCAGCAGTGGAAGCGCTGCTAACTTGTTCTGGTTGCCAGTGCCTTTTTTTTTTTATAGTGCGGAATGCCTTGATCGTAGTAGTCCTTTGGTATGAGGCCTTCATTGATGCTTTATTCATTTCCATTTGTTATTTGCGGCTTCGAGTTAGCTGTAGCCGGACTTAGAAGTGGTTGGTGCCGTTACAGTGGAATGCGAGAAGCGGAATCCTCCAGTCGCCAAAAAGATAAGTACAGACAACATTTCTCCTATTCTTGAGGTTAGTATTTTTGCTAACTTTCACTGCACAATCACATGTCATTAGAGCATTCTACAACTAGATATAGAAAGTGCACGACCTTACCAGTCGCAATAGAAGTTAGACATAAAACTAAATGCGCAACAGGAATACACATGCTTCTGTTATCTTTTAAAACTTTAGGATTTTTGAAAGTTTTGAAAACTTTGATTTTAGATACTTTTGCCTTAAAGATGAAGGGAAGAACGTTCCCGTTGAGAGTCGCCAGTTTGGCACCCGTGAAGGAGCCGAACATTTCTCCTTGCGGTAACCTTTCTTACGTACACATCAGTGCCTACAAATGATTTATCTTAGAATGTCCATTTACTCAGAAATAACCAGAGATTCTGGTATTGTTTGAATTCCCCAGTGGAGTCGCCAGTTTGTTAGAACTAGAAAAATCAACCGCTCGTCGGCAGTCTTTTTCCGGATGTATTGTTGTTCTGGGGTTTTGAGTAATAGAAATATTCATAGACAATCACAAGCATTCACAAAAGGTACACAAGAAGAGATATCGCAAGGCGAATTTTATTCCAGAGATTCTGAGATCTTGTACATTCCAGGCCGTGATCTGGCACGAGCCCTTAATTACATCGAATGGATCGATCACCCTTGATTAAAAGGCAAAAGTAAACGAATAAGCCTTAGGATCAAATTAAATAAAGCAAATAAGGAAGCATAAGTATAAATCATGCACGCCACATAGAATACAGAGATTTTTACGTGGAAACCCTTGCGGGAGAAAACCACGGCACAAAGCGACAAAAATTCACTATGAATTAGCAATTGTACATGAGGTGGAGTATTCAGAAAAAGCCCAAATTGATGGGCAGAAGACTAAGTCATCAGGGACTATGGCCTTAGAGTTCATGGTCGTAGAGACCTGTATTTTGTGTGGTCGAAGAGACCTGTGTTTGTATGGTCGCGGAGACCTGTATTTGTATGGTTGCGGAGACCTGTATTTGCTGTGTTCTGTTATGGACTGATCCATCTTTGTACGAGTCGGATGTCTATGTCCCATGTTTTGGCCGGAGGTCCGGGCTGAGACTGTCAGGGTTTTTAACCGAGGGGTGCGACTCTGGGCCTGCGCCCGTCATTTGTGACGGGTGACCGCGGGAAGACCGATCTGCAGTTGTATGTACCTGAGCAGCTCAACCAGCGGATGCCGTTTGGATGGGTAGGGCATCGACTGTTCTTGAAGTGCCAGTCTTTAACAAATTGTGTATGATGGTTTTAGAACTCTCTTGGTATGGTTTATCGTGTTAACCATAGTCCCATTTGGTTAGTCCAAGAGCATTAAACTGGGCTAAGACATATTTGTACAATGAATACAGTAAATATGAAGCTTCTGCAAGCAGTCGTTGAATCGTGTTGGAGTCTGGTGATTCGTCTTCGGGCGCGTTCTGGCTTCTGTTAACTTGCTGATAGTCGATATGCAACAGAAGCTCAGTTTGAGATCTGCTTGTATACACAAATATGCGGGACATTGCAAACAAAGTGAGATAGTCTTTAGTACACGCCAAATATCATAGAGTGAATGTTAGATTAAGCAGAATGAGACATAGTGCGTGTTAGATTACGTAGAGAGAATACTAAATTAGATGGGGTTATGCATAATGAGTATGTAACTAAGCCACATCATGTTGGGTGCATGTGCAATTAAGTTAAATTAGGCCGAGTGAAGTCCAGGCACACTTCAACTGAGACAAATCAAGTTAGGCACACGGCTGCTGGTGCTGAGTGCATGCTCATTGGTCAGGGGTAGATATGTTTGGAGGGGCGGATGCATTCCGGCTAAGTACCGGCAGCATATGATAGTATGGGCTGGCAGCGCATGGCTTTTTTATAGGCGGCGTATGGTGATAAGGGCTGACAGCGCATGGCTTTATTTAGAGCCAACGCGTCCCCGCTTCAAACCTTAGTGCAAACCCACTTTTGGAGCCAGCGCGTGATGAAAATCACTCTATGTCCAGCGCGTGGTGAAAATCGCCCCACGCTACAAAGGCTAGCGCATCGCTCCGTTTGAAGGGCTAGCGCGTCAAAAAAAATCGCCCCTTCTCGTCCGCTCTCCTTCTCTCTTTTACTCTCTCTCTCTCTCTCTCTGCTCTCTCCCTCTCTTCTCCTTTCTGCTTCTTGAATGCCACTCACGCAACCCCTTTATATAGTTGTTGGTTTGGGAGTTGTAACGGTTCATATATATCCTCTTATGGTGTAGTCCACTCGAAACTTGGATCAGGTTAATCTTGTGTATTCTGGCATGTGTGGACCACATTGATCTTGTGAACATGTCAGATTCTCCAAATCACTCAGATGGTGGGCTCTTGGAGGCGCTGGACGCTGGTTAATGTTGACAATACGTGTGTACCATGAGTTTGCATGGTTGGTACGTCTTTTGGAAAACCTGTTAGTGGGTCTCCTTTGTAGTTCGTGGGCCCCAAATCTGAGCGGTTCATTAGTTTAGGGTCGTCATTCTAGGAGGTGGCCTCAAGTTTCACCTAAATCCGAGTTCCAGGTGGGCCATACGAGAGGAAACAGTTCCACCGTTCAATCACCGTTGAAGACTTATGTGGAGCCATAGAAGTATCAGATCAAGCTAGCATTTATGCATATAACACGTGTAGGCATTTGTGATTCTCTGAATGTTTCAGATGTTTCAAAGGGCATCATGGTGGCCCCACACGTCTTCAACCAGTAACCGATTCTCAATCAGCGCTTGGGCGCATGTCTTTACGACAGTGGCTTTTTCCACGTTTGCATGCTTCCACGTGTTTGGCAAACTTTTAGGTGGGTCCCATTTATAGGGCATGGGTTTAAGATTGAAACCGTTCATCAGCTCGGGAGTGCTATTCCAGGAGGTGGTCCCAAGTTTGGGGCAAATCGGATGTTCAGGTGGGCCATACTATAGAAAATAGTGTCACCGTTGTTTTGCCGTTGAATGATATTTGGGAGTGCTCATGACGAGAGTGGTCATATCCGGGAGTGCTCATATTCGGGAGTGCTCATATTCAGGAGTGCTCATGACGAGAGTGGTCATATTCGGGAGTGCTCATGACGGGAGTGGTCATATTCGGGGGTGCTCATATTCGGGAGTGCTCATGACGGGAGTGCTCATATCCGGGAGTGCTCATGTTCAGGAGTGGTCATATTCGGGAGTGCTCATGACGAGAGTGCTCATATCCGGGAGTGCTCATATTCAGGAGTGCTCATGATGAGAGTGCTCACGAGTTGAACTGCTCGCATGTTCGGGATGCGACGCGACCTCTTTTAACGAGCACGAGCCGAGCTGCTCACATATATAGGCTGCTGGTACTATGAGCTGAGGGACGTCCTCGCCATGACCAGAGACCAGAGATCAGGGCTGCTCGCATGACCAGAGACCAGAGACCAGAGACCAGGGCTGCTCGCATGACTAGAGACCAGGGACCAGGGCTGCTCATATGACCAGAGACCAGGGCTGCTCGCATGACCAGAGACCAGAGACCAGGGCTGCTCATATGACCAGAGACCAGGGCTGCTCGCATGACCAGAGACCAGAGACCTGGGCTGCTCGCATGACCAGAGACCAGAGACCAGGGCTGCTCACATGACCAGAGACCAGGGCTGCTCGCATGACCAGAGACCAGAGACCAGGGCTGCTCATATGACCAGAGACCATGGCTGCTCGCATGACCAGACACCAGAGACCAGGGCTGCTCATATGACCAGAGACCAGAGACCAGGGCTGCTCATATGACCAGGACGTCATGATGATATACGATCACCGCTATTTCGACTATAACACTGAATTTCATGATGCGCTGGGGCACTTTAGTGACGCGCTGACCTACTCGTGTTTTACAAAATTTGGGTTTTGCGAAACGGAGGGCTTGTGTGGCACGCTTTGCGATGGATGTCGATGCACTGGCCCTATTTCTAATCAGGTGATGATTTGGGCACTCATAATCATTGTTTCGAAAACCTTAACTTTTGGGACCCCAACACTAAGTAAGCAAGAACACTTCGGCTTCTAAACCTAAGTGGGTCCAATCACAAGACTAGCATATGATTAAGCAATAAACAACCTAGTCTAAAGCATGCATAGGTAATCAAAAGATTTAACTAATCAAGCTCTTAACCTATGCAACCTATGTAGACTTATGAGAATGGATCAATGAGTTCAAGTCTACACAACTAGTGAAAGTACATCTTGTGTGTGGATGTGCCTAATTAGTGCCTAGCATACATTCCTATCAAGCATTCATAATTAGACAATTAAACTAACAATGCTAAGATATTAATGTGCTCAATTCAATCACAAACACAAGCATGTATAGTGGTTCGACTTTGGGTCTACTCCACTCCCGGTTCAAGTACTCAACTCCTTTGAGCACACCGGCATTCACTATCGGAGGTTTTAAATGAGGTTCACCTCTCAACCTTTACACAGAGGTTTTACCGATTCACCTCTCAACCATGACCGGAGTTTTGGACAAAGGGCTAACTCTCAACCCAAACGGAGTTTTAGACATAGGCTAACTCTCAACCCGACTCACGTTCACTCCCATGACGGAGGCTCTCCCTTGGAGACTTAGTTTAGGCCCGACAAACGGGCTAAGGAACGGTTAACATCCCTAGATTGAGTTTGACAAACAAACTCTAAATGGACTCTCAATAAAGACAACCTTACTTGTCGGATGAGCCCATTATTTAGCATCGGTTCGGGTTGCTTGATCTTCGCTCTCCCGTGCTTCAATCAGCTTCCCTTGCTCCCACGATCTTGTTGCCGTTGCGTCGCCAATGCCTCAGCCACACTTGATCAAACACCTTGCATGTGATGCCTTTGAGATGCCCAAGGTGCTAGGAGGGTAAGTTTGAGAACTCTACAACTAATGGGAATGGGTTGTCTAGAGGTTCTCTCCTACAACGATCTCATCTTAGAGTTTTGGACAAGGATTTGCCAATCAAGAAGGTTCCAAACTCTAGAGATCAAGAGGGGATGAATGTCATCTTCTTCATGAGCTTGGAATGCTCTAATCTTGTGTTAAAGCACAAGGAAGATGCCTTGCATAGGTTGGAAATGAGCCTCAAATGGTCTCCAACAATGGTGGCTTCACTCCTCTCAAAATCCCTCTTCTTGCCCCTCAAAACAAGCTAAGCCCATTTATAAAAAAAAGGTGTAACGGATACAAAACGGGCAGAAAACGGCTTGTGCCGACCGGTCGCATGACCGGTCGGCCAGGGGCCACGACCGGTCGGCCATAGGCCAGAGCAAAGACAGAAACTTGCTGTCTTAAGTAGAATGCTCTGCAAGACCAGTCAAGACCGGTCGGCCAGGGGTCCACGACCGGTTGTCCAAGGTCCACGACTGGTCGGCCCTATGGCCTGCACACACCAGTAGCTGCTGTCCACTCTGGACTGTCTATCCGACCGGTCTTGACCGGTCGGCCAGGGGTCCACAACCGGTCGTGACCGGTCGGACAGGCCTGGGTTCAGCCTGGTTGTTCGCTGACCCATGCAATCTTCAACCCACTCACTTAGGCCAAGATTTAGGTGATGTTTTGGGATACCTAGGGCCAATCTATGATGACTAAAGGTTCCCTAATATGGTCAAGGTCATCAAAGAGGTTAAGGGGTTGGGTTTTAGTCAAGGTTAAGGCACATCAAGGCATCATTTTTACCTGATTCTTCTTCCTTGATGCAGCGGGGCCATCTGAGTCTTCGGTCTTCGTCTTCATTGGGCTCAACCGACACTAGACTCACTGACGTAAGTGATTGACAAACAAGGTGCACTAGTATGCCACAGAAAAGTGCACTAACAGAGTGAAGTATGCATATGGTTGACCCTATGCACAATATATGACATAGTGGTAGGAAAAAGTTGTTGTATCATAATTTATGGTAGAGCTGGTACATTTGATAATTGAATTGCAATTTGCTCGAGAAAAAAAATAAAGAAAGCACTAATTTCTTCGAAAGTCAATAAAGTTAGAAGTTAGTAGCCAAAGATTATTTTAACATTTCAACTAAGTATGGAAGATGCATGAATATTTCATTTTTAGGCAAACTGGATTAGAACGAGGAATGCGAGATGCAGAGAATGATATTTATTTATAGTTTGTATGGTTGTCAATGGCCAGGTCTTATAGTAGTGGTCCCGGGCTAACTAAGTTAAGGTCTTCTCAGGTATAGGTCTAGTTCTAAAAGAGCCAGCCTCGGGTTCGATTGTGTTCAAGTACCCATCAAGCGTTTTTGCATTTAGGTTTCAAGTTGAGTTTGAGACAAATAAGAACATTTACTTAGTTAGGCCTACCCAATAGATGGAATATATTTCATAGTCACGTGCCACTTTAACACTTACATGGCATATAAATGGAACTCTTACCCTCATATGGCCTAGGAGGGAGTGGATTAGTGGGTGATAACCTAACCGCATTGGACCCACCTTGATGTATTTTTTTGTATATCCATGTTGTTCATCTATTTTTCAATCTTATTTTAGGATGTGATCCCAGGCCTTAAGAAGATCCAAATCTCAGGTGGACCACACTACTAGAAACAATGATGAATGATCATTAAAAATATTTTGTGGGTCACAAAAGTTTTGGATGAAGCTTATCTTTGTATTTTCCTTTCATCCTGGTCTTCTTGACATTGTCAACAGGTTGGATGGCAAATAAAAATCACAAATTACCTTACAGTGGGCCCTTTGGAAATTTTTAATGGTGAGGTACTCCATCACCAAGGTTTTTTATGGCATGGTCCACCTGAGATTTGGATCCGTTTAATTTTTTAGACCACCTCCTAAAATGGCTGAAGAAACGGATGGACGGAATGGATATACAGCACATCATCAAGGTGGGCCCCACGGTAAGGGTAAGACCCACAAGGCGTTACCCGGCCTAGAGGCCTCATTTCTTTTGCTATAATAATTAAGAGAAGGTCTCAGTCCAATTAGTTGGACCACAATTTATATTCCACCCAGCAAATAGCTCCTGACCTTGCATGTGTGACCAAAATCCAATCTGTCCAATAGGTTGGCCCCACCCTAAGGATTGCATTATAAGAAAATCAGCTACATCCATTCATTGGGTAGACCACACTTGTATTTTTCTATTTACCAATGGCTATATATTTTTTTCTACAGCATGGCCCACCTGATGAGTAGATAGAGATGATTTTTACAGTAGTTGATCTTCATAGTGGGGCCAACCTATTGGAAGGGTTAGATATTGCATTGCCCTAAAAGGCTGGATGTCATTCGCTGGGTGGACCATAACTTTAGGTCCATTGATTGGACTTTTTAATTATTAATATGTATTAGATATAAATAATTCTACTAATAAAACCCGACTGGACCCGACCTCGACCCGACTGGACCCAAACCGACTTGACTTCAACCGGGTCCATCACATTGACCGAACCCGAACACCCAAACAGCTCATGGGTGCATTTAAGCCATCCATAATTATTGTACGATGGTGGCCCACTTGATGAATGGAACAGTCCATTTCGTAGAGCTGGGAAGCACTTTCAGCAATCCAGTTGAATGATCTTAACCATCCAACATATGGGTAGCACTATCTTGATGCCCTATACGAAAAATCAGATTGATCCACTGATCAGATGGGCCACAGTTTGCAAAACGAATTTGAAAACCTTGACTCAAAGTGTTCTAATATGGGGGACCATCTGCCACTGAAGGATTGACCATCCGCTGTGTGGCTAGATGAAAGCTTTCAGACCATTGGCTTGTGGGTCCCACCGATAAAGGATGGTGGGCCATGCTGAGTGTGTGTGTGAACGCAAAAATGCATATGGATTTGAAGCATGACCGTTCAAGTACTGACCCATCTGTTGGACTTGGACAAACGGATGGTGGAATGGTGTGAACACCGAGCACCACATGCTTCAGAAAAATCTGCTGTTTGAAGGTTGGTGGGGACATTAAACAACATTAGAATGACCAAAATGCATCCAGACCGCACGTCATCGGATTGTAAAATATAGGGTATTTTGGTCCATTTCCATTCCTTCAGTTGCCCCTGGTCCACGCGAATCAGCCGCGTGATTTTACTCGGATCCGGGGGTATTTTGGTCTTTTTAATAAAGGGAAGAAAAGTTCAAGTCGCCGGTCAATGGGGTCTCCACTGGTGAGCTGTACGTGGTCCAATATCTAGACGGCCATGAAGTCATCATCATCTCTTGCTTCTATTAAAGGGAGTTTTGCGTGCAACGGCCCTTTCGGTCTATTTGTGAGGAGAAAGAGCTTTCTTTTGCAGTCATACCCTACGGATGACGTGAAACGCTCAAACATGAAACGCTCAAACATAAAACGCTCAAACATCAAGAGAAGCTCCTGCGATGGAACCTAGATGGGGCACACCTGGATGTTTGTGAGAAATCTACCTCATTCATCTGCTTCGTGAGCTCGTTTTAGGACATGAGGACAAAAATGAGCCGGATTCAAGGCTCAAGTAGGCCGCAAATGATGGGTAGGGAAATTTCTACCCTTGAAAACTCCCTAACGTCTACAGTGATGTTTGTATGCTATCCATGTCATTCATAACGTCATTCCAACTGGGATGAACGGAAAACACATATTAGCCTGATTCAAAACTTCTGTGGCCATGAATATTTCAACTATAGGCTTTCACTCCCTATACTTTCGGCGTATTTGAGTCTTGGTCCTGCTAGATTTTTGTCTCATATCTTTAAATGAGCTTACGAAACAAATGGACGGACGGGGTTTGGATCTAACAGATACACAGCATAACCCTTTTCTCAAAAGTGGTCCTAGGGCCACTCGTGAGGCTCATCACGATGTATATGTTACATCCATACCGTCCATCCATACCCTTTTCTCATTTTAGTGTCTAAGACAAAAATAAAAAATTGTGGTAGATCCAAACCTCAAGTGGACCGCACCCAAAAAGTAGTGGGGAGTGAACGCCTACCCTTGAGAACTTCATGGGGACCACAAAAGTCTTGGTCCTCTTGGATCAAACTGGTATTTGTTTTTTCCATTCATCCTGGCCTTTTTCCCTAATTGTGGGGCTCATTTCTAAGCCCTGGAAATGAGTGAGGTCCTGATTTCATGTGCAACCCACCGTAGGAAATAGTTGAACAGGTACATCCACCCTTGAAATCTTTCTAGGTCCTGTGGGTTTATCTTCACTCTTGACCCATCATTTTCAAATTTTGGGCCCACCATAGGCAGTCCGAACTGGTGAACGGACTGAGTCATCCACATGTGGGCCCCATTTGAAAAGAAAAAGGAAAAAAATCTGAAAATGATGACTCGACGTGTGCACCATCTACTAGTACATGAGGTGGGCCATATTCAAAACTCAAAAAGAATGTACGGTGTGGATATAACACACGCATCATAGTGGGCTCCACGTAGCTTAGAGACGTCAAATGAAACACCACGCACCTTTTGCAAGAGTTTAACCTGATAAATTTACCATACTTTTGGTTTCACCTAGGGGCAGTTCAGTCATTACTAAAATATATTATAAAGTTTCATAAAGCTCATATAACGTTTAAAACCTTGAGTGGTTTATTTTAAATATTTTAAAATGAGGCCTTTTCTCACAAAGAGACTAAAAGATAGGCGGTTTTTTGCAAAACACTCTTTATTAAAATATCCTTGGTTTTAAGGAAATTACATCTTCACCCTTTAAGGGGTCCCTTGGAATTGCAAATGGATTGGATCCGTTGATCCTGATCCCGATCGTCCAATCAGTAAATTGGTTTCAGACCTATCTAAATCAGGGTCCACTATTGGACGGTTGGATTTGAGTTACTTTTATGCCACGTGTACAATTGCTCAGGTCGTGTGGGACCCGATTACAATTAATCGGGTCAGGTCGGGCATGGGCTTGATGAATTTTAATTGGGTCGGATCCAAATCTTAATCATACAATTTGGCCCATGTTTGTGATTTGTGATCTCAAGCGTTGATCTGATGGATACCCCAGAGGAAGAGATGTACCAAAAACTTTCCCTGTGGGAAGATCGTAGCCATCCAATCTGTGGCCCTTTTTCAGATCGTCATTGCAATTTTTCTCTCAAACGTCTACTTGTGGCCATCATCCACCCATGAATGAGGGGACCCACAGCCAATTCAAGCATGATCCATTGGCTCATCTTTTCCAATGGAACTCTAGACTACTTGAATTGGTAGTACAGTGGATCACCAAACTGGACCTCGCTCGTTAATAACAAAGACCGGGGAAATGAGGGCCACTAATTCAAGTGGTCCCTCCTCGCCTTGGAGGCAAACCTTAAGTAGGCCACCACAGGAAACAGTGGGGACGGGGATGAGGACGACCACCATTGAAACATTTTTGGGCCACCGAAATTTTGGGTCAGGTTGATATTTGTGTTTTCCTTCAGTATTAATAGGAAATCTTAAGTGGGCCACCACAGAAAACAGTAGGGATGTGTATGCCTGCCATTGAAACATTTTGGGGGCCACCGAAGTTTTGGACCACGTTGATATTTGTGTTTTCCATCAATGCTAGTGAAAATCTTAAGTGGGCCACCACAGAAAGGAAACAGTGAGGATGAGGGTGCCTGCCGTTGAAACCTTGTTGGAGCCCATTGAAGTTTTGGATATGGTTGATATCTGTGTTTTTCCCACAATCCAGGTGGGACCCACCTTGTTAACGGGTTGGATGGCGTATAAACATTATTGTGGGCCTCAGGTAGTTTTATATGTTGGGCATCCTAATCTCTACCATTGTTCCCTGTGGTGTGGCCCACTTGAGTTTTGGATCTATCTGATTTTCAGGCTCACGGACTAACTTGATCTGGAGCAATTGATGGACGAACTGGAGGTCACACGGGGGTCCAAGTGGCCCCACGTTGTTATAGTCAAAATAGCGGTGATCGTATATCATCACGATGTCCTGATCCTGCGAGTAGCTTTATTCGACTCTCGAGATCATCTACTCGCGTCTCGCGTATTAGATAAATACGGAACACAGTTACCGAGTCTTCGAGCCTTTATGGTCAATACTCGAATATTACGAGGCGGGAAATATCCTTCTCGACCTGCGAGCAGTCCTTCTCGCAAGTCGTTAAAAGGCGTCACATCTCAATATGCGAGCATTTGGTCTCGCGAGCATCTTCCGACCTGTGAGCAGTCCTTCTCGCAAGTCGTTAAAAGGCGTCACATCTCAATATGCGAGCATTTGGTCTCGCGAGCATCTTCCGACTTGTGAGCAGTCCTTCTCGCAAGTCGTTAAAAGGCGTCACATCTCAATATGCGAGCACCTGGTCTCGCGAGCATCTTCCGACGTGCGAGCAGCTTTTACTGATGATCAACGATGACATCCCTTAGCCTCTAGTACCAGCAACCCGTATAGGCCGATTTTGGGCTTATCTTCGTCTATGGCTCCGCGTCTCAAGGGATTGTTATCAAGGAACGTAATTGATTTGGTAAGTAATTGGATTAGATTATTCCTTTATCTGAGGATAAGTAAGATAAACACCTTATCCCATGAAATCAGTAGATGATCTCGGTACCTTACGTATCAGAATGGGACATTTGGATCTATATAAATATATGGTTTTCATCAATAAGAAGGTACACAATACTCAATCTCTAGCCCACCATTTATCTTGTTCTCTTTTCAACCTCACCCTATCTAACTTAAGCATCGGAGGGCCAACGGCTAGACGCCGGCCACCCTTAGTTACTTTCTGTCTTCTTTCAGGTCCAAGGAGGAAATCACTTGGAGGGAAAGTGAACATCTAGAGGACCCTATTACAAAATTCGACGTAAACACACGTAGCTTTTTGTTGTGCGGGCTCCCTCTGTTACCAAGAGCATATTCCCAGTCAAGGTGGGTCACATCTTTTCCAGAGATGGTTTTAGAATTGGGTGACTCAAATCTATGCTAACTTAGGGCCGTCTGGCGATTGAGCAGACTGGTTAGGCGATTACCCATAACGGATTTTGCACAGTGAACTCTCTAGATGATTTTAAATTGTTTTCGGTGATCGAATGTGTGGTCGTTGGGTGATCGAAGGGTGATTAGGCAGTGTCGACTGACCGACCTATCGTATGTCAGTTTGCACAGGTTTACACAGTTTTGCGTAAATTGTTTCTAATTCTGATTTTATGCTATATAAATGGGTGTAATACGGGATTAGGGTAATTTCTAAAATAGGTTGGGTATATTAGAAAGATTGAGAGAATTTCAAGGTGAGAGAAAAAAGCTTATGATTAGCTTGGGTTTCTCTTTTGGGGCTTAGATTCGGGTAGTATTCTTCATCTCTTGTAACTTCGATTTCATAGTGGATTTGCTTTGTGCCGTGGTTTTTTCCCGAGAAGACTTTTACACGTAAAATTTGAATTGTCTCTTGTGTGTTGATTTGCTTGCGTGTTGTTGTGTTCACCTCATTTGATTTGTGCTTCCGCGGGTTTTCCCAACAAGTGGTATCAGAGCATACGTTGGGAGGCAGACAGAATTGAGACGAGGTATCAATGATGTCCAGCATGAGATTCGACATAGATAAGTATTTCAAGAAAAACAACTTTGAAATATGAAAGGTCAAAATGAAATGCCTCTTAGTTCAGCAAGGACAGGAAGACGCACTCTTAAGAAGCGATCGGAGACTATGAAAGAAGAAGAATAGAGCAAGTTGGATCAGAAGGCCAATAACTCAATCCAATTGTGTCTAACGGATGACATCCTCTATGATGTTATGAGGGAGAAGATTGACTGATACGTGGGCAAAGTTGGAGAACATTTACATGAAGAAATCTCTGAAAAATCGTCTATATAGGAAGCTTCAGTTGTTCAACCTGAAGATGGCGAAGGGGGCCAATGTTAAGAGCCACACCAACAACTTTAATAGGCTTATTTGCAAATTGTTTAATGTAGATGAATCGATGAAGGACGAGAATCAAGCATGTATCCTATTGAATTCTCTTTTCAGGATAATATGAGTCGTTTAAAGACTCTTTGTGTGTAGGTGGAAAGACCATTAACATTGAGACTGTTGTCTCATTCCTCCAGGCGAAGGTGATGAGAAGGAAGAGCGGTGATATGGGTACGTCCTCAAATACACTAGTTATGAGGGGAAGGGCAGTATGGGAGATCTTTGCGATCGAGATCTAAATCCAATAGCATATGGAATGGCAAGGTAAAGTGTTAGAATTATAGGACAGACGGAGCACATGAAGAGAGATTGTCTGAATCCCAAGACAAAGCAAGAGAAGTCTGAAGATTCTTTTATGGATGCTAATACCATGGAATCCACAGAGGACGAGTGTGAAGATTGCAATGTATTGACTGTATCTAAATCGGAGTCCCTCTGCAATGAGTAACTATTAGATTCAGGTGCATCGTATCACATGTGTCCTGATCGGAGTTCATTCATGACATACAGTGAGTACGATGGTGGATCGGTATTCTTGGACGATGACTATGCCCGCAAGGTGGTGGGTGTTAATTCGGTGCACATTAGGATGCTCGATGGGATCGAGCGCATCCTAACTAATGTGAGGCATGTCCCTGGGCTAAAGAAGAATTTGATCTCTCTTGGTGCACTTGAGGCAATGGGGTGCAAGTTCACAGATTTCAATCGGTTTTCTAAAGTGTCAAAAAGGGCACTCGTGGTGATGAAAGCACAAAGGTGCCCCATCTTTACAAGTTGATCGAGAGCACTTCTGACGATAAAGTTGTGGTGGCTGCAGTGGAATCCACTTTTGCTCGTATGTGACACGCGTGCCTAGGCCATATAAGCGAGCAAGGTATGAAGGTGCTGGAATGAAGATAGTGGAGGCATGAGAAGCGGTAGAGCTATGATGGAGGCAGAGTAGAGATGCATGATCAAGTATGGCAATGTGCTGCATGTAGATTAGAGTCATGGTGGAGATTATTGGAATCGGGTGACTCAAATTTATGCTAACTTAGGATCATCGGGCGATCTAGCAGACTGGTCGAGCGACCAACCACGACGAATTTTGCACAGTGAAATCTCTAAACAATTTTGCACTATTTCGGACGCCCGAGGTGTAGTCGTCAGGCAATCGAAGGGTGATTGGGCGGTGTCTATCGACTGACTAATCATATGTTAGTTTGCACAAGTTTACATGATTTTAAATAAATTGTTTCTAATTCCAATTTTATGCTATATAAAGGGGTAGGGGCCGGGTATCCTAGAGGAATTGAGAAAGTTCTACGGTGAGAGAAAAAAGTTTATGATTAGCTTGGGTTTCTCTTGTGAGACTTAAATCCGGGCAGTGTTCTTCATCTATTGTAACTTCGATTCCATAATGGATTCGCTTTGTGCCATAGTTTTTTTTTTCTAAGAGGGTTTTTCAATATAAAATTCGAATTTTCTCTTGTGTGTTTATTTGCTTCCGTACCGTTGTGATTTACCTTGTTTGATTCTCACTTCTATGGGTTTTCCCAACAGATGAGAGTTGGCGAACGAGGCTTGGCTAAGGACCCAACAACCGCCAGTTAGCTGATGTTAAAGCTTTGTGAACCCCACCATGATGTATGTGTTTTATCCACGCTCTCCATTCATTTTATCATGCCCTAAAATGAGGCAGGGTCAAATATTAAGGGTCCATTTGGGAGCTTGGATATAGAATGCATTGGAATCCAAATCACAATTACATTGGAATCAAGTTGATTGTGAATCCTCATTTGTGTTTGGCTGAAATGCATTGGAATGCAAATCTTCTACTTAAGAGGCTGTATTTGGACATCATTGGAATTCTTGGATGTATTCACTCACACCACTTAGATTTGATTAACTAAATCAGCTTGCATACCCCAAAATAGTGTATATGTCATTTTTGATAAAATGATTGTAATAAGCCCATTAAAATATATGAGGGGAAAAACAAAAATAGAAAGAAAGAAAGGAATTTCTAAGCCTTAGGCGGGAGACAAATGCAAGGATCATAGACAAGTGACTCATCAACATTTTTTTTTGAATTCATTTAGATGTCAATGTTTGGATGGTTCGTATCATTCTATTAATGTGGTTTTCCCATTGCAGCTGATAACTAAATTGTTTTAGAGCATCATTTACATGCTGATGTCCAATGAATTAGTAGCCTAAAGATACCTTTATTACATGTGCTACTCTCCCACCCATAAAATAAAGTAAAAAACGCATTCCCTTTGTATTACCCTTGAATCTCAATTAAATGCTGAGGTTTCAAAACACTCATGGAAGGTAGATCTGAAATGCCTCCCATTCCAATTACCTCGAAATCCAAGGTTGTCAAACGTATAAAACAGTTATTTGGCATTTACCATCAAATCCAAAATGCCAAACGGTGGGGATTGAACTCTTACTGTCGCAAAGTTTTTGAAGGCCATAGAAGTTTTGGATCAATATGACATTTGTGTCTTCCCTTCAATCAGAGTGACATTATCAATGGGTTGGAGCCTTTACCTCGTTGGAAGACTCTGAGGAGTTTCAACAAGAGGTCTAGGTATTGATAACCATAGGGTGAAACTCCCACTGCCAACCGCACTAGTGGGTGCGACGTATGACTGACCGGGTATCAACAGGTTGGATGAAAAATAAACGTTACACTGAGCCGTAGGAAGTTTCTAATGGCGGACGTTTAATCCCTACTGTTTGCCGGTGGGCCATAGGCCCATGCTTCGGTTCATCCAGATCATGAGTCTTGATTTAACCCTCTGATCAGTGGCTAACAAATAGACGGTTCAGGTAGATCAAGTGTGCTGACGCATCGTGAGTTCATTCATATACATATCAGAAGATCCTAGCCATCACTTTTTCTTCACATCCCAATCTTTGCTTTCCACCGTCGATTTGAAGTCCACTAATTGGATGGCTAGGATCAATCAATTGCTTCGGTCTCCAAACCATTTTCCATCCACAGTAGTTTCGACTAGATGGACGGTCCCGATTGATTGATTGCCTTGTCAAGCTAACGGTGGCAGGTAGGCCAGACATCATTACAACTTGCTCTTTTTTCCTGCTTTTGAAATCCACAAGCGGCTTTCTCCATTCGACCGTTGGGCTTAGCATCTTCAGCTCTAACGGTCATCTCCACCTCCCCTTTTAAAACTTCTCTTTATGCATTGATATTCCATCTCTCTCTCTCTCTCTCTCTCTCTCTCTCTCTCTCTCTCTCTCTCTCTCTCATAACAATGGAGGTAGACCGTGGGACGCCAGACCGAAAGCTAACCCGGTCAGGGAACGGGCTTTTGTTCGAGAAAACGCCACCTCAGGCACTACAAACTACTCAGAAATCACCAATTTTCGGAGAAGGTGGCCCAAAGAATAGTGGGCCACATCTAATCAGCGGCCCCAAGGCATTCAGTTTCCCTGAAAGGTGTAGATTGATTTCTTCCATCCATGGACATTATTACCATTTTTATTCATTTGGGTAATTGATATCTACACCCATCCTATTGATAAACACGCCCTTTTCTACTCTTGATTATACATTTAGTACATGCCGTGGACCAGGTGCTCCCGAGCGGACGGTTAAGATTGTTCCAGTCTTGGATAATCAAGCATTGTCCATTTATGGTGGGGCCCATCAGATCAATAGTCCGGATCACTTCTGCTAAGGGGCTAAGGATCACGTCAGTCCTGTTGTTGTTGCTGCTGCTGCCCTTTATACCACTGTATTGCCATTTGCCAGCGGTAGAAATTGTGGGTGCCAATACTCCAGCTACCGATCAGACGGTTAAGATTGTCCCATCTCGGGTATTGTTGGGGCATTGTCCATTTATGGTGGGACCCATCAGATCAATAGTCTGGATTGTTGAACCATGAGCCCAAACAGGCTGAGGATCACATAATTGCTGTTGTTGTTATTGGTGGTGGTGGTGCTGCTGCTGCCTCCCCTTGGTACCACTGTATTGCCAAAGTTGAAATTGTGGGGACAAATAGTGTTTATCATCATGCTGCTGATCAAACGGTTCAGATTATCCCATCTCATATATTTTTCAGGGCATTTTCCACTCATGGTGGGACCCATCAGATCAATAGACTGGATTGTTGAACCATGAGCTCAACCTTTGCAAAGAGGCTGAGTGTCACATAATTCCTGTTGTTGTTGTCATACCTTCTTCCACTGTATTGCCAAAGTAGAAATTGTGGGCGTCAATAGTGTTTAACCTGATGCCATGATTGAACTGGTTGAGATTGTCCCATCTCGAATATTTTCGAGGCATAGTCCATTCATGGTGGGACCCATCAGATCAATAGTCTGGGTTTTAAAACCGTGAGCTTCATTTCTACAAAGTGGCTAAAAATCACATAATTTCTGTTTGTCATTGTCATCGTCGTTGTTTCAGTTGTTTGTTTTGTTTCTTGGTAGATATATGAGCCCAACAGATCGGATTGTTTCTCCAATTACCAAAGGCCTTCTTGCAAGAAACAGAAAGGGTGGCCCGCTCTTGCCGCCATCGAAAACCCCACCAAAGGTATAAATTCATCAATTTCATTTCATCTCTCTTGTCCATTTTTAATTTCAGGAGCTTTCAATGCAACATTTCTCATGTGATCAGAATGCAAATCAACCGTAGGATTCCAACCTTATTTTTCAAAATAATTTTGATGGTCTTTTCTCAACACCAATTACTAAATTGTTTCAATCAGAAAATGTGATTGATCCAAACTGCAGCAATAATTGCGGATGGATTCATAGATTAGAATCATTGTAGGAACTCATCCACCCTGCGAGTGGCATAGACCCAAGCACATGATTTCAGTCGACCCCATCATGGTTGGAGCATAAGTCGAATATCAGTACATGTGGCATACATGAACACCCATCCTGACCATCTAAATTGTGGACCCTGCCCACACATGAATGCCGACCATGGCTGGCCCACACATGAATGCCGATCATGGTCTTCTAACCTGTGGGACCCCTTTCAGATGGAGCATACTCACAAGTAACAACTCAGTAGACAATCTTTACTGTCAATAAGTGCTGCAGATGATGGATTGCACAATTCATCGTCGTAGCTCATCAAACAACTGTTGATTTCGATTATTACGCATCCAGTTGTAGTTGGTATCAATATCAAGAGCATCATGCCATTTTCTCAAATGTAGTTTCATGCCATTTGCGTTTTCGAAGTTTGCGAGTGACGTTTTACATCTGAATTTTGTTCTACTTCATCTCTGATTATGTACACATTATTTCTTTTTGTTGCAGAATCTGGATTTGAGTTTGTAGGATTCAGATCATTTTCGAATCTTAATAGAACATTGACGGGGTAGAAAGAGGAACAGATGTATCCCGCGATGTTGATGAATATGTTTTTTGTATTTTTATCGAGTCATGAAATTTCATTCATGGGTATCTCATTTGCTAATGATATCTGTAGCTCCTGAAAAGTTATTTGCTAATGATATCTGTAATGGAATTGGGTCATGGACACTTCTTTGGTGACTATTAGGAGAGTTCCAAAATCTGTATGGTGACTATTAAGAGAGTTCCAAAATCTGTATGGGTGTGTTTGGATGCATTATTGAAGTGAATTTGTAATAATTAGTCTAGTGAGCCCTCGTAGTTCTTGATAAGTTATTTGCTAATGATATCTGTAATGCAATTGGGTTGGGCAACCCCGACCATCCCTAGCTAGGAACAGACAGGGGCTATGTATGGGTTTTACTGATGTTTACCCACCCTATCCATCAATTTTGCCATGTTATTTGAGGGTACAAGCCCAAAAATGAGGTAGATCCAAGTCTCAAGTGGGGAGAGAGAGAGAGAGAGAGAGAGAGAGAGAGAGAGAGAGAGAAGTATGGGTTTTACCCACTCTAATAATTAATCCAGTGAGCATGGAACCCCCCTAGTTCTTGAAAAGTTATTTGCTAATGATATCTATAATGGAATTGGGTCGTGAGTCATGGAAGCCATATCCATCCATTTTGCCATGTTATTTTAGGGTATAAGCCTAAAAATGAGGTAGATCCAAGTCTCAAGTGGGGAGAGAGAGAGAGAGAGAGGGGTATGGGTTTTACCCACTCTAATAATTAATCCAGTGAGCATGGAACCCCCCTAGCTCTTGAAAAGTTATTTGCTAATGATATCTGTAATGGAATTGGGTCGTGAGCCATGGAAGCCATATCCATCCATTTTGCCATGTTATTTTAGGGTATAAGTCCAAAAATGAGGTAGATCTAAGGCTAAAAGTGGAGAGAGAGAGAGAGAGAGAGAGAGAGAGAGAGATGCTAAGGCTAAAGTGGAGAGAGAGAGAGAGAGAGAGAGAGAGAGAGAGAGAGAGATGAATAGGTTTCACCACTAATAATTAGTCCAGTGAGCCATGGAACCCCTAGCTCTTGAAAAGTTATTTGCTAATGATATTTGTAATGGAATTGGGTCACCACTAATAATTAGTCCAGTGAGCCATGGAACCCCTAGTTCTCGAAAAGTTATTTGCTAATGATATTTGTAATGGAATTGGGTCATGGACACTTCTCTTGTGACTATTACGAGGGACACAAATTGTGTACTACCCCACCCATCCCTAGCTAGGAACGGACAGGGGCTCTAAGAGGCCACCATGATGTATGGGTTTGCCCACGTTTTACCCACTCTATCCATCTTTTTTGCCATATTTTAGTGTACAAGCCCAAAAATGAGGCAAATCCAAGGCTCAAGTGGGGAGAGAGAGAGAGAGAGAGAGAGAGAGAGAGAGAGAGAGAGATGTTTTACCCACTCTATCCATCTTTTTTGCCATATTTTAGGGTACAAGCCCAAAAATGAGGCAAATCCAAGGCTCAAGTGGGGAGAGAGAGAGAGAGAGAGAGAGAGAGAGAGAGAGAGAGATGTTTTACCCACTCTATCCATCCATTTTGCCATGTTAATGTAGGGTTACAAGCCCAAAAATGAGGTCGATCCCAAGGCTAAAGTTGAGGAGTGACGTATGGGTTTTACCCACTCTATCCATCCATTTTTGCCATATTTTAGGGTACAAGCCCAAAAATGAGGCAAATCCAAGGCTCGAGTGGAGAGAGAGAGAGTTGCCCGAAAATGAGGCAAATCCAAGGCTCGAGTGGAGAGAGAGAGAGAGAGAGAGAGAGAGAGAGAGAGAGTTGTATGGGTTTTACCCACTCTATCCATCCATTTTTCCATGTTATTGTAGGGTTACAAGCCAAAAAATGAGGTAAATCCCAAGGCTCAAATGGAGAGAAAGGAGAAGTATGGAAGCCCAAAAATGAGGAAATCCCAAGACTCAAGTGGAGAGAGAGAGAGAGAGAGAGAGAGAGGAGAAGTATGGGTTTTACCCACTCTATCCATCCTTTTTGCCATATTTTAGGGTACAACCCCAAAAATGAGGCGAATCCAAGGCTCAAGTGGAGAGGGAGAGAGAGAGAGAGAGAGAGAGAGAGAGAGAGGAGAAGTATGGGTTTTACCCACTCTATCCATCCTTTTTGCCATATTTTAGGGTACAAGCCCAAAAATGAGGCAAATCCAAGGCTCAAGTGGGAGAGAGAGAGAGAGAGAGAGAGAGAGAGAGAGAGAGACATATGGGTTTTACCCACTCTATCCATCCTTTTTGCCACGTCATTTTAGGGTACAAGCCCAAAAATGAGGTAGATCCAAGGCTCAAGTGGAGAGAGAGAGAGAGAGAGAGAGAGAGAGCAAATTGGGAACTAACAACAAATAGGGGTTCTGAGAGGCTCTTCTACCATCCATTTTGCCATGGTACAAGCCCAAAAAATAAGGCAAATCCAAGGCTCAAGTGGATAGATAGATAGATAGATAGAGAGAGAGTGGATAGATAGATAGAGAGAGAAGAGAGAGAGAGTGGATAGATAGATAGATAGAGAGAGAGAGTGGATAGATAGATGGATAGATAGAGATAGAGAGAGAGAGTGGATAGATAGATGGATAGATAGAGATAGAGAGAGAGAGTGGATAGATTGATAGATAGAGAGAGAGAGAGAGACGTATGGGTTTTACCCACTCTATTGATCCTTTTTTCCATGTTGCTCAAGTGGGGAGAGAGAGAGAGAGAGAGAGAGAGAGACATATGGGTTTTACCCACTCTATCCATCCTTTTTGCCACGTCATTTTAGGGTACAAGCCCAAAAATGAGGTAGATCCAAGGCTCAAGTGGAGAGAGAGAGAGAGAGAGAGAGAGAGAGAGAGAGAGAGCAAATTGGGAACTAACAACAAATAGGGGTTCTGAGAGGCTCTTCTACCATCCATTTTGCCATGGTACAAGCCCAAAAAATAAGGCAAATCCAAGGCTCAAGTGGATAGATAGATAGATAGAGAGAGAGAGTGGATAGATAGATAGAGAGAGAGAGAGAGAGAGTGGATAGATAGATAGATAGAGAGAGAGAGTGGATAGATAGATGGATAGATAGAGATAGAGAGAGAGAGTGGATAGATAGATGGATAGATAGAGATAGAGAGAGAGAGTGGATAGATTGATAGATAGAGAGAGAGAGAGAGACGTATGGGTTTTACCCACTCTTCTACCATCCATTTTGCCATGGTACAAGCCCAAAAAATAAGGCAAATCCAAGGCTCAAGTGGATAGATAGATAGATAGATAGAGAGAGAGAGTGGATAGATAGATAGAGAGAGAGAGAGAGAGAGTGGATAGATAGATAGATAGAGAGAGAGAGTGGATAGATAGATGGATAGATAGAGATAGAGAGAGAGAGTGGATAGATAGATGGATAGATAGAGATAGAGAGAGAGAGTGGATAGATTGATAGATAGAGAGAGAGAGAGAGACGTATGGGTTTTACCCACTCTATTGATCCTTTTTTCCATGTTATTTTAGGATACAAGCCCAACAATGAGGCAGATCCAAGGCTCAAGTGGAGAGAGAGAGAGAGAGAGAGAGAAATGTATGGGTTTTAATCTATCCATCCTTTTTGTCAAGTTATTTTAGGGTACAAGCCCAACAATAAGGCCGATTCAAGGCTCAAGTGGAGAGAGAGAGAGAGAGAGAGAGAGAGAGAGAGAGATGTATGGGTTTTACGCACTCTATCCATCCTTTTTGCCATGTTATTTTAGGGTACAAGCCCAACAATGAGGCTGATCTAAGGCTCAGGTGGAGAGAGAGAGAGAGAGAGAGAGAGAGAGAGAGATGTATGGGTTTTACCCACTCTACCCATCATTTTTGCCATGTAAGGTACAAGCCCAAAAATGAGACATATCCAAGGCTCAAGTGGAGAGAGAGAGAGAGAGAGAGAGAGAGAGAGAGAGAGAGATGTATAGGTTTTACACACTCTATCCATCCATTTTGCCATGTTATTTTGGGGTGCAAGCCCAAAAATGAGGCGAATCCATAGCTTAAGTGGAGAGAGAGAGACAGAGAGAGAGAGAGAGAGAGAGAGATGTATGGGTTTTACTCTCTCTATCCATCATTTTTTCCATATAGGGTACAAGCACAAAAATGAGGCATATCCAAGGATCAAGTGGAGAGAGAGAGAGAGAGAGAGAGAGAGAGAGAGAGACTCTCAGTACAACAAGTTGAGATTTTTTTAATTTGAATTAATGTTAATAAATCCTCGGTAGAAATGAGTTTTTCATAACTAGAATAATAACAAAATGCATACTTGCATTTATTATTAGCCAACACCCTTTCTTCATTCTCTTTATTTATTATCTTATTATTACTAACAATAATATTAATTAATCACCAGTAACCAAGGTAGTTGTACGACTAGCAATAACATTAATTAATCACCAATAAGTATAACCACTTCGTTAATTACCGTTATTGTCAGTAATAAATAAGTACAACCACTTCGGTTATTGATGATTAATTATTGTTATTGTCAGTAATAAATAAGTACAACCACTTCGGTTATTGATGATTAATTACTGTTATTGTCAGTAATAAATAAAGGGTATAAAGAAAGAGTGTTGTAGAGGTAATAATAAATTCAAGCTATTTTTGAAGTCATGAAATAACTTATTTCTACCTAGTATTTATTAGCATTAGTTTAAATTAACAAAATCTAAATTGGTTGGACTTGAGGTATTTATCATTACCTTTATAACACTAGTAACCAAGGTAGTTGTATGGCTGACAATAACATTAATTAAACACCAGTAAGTATAACCACTTTGGTTACTGGTGATTAATTATCGTTATTGTCAGTATTAAATAAGTACAACCATGTCGGTTACTGGTGATTAATAACCGTTATTGTCAGTGATAAATAGTTACAATCACTTCGGTTACCGGTGATTAATTACCGTTATTGTCAATAATGAATAAGTACAATCACTTCAATTAGCGGTGATTAATTACTGTTATTGTCAGTAATAAATAAAGGGAATGGAGAAATGGTTTTATAAAGGTAATAATAAATTCAAGCATGCATAGTGTTATTTTTCAAGTTATGAAATAACTCTTTTCTCTCTGATATTTATTAGTATTATTCAAATTAACAAAATCTGAACTGGTTAGACTTGAGAGTGCCTCTATACATGCATACATATACATATACATATACATATACATATACATATACATATATATATATATATATATATATATATATATATAGAGAGAGAGAGAGAGAGAGAGGTCTCAAGTCAAACCAGTTGGACCATAGCAAACTTTGGAGCTACTTCATGATACTAGGTGGGGTGTGTTCGGGTGTACCACTAAGTTGAATTGCAATATTAGCTGATCATTTAGTCTAGTGAAGTGGATGTAAGCAAAATGTAATTTTCTTTGGTAGCATTCACATTGAGGTACTGAGCTGAGCTTTCATTGCTTTTGACTTGGATCTAAAAGGAACCTGAGCGCAATTTGGGAGCTACGTCATTGATTCTAGGGGTGTGTTTGGATACATTATTTAAGTTGAATTGCAATTTGGGAGCTACTTCATTGATACTAGGGGTGTGTTTGGATGCATTATTAAGTTGAATTGCGATAATCAATTCAGTGTGCAGGCTATGTTTGGATGTACTGTCGAATTGAAATACAATAATTAGTAGTCTAGTAAAGTGGAAATAACCAAATTGTAATTTATGTTGGGTAGCATTCACATGTAGGGACTGAAAACAATTTGGGAGCCTGCTTCTTTGATATTTTGGATGCATCATTGAGTTGAATCGCAATCTAATGCAATAGTGGAAATGACCAAATTGAAGTATCAAGCTGCATGGGTCTGTTTGGATGTACCATTGCATTGAATTATAATAATTAGTGTCTAGTAAAGTGGAAACAAGCAAATTGTACTTTCCTTTCACAGCAGACATACTATTGCATTGAATTGTAATAATTACTGGTAAAGAGAAATAACCCAATTGTAGTTTCCTTTGCTAGTGGACATAAGGAAGGAGCTTTGATTACTTTTCAGTAGGAATTAAAAGGAACATGAGTGCCATTTGGGAGCTACTTCAATGATACTAGGGGTGTGTTTGAATGCAATATCAAATTGAATTGCAATAAGTAAGAAGCTTTTGATTACTTTTCAGTAGGAATTAAAAGGAACATGAGTGCCATTTGGGAGCTACTTCACTGATACTAGGGTTGTGTTTGAATGCAATATCAAATTGAAATGCAATAATTGATTCAGTAGTGGAAGCAACCAAATTGCAATTGCTAACCCTAGCAATGATAATAGGGGGGGTGTTTGGATGCACTATTAAATTGAATTGTGATAATTAGTTCAATAATGGAAATGACCAAATTGCAATTACCTACCCTAGCATTCATGCTGAAGTTGGCCTTGAATGGACCCCAAATCGCCATCGTCTAGACTGAACATTGGGATTCAAATCACTTGCACATCTGAACGCAGCCTAATAAACACTATTAACTTCCATTGTCTACTCTTGATTAAACTGAACTTTGCAATTAAATTGACTAATGCATCCAAACATAATAATGTCTTGAATCAAGTTCTTCAATGGGCTTGAAAAGTCCCATGCGCTTGTCAAATCAGTGCTCTTTTTTTTTCTTTCTTTTTTTTCTTTTTACCTATGGCCCGCCCACATGGTGCCAATTGGATCAACGATCTAATGATTCTGATCTCCATGCATGGATGCCACCACATGTACAGTGAGGAGGCACATAGATGCAAAAAAAATAGTTAGATTCCTCCATGTCTAAAAACTTGGCCTACATGTATGAGATATGACTACTCATTTCTTGGGACCAAAAAACACACGACTTGGAGGGTTTGTGTGGATTGGATTGTAACCATTGTTGGCCTTTTGGGTATGCTCCATCCAATAGATGAACAGCCCGGATCTCATACATAGAGGCCACATGTACAGATACAAAGTGCTTGTATTTGGTTCTATAACTGGATGTGGATGCCACAATCTCATGTTCCTATCATCTTCATGGAGACCATAGCATGGTGTCTTCAAAATGCTGTATTACACCTGACAATTTCAGACATTTTGATGGGGATGTAAGGGACCCAAAAGCATATACAGGAACTGCATGTGCCAGAATGAGCGTAGCACGTTCGCATAGTCACATAGGCTATATAACATGCAGGAATTAACCAGAGTGCTGCATTAAATGTCTGTCACTCTACTCGAACTTCAAAATGCTGTATTACACATGACAATTTCAGACATTTTGATGGGGATGTAAGGGACCCAAAAGCATATACAGGAACTGCATGTGCCAGAATGAGCGTAGCACGTTCGCATAGTCACATAGGCTATATAACATGCAGGAATTAACCAGAGTGCTGCATTAAATGTCTGTCACTCTACTCGAACTTCGTACCATTGTATCGAGCCAACTTCACCGTCGATCTCGAGCTCGCAAACGGACTTAACAAGGTGAGAAACAGCATCATCAATGGTTTTAAACCGGGCAAGGTCCGGTGGCAAGATGTTACCAGGCCAGTTTTGCAGCCAATCTTTCAACCTGGCCTTCAGCTCTTCCTCGGAAACGAATTCTTCACTCTTGCCAGGTTCCATCAGGACATAAGTCTCCGTCTGTAAATAGGCCCTTCTCCTCCTAATCGCGCATACCTAATTTGTGCCAGCAATAAAAAATGAAAGAAATAAAGGGGAAGAAAAAAAACTCACAGGAAATGCAGATAGAAAATATGAGATTGGCAGTATAAGTTATTATAAAATACTCAGGTTGAGTGATTCATTCAGATTTTCTTTCATTTATTTATTTATTTTGAATAGTTAGAAAGCATTTGAATTTTCAGTTTGAACAAGTGGGACCTGTGGTTCATTGACGAAACACAATCGCACCTAGGAAGAGGCCATGAATCCTCAATATCTTGTAACTCCCTCTAGGAATTTGATTAAAGAAGGCCATGTTTGGCCCATGTTGTTTAGAAAAAAGAAAGAAAGAAAGAATTCATGATTGGATTCCTATTCTTAGTAGAATTTCAAAAACCATGAAATGATACTGGTGTGGATACAAAAGATATTTCTTTCCAAAAGATATTTCTTTCCAATACAACACCAAAGAGCACCATTTCATTTTTATTTTATTTTTTCTTTTTTGGAAATTCTATGAAGAGTAGAGATTCCAAAATCCCATAAAAGGTGTGGATACAAAAGATATTTCTTTCCAAAAGATATTTCTTTCCAATACAACACCAAAGAGCACCATTTCATTTTTATTTTATTTTTTCTTTTTTGGAAATTCTATGAAGAGTAGAGATTCCAAAATCCCATAAAAGCCATCACCTCCACCATATCAGAATCCCCCCATCCTAACTTGAATGGGCATTTTGTCTATGGCTAGTGTTCGGGCCGGATTATTGGACCCCACGTAAAGTGCTCTAAAACTTGAACCTGGATCCAGCTTATTTATTAATCAGGGGCCCACGCCCAAACGTCAGATCTAAAAATCAACCCAAGTAGGCCAATTGTTTGAGATAAAATGGATAGTTAGAAAATGCAACTTTGGTAATTTTGGGGTCAGGCATTTCATGGTAGTCCCCGCCTGATGAATGGCCCAGACCTCGCACATGTGTGTGGGGCCTCTTTGATCTATGTCACCCAATTGCCTAGCATTTCTCTATTTCAATAGACAACTGTTCTGGAAGAATTCAGTTGCACATAAATTATATCAGCTCTCATTTCTTATATTTAAACGAAAAAAAGATAACAAGATAATTCCTCATCTCCAAAAAGTTCATCGCACAAGTAAACTACAAAAGAACAGAAGAATGCTCAGATGCAAGGTACCCATGCTCATAAACGCTCTATACATGCCAATGTGCAACACACATGCGAGATAGGATCCATCGGCTAGGTGCACCCCAACATGGCACATGCGGCACAAGCATAATACACATGTATGCCTCGCCCCGAAACATGCCTCCACACATCTGAAGTGGTGCATGTGTTAAAGGTCCAATCCATCCATAAGGTGGACCTTGACATATAGATTGCCTTAATAGAAAGGGACACGTGTATGATGACTATGGACCATTGGCTGACCCCTTTAACCGTCCATTTGTTATATGAAGCTCGACCAACTTCATATAACAGGTCAAATTCAAGGAGCAGAATCTGTTTTGAACCCAGCACAGAGAGAGAGAGAGAGAGAGAGAGAGAGAGAGAGAGAGAGAGAGGCAATTGTAAATCAGCAGCTTTGAAGAAACAGAGAGGGAGATCCAATTACCTTTACGCACAACTTGTCATGTCTTGCCATTTTTGGGAGTTCCAAATGAGGCAAGGAGCCCATATAGCCATTGTCAAATCCCGGCCTTAATCTTGCTGATGGAGTTTGAACACAACATCTTGACAACTGTTCGCCTACGAAGAAAGCAATAGGCATTCATGTTGTTCATCAGCTTTAAAAGGAACATGAAACTGCTAACTGTCAATATAGGAATCACATATGCACAGGTGTCCTTGAGTTTTCAGTTTGTACAAGTGAGGCCCATCGTTCAGTTATCCAAACCAATATTACCTAAATCACCAAACTCGTGTGTTTTCTACTCAGAGTCACATGATCTGGTTTATGGGTCATTTGATCTGGACCTCTATTTTTAGTGACCCAAGATTATGGTTCTATACTCTCACCGTTGATTGAGTTTTAGTGGAAATTTAAATCTACAACTTGTGTGTGTGTACTTTTGATTTATTCCGTAGCATGCATATAATCTGATACTAGGCATGCTGGGTCTATAATAATAATATAAATTGAAATATGAATTCATTATCTATTGAGACGAACCAAATGATCCTAGGGCGTACCACATATTGGAGGAAGTAGTGTACCACATACATGTTACAGTACCATGTTCAGAAGTGACCTGCAATCCAGGTAGCCTTGATACAGAAAATTTTCCTGATGGACCCCAACATTGATGGGCAATCCCCAGATCCTAGCCATCCAACATTTGATCTTTCATTGATTGAGTGTAGATGTTATTGTGCTTCCTCTCCTAATAGTATGTTTTTAGTCCAATTGAAAGGGATGAGATTGTTCCATCCAGGAGATTTTTGGAGGATGGTCTACCCATGCTGTCGCCCATCAGACCAGCGGTCTGGATCATCAAACCAAGAAAGTGAAAACTCGAGTTCATATCCTTCTGTCAAGATTGGTTGTTTGGAATTCACAGGACCAGAAGATGGCAAACATGTGCAATGATTGGGACTGATAAAAGGAATCAAATTGATGAAATTTGATCTTCAACCTTGGGATATATAAAGTACCCACTTCTTTTCATTTTGTACGAGTGGGGTCTACTGTTCAATGATCCAAACCCATTTTCATGAAGCAACCCAAAGTGTATGGACAACGGCCCAGAAATCTCCCAGATTGGAAGATCCTAACCACCAATCTCGAGCCGTTTAGACAATCGCTAAATTTCTCTTCTTAACAGTCTTCTGCAGCCACAAATTGAAGTGCAGGATTTTCCTATCGAGGAGATTGTTCTGTGCATAGTGAACCCATTGTGGGGCCCCATGAACCAATGGTCTTGAATCTCTTGATCACTGGATGATGATCCATGTCCTCGGGTCCAGGAGAATATGATTCTTCAAATATAATTACCACTGGGTTACTATAGAATTAACAAAATCTGGCAGATGTTAGAGTCCCTCCAAAACTATATTTGTCTTTCGAAAGGAAATATGGAGAAGAAAAAACCAAATACTTAGTTACTTGGAATGGATCTTTTGGTGAGAAGATTGTATTCTCATTCGCAGACAATCAGGAATATGTAAAAAAAAATGTAGTTTTCGCCATGTAATTGATTCCATCTCCAAGGTTTTCAATGTTCCCAAACACTGACTAAGAAGAAAATTAAAGAAGAGTACTTGTGCAAGAAATCTTACATGGAAATAGAAGAAACGAAAGATCCACAATTCCCATAAACTCAGCTGAGTTTCTTTAGTCATTCAATGCACAATTCCGATAAACTCAGCTGAGTTTTCAAGGGCACGTTTGGATGCAATATGGAATTGAATTGCAATTATTAGTCCAATGAGGTGGAAATGTCTCCCAATAACAATTGCGTTTGGATGCAATATGGAATTGAATTGCAATTATTAGTCCAATGAGGTGGAAATGTCTCCAAATAACAATTGCGTAACTTTCAAATTGGAATTGGCAAGGATTTTATTCAACCTGACAACTCTTCCACAATTTTTTTTACGAATAAGTCCATCGTTCGAAATATCGGTATCACTACAAGTTTTGCTTGCCGGAAATACGGAAACAATTTCGATATCACTGATACTATCGCCGATAACCAGAAATGAGGAAAATATTGGGGAAAATGGGGAAAACAGTGGAATTTTTTAGTGAAACTTCAAGAAATGCTAAAATACACATTTGAAGGAATTAAAATATTGCAAAAAGAATGCGTACGTAACAAGTTTCTATTTAATGGGGGCCGAAAAGCATATGCCTGTTGTAAGAAATCAGTCCAACCATCCCATCCATCCCATCTATCCATCCAACCATCCCATCTATCCATCCAACCATCCATCAGACCATCCAACCTTCCATCCAAACATCCATCAATATTTCAGAATATTGACAAGACATAATATTTCACCGAGAAATTGCCGACAATTGGAAAGGAAACGAAAGATTATGGTCACAATATCGCCCATGTTGCAATAACGATAATATCGCAATATTATCGTCGACAAATTAAACACTGCATACAACCATGTGCCCATAAGAAAATTGAAATGGAAATCTTTTTAATAAACAATTTTTTGGCGATATCAATGCTAGTGATATTATCAAAATATCGTTGATACACGGGCGATACAAGCGACACCTGGAATTTGCACAGTCGAATATATTGTCGATACATTGGCGATATCAATATAGGCAATACAAGCGGCATCTAGAATTTACACAATCGAAAATATTGGCGATACTTAGAGATACATCATCAATACATGGAATTTCAGATACTACCAGTTTTATCAGCATCATTACCAGCATTATCAGTATCGCTGAGCTGGAGATATGGATAATATGAGAGATATTTCAATAATATCAGGGATATAATGAGAATAACCGTAAATATCACCACAGATTGGTAATCTCCTCCTCTTTAAACTGAAGGTTTGCTATTCAACTCAATTGCACATCCGAACATGCTCTAATGCTGTGCTAAGATTCACACCTACTAAGGTTGCCTCTTACAATCACTCTTCTAATTTTCTACTATTATGCCATTATTTCACCATAGTCTGTCTGACTGTAAACTGAACAGACCTCAAAATACAGAAAAGTCCTACCATATACCTGCAGTCACATACACATATGCCAGCATAGCATCCGTCCATTCATCAGGCATGCCCAAGTATCCATTTGTCCTGGACAAAATCCAGGCCAATCTGCTCATCAGGTGAGTGACTCGTATGTTTTTTTCCTGAATATGTGTCCCACCTAATGAAGAGACCAGCCTAACTATGGTTCAGGGCAGGCAAAGTTTGGTGCCGCAAATGAAGGTCCTGGATATCACGCACTTGCATCTCATTGGCGTGTGTGTTCATCTGTAAGACTTCAATCAGACTCATGCTGAGTAACCTTAGCAGGTCCCAAAATATTGTTGGTTTTTTTCAAAATTCTCACAGAAAATTCCACATCTCACCACTCAAAGCATTTGAACCTGCCTCCCTATCTCTTGGGGTTTCTTTTCTTCCCATAACACTATTGTAAACATCAAAACATACAAATCTTACAAAACCAACTTCAAATTTTATGTGTTTCTACAATCCCTCATTTAAAATTTCATCCCCTGCATACTCAGATCATTTGAATCACTCTCTTTCATCTTTCTTCCTTGTTCTCCTTGAGAAAGCTTTTCATTGCACTTTCTCATGTTCTATAGGCCATGTTCTCATGAGTGTAAGTAGACTTGGATGGTTTGGTCATGTGCTACGGATATCAAGAACTGTGCCGGTTTGGTGCAAGTTAAGGGCTCTAAAAGGCCAAGGGAAAGGCCTAAAAGGACGTGGGTGGAGGTAGTAGAAAAGACCTGAGGACCATTGTCTAACTGCAGTTATGACCCTTGATAGAGTGGAATGGAGGAACAGGATTCATGTAGCCGACCCCGATTAATTGGGATAAGGATTAGATAATGATGATGATGATGATGTTCTATAGGCCCGCCTTACAAAATCAAGATAACCCAATATATAGAGTGATATGACTGTTGAACTGGTGGCTTCACCATGTGGATGGACTATAGGTCAAAATTCGATGCAATTGGACAGTTCTGATCCAGTTTTCCATGAGTTTTACCGGTTTAATACGGACTGCTGAGTGTTCCTTCTGGAGGCCATGTATCAGATGGCTAACATAGTCCAATCTACATGATGGCCGACCAAAACTACAGTCTTGATCACCACATCTGTTGGCCACATACTGTGAAGAGGGAACTACATATAACATTTATAAAGCTTGCTGCACATTTGCGTGCCACTGTCCTAAGCTTAAAGTATCAAAAGAAATGGGTATGTATTGCCCGATACATACTGATTTCATCCATAAATGCTACAGCTGTAATGGCCCAACATAGGGATGCAATACGGGGTGATACAACCTGACTGATGATATGTTACACCAAAACTGATTTTCAATCCTTTCTCTATCACAAATCCAACGGAATCAGTAGATTCCAAACCACGTTGTTCAAAATCCTTCTTATTCTCTTGTTTCTCTCTCCTTTTCTCTTCATATTCTTCTTTTCTTCACACAATGGTATCCCTTTTTCACAGAAATTTCTCATGTTCTTCACAAACAACCAACAATATCTAGCGAAGCCAATTCACTATAGACGGAAAAAAAATTTTGAGCCATCTACTGCAAAATCCCAAATTGTGACATTTAGCACTAATTTGATAGATATGGGAATCTGCTATTTAGACCCATCTTTTGACTCGCACGTGCCCATTTCTCTTTCGAGAATTGAAATAGTACACTTATGTACCATTTCAAATCTGAAAAGAGAAAGATGGGTGGATGCAAATCCATCAGGGAGCAGG
Organism: Liriodendron chinense; assembly: GCA_003013855.2. Taxonomy (NCBI): domain Eukaryota; kingdom Viridiplantae; phylum Streptophyta; class Magnoliopsida; order Magnoliales; family Magnoliaceae; genus Liriodendron; species Liriodendron chinense. The sequence continues at coordinate 69,252 of ML058403.1, forward strand.
TTGTTCATAGCCAACCCAAAAAATTTAGAGAACCCAATTCACTATAGACAGAAAATAAGCCATATATGGATTGAAAAGTTCATAGCCAACCCAAAAAATTTAGAGAACCCAATTCACTATAGACAGAAAATAAGCCATATATGGATTGAAAATCGATCCCAGTGCTCTGTATCGGTCGCCACCAAAACCACATCGCCCCATTTCGGAACAATATAGAGGCTGTTACATCTGTATATTCATGGATGCAACTGAATGTATCAGGCGACATGTACTGGTTCTAGGTGGAGCAAGATGCACTATGAAACCCCAAATTGTGACATTTACCTCCTATTCCACAGATTGAAGCCACTATTTAGACCCACCCTTTTGATTTGCATCCACCCATTTCCCTTTTTAGGAATTGAAATAGTGCACTTTTGCACCATTTCAATCAAGGCGCATGTTCTTCACAACAAACTCACAAAATCAAGAGACCCAATTGACTATGGATCGAAAAGGAGCCATGTGTGCCATGGAAACCCAAAATTGTAGCATTTTTCGTCTCTTTTCATAGACAGGAGTCGCTATTTAGACCCACTCTTTTGACTTGCCCACACCCATTTTTCCATTTTGGGAATTGAAGTGGCAGACTGTTGTACAATTTCAATTTCCAAAAATGGTACATGGGTGCATGAAAAAGCAATCTGTGTGGTTGTAGATATCAATTCCCTTCATAAATTATACCTAGAACTCCCTTTTGCTCCTCTCCTTTCTTAAATTGTTTGCTAGAACAGACATGGAATATTTCAGGAATATAGCCGTTGGATCTAGGATCATGTTCAGAAATCCAAACCGTTGATCTGGTGAGATACACAACTGATGTTGGCTGCCTCGAAAATCTTCATGATCGGACAATCCAAAATTTCGATCAATGAAAAGAGCTAATGATCAAAGGGTTGAAGTAATCCAATCTGAGTTTTTTCTTTGGGTTTTACCATCTACTGTGAGGCCCATCATATGAACGGTTTGGATCATTGAAAAATGAGTTAGATCTTTTGTATACTTCTTTAAATCACTTACTTTGGAAGCTTTGAATTCCATAGTTGAGTAGCTGCTGCTTCACAGCTCCCTCCATTAAAATCACGTATTTTCTCTCTTTTTTTGGCGCCAAAATTCGTTTGGTGGAGGTGAGAGCTTTATCTATCCATATAGAGAAAGTCTAAGTACAACCGGTTGGATTATAAGTTTCCGTCCATCTCTCAGATAACTTCCAACCTTTGGTATTTCTGCAAAATCTAACCCGTCCAATAGTTTTTATGTATCTTGAGAATCATCTTATGAAAACATAATCACACTCAATTATCTAGTTGATCGTGATTGTATTTTGCTGTCTATTAACGTCTAGAAATTTCTTTTATGGTGTGTCCCACCTAAAGAGTGGATAGGGATGATTTTTGAATGATTTGGTATTTCTATTGCTTAAAATGTATTGGAAAGATTGGATTCTTCATAGAAATGATAGATTAGAAGTTACTTTCTAAGCGAACCATTAGTTAAGCTCCAATGTGTTGGACTTTGGACCACATCGTCTATATGGGGCGCGGATCAGCTAGTCCCACATAAGAGGTGGTTTCAAATCTCCGTGGGCTCCACCATGATGTATGAGTTTTATCATGCCGTTCATCCATTTTTCCATTTTATTTTAAGACACGAGCCCAAAAATGAGACAGATCCAAATCTCAGGTGGACCATACCACAGGAAAACAGTGGGGATTGAACTTCCACCATTAAAATCTTCCTAGGGCCCACTGTAATGTTTATTTTCCATCCAACCTCTTGATAGGGCCATATATCTATAGATGAAGGGAAAAAACAAATACCAGCTTGATACCAAACTTATGTGGCCCCCAAAATGTTTTCAACGTTAAGCGTCAATCCCTACTGTTTTCATGTGTTGTGGTCCACCTGAGATTTGTATCTGTCTCATTTTTGGACTCATGCCTTATAATAAGATGGAAAATGGATGGGCGGCGTGGATAAAACACATATATCATGGTGGGGCCCACGGAAATTTGAAAACACCCCTTATGCTAGTCCCAGTGGGACTAGTTGATCCGCGACCGTCTATATGACTATATCTACATGTTGCATTGCATGTTGTTCACCGATACCTTTTTTATATTGTGGTGACTAGTCAATCGTCAAAGTAGCCATGTGTTGTAGAATAAAGTTGGTTGTCGAAGAAGTATAGAAGATATGCGACCAGTGAGCGTCTCTCCATAAAAGTCATGACCAAACCATCTAACTATCAAGCCTTCCTGCTCACATCTTGTATATCACTCAGACCTGCGACCGCCTATACACCCCCGTTATGTGAGTGGCCCTCGTTATGTGAGCAGTTCCCGTCATATGAGCAGCCCCCGTCATGCGAGCAACTCTGCTCTTGGTTGACAAACGAGGCCATCTACGAGTGCAAGCAGCTTTGCTCTTGGTCGTCGAGTGGGGAGACCCCCGTTATGTGAGCAACTCCCGTCATATGAGCAGCTCCCGTCATATGAGCAGCTCCCGTCATATGAGTAGCCCCTGTTATGTGAGCAGCTCCCGTCACATGAGCAGCTCCCGTCATATGAGCAACCCCCGTTATGTGAGCAGCTCCCGTCATTTGAATAGCTCCCGTCATATGAGCAACCCCCGTCATGTGAGCAACCCTGGTCTCCAGTCTCTGGCAGGGACGTCTCTCGTCTCATAGTACCGGCAGCTCATATAGGCCGGTTTTGGCTTGTTTCTATTCGTAGCTTCGAACATCTCCATCAAGAGACGTAACCAGCTAGACGTCTAGAGTGGTTAGGCCATCCCCTTATCTAAGGATTAACAAGATAAGCACTTTATCCCCTGAAATCAGCAGTGATCTTAACAACTTGCGTAACAGACTGGATCACCCAGATCTGTATAAATAGATGGCCTCACAGATGATAAAGGTACACAATCTCTAAGCCTACGTTTCACACTTAATCTTACTATCAAGTCACCTCTGACTTAAGCTTCGGATGGCCAACAGCCAAGCGCCGACCACCCTTAGTTTTCTTTTTTGGCTTTTCAGGTGTGGAGGAGAGCTCACTTTGAAGAAGGCATATAATCTGAAGGAACCTAATCTGACGTCAACAGATTGGCGCCATTTGCGGGAACTAGTATTCAATTCGTTCTCATTACAAATTGCAACCTCCCGCTATGCCTCCTAAGAAAACGACTCATCATTCCACCTCAAAGCAAACGTTACCACCACCAGACATCCTTAAGCCACATCCCAACCTCCCTCAGGCTGCTTCGACAGAGATTCCTCCGGCGGAGTCTAGTCAACCCGTGCAAAATCCATTCCAAGAAATATCCAGTGGCTACGATGGGGTAATGCGCTTTGTCGGGGATGCATTCCTCACTCTTAAAGCTGGACTTCAAACCCTATCCAATCGATTTGATCAGCATTTTCCTGAATCGCAGCAACCTCCAAAAGGACCGCCACTACAACTTGCACTTGCAGTTTCTAGACACTCTCTAGATCAACCGCAAGCTCAGGTCAACCCTCCTTCAAACCCCAACACATCATGAACATCAAACGCGAAGGAAAAAGTTACCGCAGCATCGTCCTTCACAGGAAGATGCCATACCTGCGGGCGAAATTCGGACCATTGCAGGTGGTCCGGCTTGTGGAGGAGATTTTCAAGCCTCAAGAAAAGCATATACTCAAAAGGCGTGCCGAAAGCCTTAGCATATTTACTAGGTGGAGAAATTGTCCAGCACGTCAAGTTTTGAGCCATTATCCAATCTCTTTATCTCACGAAGATGCTAAAGGAATCCATTTCATTCATAAGGATTCCATCGTTGTAGCATTAAAGGTATCAAATTATTTAACTCACCGTATTATGTTGCATACAGGCAGCTCTACACCCTCCCTACTTATGCGTTAAGTTCCCCACTCCAAACGGAGTAGGGGTAGTTCGAGGGAACTAGAAAGAAGCTCAAGCATGCTATGAAATCGCGGTACAAGATCGAAAGAATGTCTAAGCAGCTCCTATTATGCCGATATCGGGAGATTCAACAAATTCGCCGATAACAACAATGGGCGATCGAGCTTGGCGAACACGATATTACCTTTTGATCACAAACCATCGTAAAGGCTCAAGCCGTAGCCGACTTCATTGCTGAATTTACATATTCGACCCCTACTTTTTCTACTTCCAATGATGACCCGTTGGAGAGTGAGCAAGCACCTTGGTCGCTTTACGTAGGCGGATCATCATGCTCCTCTGGCAATGGAGCCGGATTAATCATAATCGCTCCTGATGGATCACAATTCCAATATGCTTTGTGATTCGGCTTACGTACCTCAAATAATGAAACGGAATATGAAGCCTTAATTGTCGGTCTCAAATTAGCAAATATACTCGCAATAAGAAACATGCTCATTCACAGCGACTCTCAGCTGGTCGTATATCAAGTGCTCAACAAATTTGAGACAAAGGAAGAGCGGATAGCTTCGTACAAATCTCAGGTACTCATCTTGCTCGCTCAAATTGAACAAACATGAAATAAGTCATATTCCTCGAAAGGAGAACAAGCTCGCAGATTCTTTGGCAAAATTATCTTCTGCACCTAAGTCCGATCTGACATGAGCCATTCTTATCGAGCATCTATTTACCCCGAGTATCGATCAAGTTACTCCAGAGCAGGTCGTCACATTGCTTTTATCTTTACGTTGGATGGACCCCATCATCCTTTACCTCCAAAGCGGACGACTCCCAGATGATAAAAAATCAACCCGATAAATTCGCTATCGTGCTCCCAGGTACATCTTACGAAATGGAAAATTGTTATGTAAAAGTTTTACTTTACCGTATTTAAGGTGTCTCCATCTAGAAGAAGCACACCGTGTTCTAGATGAAATATACTGGGGGGGAATGCGGTAATCATCCCAATGGACGATCTCTAGCATACAAATTAATGAGGCAAGGATATTATTGGTCCATTACGAAGGCGGATGCTATCGAATTCTCAAAGAAATATGACAAATGTCCGCGATATTCTCCAGTCCCTCATTTACCGTCTGAGCAAATGACGTCGATGGACGGCCCTTGGCCTTTCGCTCAATGGGGAATCGATATAATCAAACCACTATCTATGGGAAAAGGACGTGGCAGTTGATTACTTCACATCGATCTCCTAGAAGAGAAAATGGACATATCTCGCCTTCGAACAACGGCTTATCAACAACGTATAGCCCGTTGTCATAATTCAAAGGTCAAATTCAGGCATTTTCAACTTGGTGACTTCGTGCTCAGGCAAAACATCGGAACAGCCACTCGGTGCTGGATCCTAACTGAGAAGGCCCGTATCAAGTCGTCGAGATTGCTCAACCAGGTACATATTATCTGGAAGACATGCGAGGAAAACCCCTATGTCGCCCTTGGCACACGGAACATTTACTCCGATATTTTTCATAAAGCATGTGAATATTGGACCATTCCTAAATAAAGACGATCTCTTTCATTCTAGTTGTTCAGCTAGAGAATCTATAACTTGGTTGCTACTCCATTCTTTGGACCTAAATAGCATTGAAGAGAATATAAACATTCTCTTAACTAAGTCTTTTGCTCACGGCAGAGCCAAAGTCTCAATTGATAGGCCAGCCTATCTCTATGCGGACATGGTCGCCAATACCTCCCTAATTGAGCCCAACTCGTTTTCATGAGTTGAGTAAAACATTCTAGCATGAATTGACTAAGTCCTCTGCTCACCGCAGGGCCAAAGACTCAATTGATAGGCCAGCCTATCTCTATGCAGAAAACTGGCACTCATAAATGCATTCTCAATTATGTACGGCTTCTCGTCCAAAGATAGGCGGTTACATATACAGACAAGTCCTTCACGTAGCTCATCAACACTAAGGACTTGGGGGGCATCTGTTGTAGAATAAAGTTGGTCATCGAAGAAGTATAAAAGATATGCAACCAGCGAGCGTCTCTCCATAAAAGTAGTGACCAAACCATCTGACTAGCGAGCCTTCATGCTCACGTCTTGTATATCGTTCAGACCTGCGACTGCCTATACACCCCCATTATGTGAGCAGCTCCCGTCATATGAGCAGCCTCCGTCATATGAACAGCTCCCGTCATGTGAGCAGCCCCCGTCATGCGAGCAACTCTGCTCTTGGTTGACAAACGAGGCCATCTACGAGTGCGAGCAGCTCTGCTCTTGGTCGTTGAGTAGGAAGACCCCCGTTATGTGAGCAGCTCCCGTCATATGAGCAGCCCCCGTTATGTGAGCAGCTCCCGTCATGTGAGTAACCCCTGTCATGTGAGCAGCCCTGGTCTCTGGTCTCTGGTCTCTGGCAGGGACGTCCCTTGTCTCATAGTACCAGCAGCCCATATAGGCCGGTTTTGGCTTGTTTATATTCGTAGCTCCGAACATCTCCACCAAGAGACGTAACCAGCTAGACGTCTAGAGTGGTTAGGCTATCCCCTTATCTAAATATTAACAAGATAAGCACCTTATCCCCTGAAATCAGCAGTGATCTTAACAGCTTGCGTAACAGACTGGATCGCCCCAGATTTGTATAAATAGATGGCCTCACAGATGATAAAGGTACACAATCTCTAAGCCTACATTTCACACTTCATCTTACTATCAAGTCACCTCTGACTTGAGCTTCGGAGGGCCAACGGCCAAGCGCCGGTCACCCTTAGTTTTCTTCTTTGGCTTTCAGGTGTGGAGGAGAGCTCACTTTGAAGAAGTCATATAATATGAAGGAACCTGATCTGACGTCAACACCATGTCCACTTAAATCCTAACCGTTGAAGTTGTAAGACCGGTCGTGGATGGTGCTTAATTATCTCTCCATCCTAGCATTGATCGAACAATTCTAACCTTCCATTTCGTGGCTGTGAAAGGGATGGCCAGAAATAAAAATGGCCACACTCATTGGTGGGAACTAGATCTTTAAATAATCTGATCAGGCCCGTAATTTGAACAGTCGTTGTCACCGTACATGTGTGGGGGTTTATGGTGAATGACAACACAACATAAAAACGGTGGTTAACTCTCACTATAGTCCACACCTAGCAAGTAGTAGGGAGAGGATTAGGTGCGGCCCTGGCCTCACCCAAGATAGTACGGCCCTTACCGTGAGGCCTACCTTGATATATATATTCTATATCCACACCGTCCATCCATTTTTCCATATCATTTTAGCACATGGGCTAAAAAATGAAGCAGATCCAGTTCTCAGGGAGACCATACCATAGGAAACAGTGGTGATTGACCATTAATTGGCCACGAAAGTTTTAGATCAAGCTGATATTTGTCCTCCAGAATTAGGGAAAGTTATTTGTTAATCCTGACAATTGGTCAGTTGCGCTCCACCGTGGATGAAGTATGGCTAAGAAATATAGTTAATAGCACAACATCTAACCATTGACCCACCAATAAACGGTTTAGAAAATAAATACAGCAATGGTCCACATTCAACTGAAAAATGGCACTAATGGTGGATCTCCCAACATTGGAGATTTTTAGGACATGATCCATCAAAGGTGGAAATCAATCTACCAACGGTTTGGATTAGCCCCAGTTATTAGAATTAAAAGGAGAGTTATTTAATACTCGGGCTACATATGACACTTGATATGCAGGCACTTAGAAATGATGCCCATGGCAAATATTAACTCAAATGGAGGAGACTCAATTGGGGGATTCATTATCAACTTCATCATCATCAGCCGCAGCAGAACTTTGTCACAACTAGCACAGACATGAAGCCATGATTTTAAATCAATGCATTTGTATTGTATTGTTTAGGACCAATACAACCCCATCGTCATCATCATTTGGGCTTTATCCCAACTAGAACAAAAGCACATGTAATCACAGTTTTAAATCCATGCATTTGTATTGTATTGTTTATCACCAATAGAGCCCCACACTACCCTATAACATATTATTTTGTGCTGATATGCTAATACTGATGCAAATATGTATGGGAATATAATGGCTATAGGTTTCGTATTGTTGAAGAGAATATTTTGAAGAAAAAAAAACTCTTAAGTAGAGTTGGAAGTTCAGCCTCCTTTTTATTTATATTAAGCAATGTTCTAAAATAGATAACATACTTTTAAAACAAATGGTAAAAGAAGAAAAACAAAAGAAATGAAAATAATAAGAGAAATGAGAGGAAAATAAAAGATGGCTCATAGTACACACTCAGAAGGGTCGAGGGCTAACGATAAAAAATATGTGTATACACTCTCCATAGAGCTGAGGCGTAGATATCAATCATGTGCAGCTTATCAAAAATACGTAATCCAACTTCAACAATAAAGGTCTTTGTAAAAATATTTACAAGTTGAGTAATAGATAGAACAAATTAAATAAAAATAACACAAGCAGTAACTTTCTCATAAATAAAGTGACAATCAACTTTAATATATTTTATCTGCTCATGAGAAACATAATTAGAAGCTATATAAGTTGTAGTTTGATTGTCACAATACAGAAGCACGAGAGTCTTTACTGAAAATCTTAATTCAACAATATAACTATTTTTTAAACACAAAAATTTACATACATTAATATTTATTATAGAACGGTACTTAACATTAGATAGTGTAATAACTATTCGTTTTTAAGCCTTCCAAGTAATGGAATTGCCTTAAAAAGTATAGTATCTCATCGTAAGGCACCAATCATCTAGTGAACTTGTTCAATTTGTATCTAACATTCAATATTAAAATTATCGTGATAGTTAAACAAGATGTCATATCCTGAAAGACTTAATGTAATGAGATTCAACAAATTATCTCATAGTGATCGGATCAGGGAGCATGCATGAACTAGTTAATTGAATTTACTGTATGAGATAGATTTAAACAAGTAACATTAGTAAAATGTACCAACCAACCAACCAAATATTAATACATGCAAGGATATCAAGAATCTCTCCATCATTAACCCAAAGCTTCTTATTAACATGTAATAGATAATTAATAAGTTTGACACCAAGATTACCAATTTAAGTTAATAAATTAGTGGTGTATTTCATTAAGACAAAATGATGCTCTTCTTGGAATAAGAGACTTTAAAAACAATGGTGATTGAATATCTAACATTAAAAACTTCTTAAAGTGCATTGTAATGTTTATTTGTCATCTAACCTACTGATTAAGTTACATGGACCTCGACTAAGGGAAAACATGAAGATCAACTTGATCCAAAACTTTTATGGCCTTCAAGAAGTTTTTAATGATAGGAATTCAATTAACACCATTTCCCATGGTATTATCTACTTAAGATTTGGATCTGCCTCACTTTTGGACTCCTGTCTCAAAATGAGCTATCAAAATTAGATAGATGGTGTGGATAAAACACATACATATGATAGAGCTCATAGAGCACCGTTTAGTAGTGAGTTGTTATTGGAAATGTCAACATGCAATCCACATCCCAGGTAGGTTAGATGTGCTCTTCTTGAGCCTTTGCTTATGGGGCCCAACTGGAATTTATGTTTATCATTAGGACGCGGATTGCATGTAGCAACATGGCTACTGATGTGATGTGTTTAGTGTTTATTAGTGAAAAATGAGGGGGCCACATTAGAGCTTAAAGTGCTCCTCCGTTAGAGACTCAAACGGTGTTTGGTTGTGTGCATCCTCGGTTAAGGGAAAAAAATCTTCTTTCACTCTCATTCTTTCCCCCCTCTCTCAACTCTTGGTCCCTCTCCCTGTATTCTGTCAGTGCACTTTTCTGTAGCATACTAGTGCACCTTGTTTATCAATTACATAGGTATTTGAGTCCAAGTGTTGGTTGAGCTTAAAGAAGATGAAGACCAAAGACTTAAGTGGACCTACTGCACCAAGGAAGAAGAAACAGGTAAATGAGATGCCTTGGTGAGCCTTGAACCTTGAACCTGAACCAAAACTCAAACCTTTAGATGACCTATCCAAATAGGCAGACTTTTAGTCATCTTAGATTGGCCTTAAGTGTCCCAAAAGACCACCCAAAGAATGGCCCAAGAGGTTGCATGAGCTATTGTAAAATACAACTCGAATACAGCTGCAACAAACATGCCTGTTGACCGGTCATTAGAGGCCCAAAAAGGGACAGCAACAAACTGACCAGACCAAAGGTCCTTGGCCGAATTTCAGACCGGTCGCCAGATTGTTCGACCGATCTGACCAATCAGTCAGTAGAGGCTAAAATTGGGACAACAAGTTTAACCAATCCCAGGCCCATTTTTAGATCAGTCGACCCTCAACGACCAACCAATCGTGGACCCTTCGGACCGGTCGGACGATCGGTCGGCTACTAGCTGTTGGTTGTCGTTTTCTATTCGTTTGAGCTTTTGCTAGTATATTTGTAGCCTTATTTTTTTTCTTAGAGAGAATTTAGTGCATTAGAAGTCATCATTATTGTCCATACCATTAGGTTATAATCCTAAGCATTCTAAGTCATCTTTCTTATATTGATCACAAAATGGAGCCTTCAAAGCTCATATAAAGATGAATTTATTCTCTCTTGATCTTTAGATGTTTTAGGCACATTAACCATAGGTAGATCTTCTGTCTAAACCTCTCTAAAGATCCAATTAAGTGAAATTCTTCTAAGCAATCAAAACCTACTAGTTGTAGAGAATTCACCACCACCTCCTATCACCTTGGTCATATCTTGAAGATCATGTGCAAGGCGATTGATCATTGGAGTTGAGGCCTTGACAAAACATCGACAATAAGATCGGGGAGCATCGGGGAGCTAATTGAAGCACTGGAGAGCGGAGATCAAGCAACCCAAGGGATGCTGAACGAGGGGCTCATCCGATAAGTAAGTGTCATATTGAGATTTCGGTTGCACTCTTTCCTTGTGGAGGATTACATGTGAGAGTTTGTTTTCAAAATCGATCCAAGTTTGTTTGTCAAACCTTAGCTCATTAGCTGAGCCTAAATTTCAAGTTCACTTGTCGATCCTTTGCACATTTGTTGGGCCTAAAATTTAGGTTCGTTTGTCGAACCTCGACTCATTTGTTGGGTCTAAACAAGTCTTCAAGGGGAGCCACCAACACGGGTGCGTACGTGTAAGTTGGAAGAAACTTGTAAACTCTTAGGTTGGGTGGAACCTATCAAACAATTAGGTTGATAGATGAACCTTGAAAATCTCCGTTCAGGTTGAGAAGTGAACCTGTGTAAAACCCTTCATGTAAAGGTTGAGAGGTTAACCTGATTTAAAACCTTTGTTATAGTGAAATTCAGTATCTCTTAGGTTGGGAACGTGAACTGGAAGTGGAGTAGATAAGTAGTCGAACCACTATACATGCTTATGTTTGAGATTATCATTTGAGACATTTCTTTTTAGCATTATTTTTAATTGTTAATTATATGAATGTTGGAATGGAATGTATGCTATGCATTGATAGGTAGATTCTCACACATATTGTAGTTTTACTTATAGACTAGTTGCTTAGATAGTTATATCTTTAATAGTCTAGACTTGAACATTGATTAGAAGTTCATCATGTTGTATCATTTATAATCTATGTGCTTGGGCTAAGTTGTTTATTTGCATATCCTTGCTAACCTTTTGTGATTGGACCCACTTAAGCTTAGAAGCTAAGAATTCTTGTTTAATTAATTTATTATTTCTAATTCGTTTAATTAGACAAGAAGTTTTTAAAACGATCCTAATTACCCCCCCCATAAGACTTAGCCATAGTTCTATAAGCTTCGTTCTAAGCTTCCGCGCGCTTAGCATCTGCCAAGTGTGACTGATAGACGCAATTTTAATTGTTATCAAAGCGGGTTGTTTTTCAAGGATTTAACAGTTTAGAGTAAGATCCGATACCGGAGTTATAGCATAATGTCTACCCAAGAGGAGAGTAGTTTTATCACTCGTCCACCATATTTTGACGGGTCAAATTATGCCTATTGGAAGGCTCAGATGCAGATATTTTTAATGTCCCTAAACCCTTCGGTCTAGCACACTATTGTACAAGGCTAGACCACACCGGTGGAAATGGTAGAACGAGATGGAGTTGCGGTCACTCAATTTAAACCCATGAAGAATTAGAGTGTTCGAGAAACGTCCCTTTATGACTACGATGCCAAGGGTCTCAATACAATCTTTTGTGTTCTCTCATAGGATGAATTTAGTAGTATGTGTAATTGTGAGACTAGAAAATCAACTTGGGAGATCCTGGAGATGACACACGAAGGAACGTCAACCCTATCTGCCCATATAGGTGTACGGTCTTTACTTCATAGGAATAAACATACTGTTAGGATCATACTAATTCTTACGTATTACATGATGCAAATGTGCGTGTGTGATACATTATGGTAATGTAATGCATGTGACAAGCGATGACCCAGATTAGATAAATTTACCCTAACTCATCCACTTAAAGAAGCGGTCGAATAATTAGTCAATCCAAGTTGTTAATGGGTAGGGTCCAATATTTCGGTAAGCTGTGGAGCATACACTCGAATCGACTAGGTGTGTAGATGCAATGCATGCAATAGTGATATTGACGAGAGAAATAAGCAATGGGGTTGAAAAGGGAATAAATATTGCATGATGATGATGCGGGAATGAACAAGGCTGATTAAAGTTGGATCGAAGGGTGAGCGGGTTTTATCACAAGGATTGAGTCGAGTGGCTTGGATTGGGGTTTTCGATTGCTCATGCGGCTAAGGGCTAGACTAGACTAGGTTGCCTGGGACGAACTTCTCTCCTTAAACTCTCACTTCTCCTTGGTTAAGGGATGAAAGATTGGATGAGATTATATAATTAAAAGATTTCTAGATGCTTAGAATGGGAGAGGATGAAGTTATTTATAGTTTGTTGGTCTAGTTTTTTGTAATTGTTGTGAAGTCCAGGGGTAAAAAGGATTAAAAAAAAAAAAAAGGCTTCAAAAGCTTAAATTACTTGTTGCCACGTGAGATAATCTGAGCGGTTGGATCGATGGCATAGGGCTTAATTTTGGCTAGGGGTGACGGGATCGATGTCTTTTTCCATATTGGCGCATTTTTTGAGGAGTTCATCTGACATTACTACCTCACTAAACATCTCCTATGAAAGTTAGGAAATTGTCACGTGGCAGGCAACGCATAATATGTTGCCACCCGCCACATGAATCTTCTCCATTTTTCGTGGGGGAGTTCTTGGGGTGGTGTATTGTCTCTGTTCTTCTCGATCTTACATTTTGTGGTCTTAGGTGCTAATGGGCATGGGTATGGGCTTGAACTAGGATTTGATTTGGACATTTTAGGCTGAATCAACTGGGTTAGGTTGAATTGACCAGGTTAACTAGGTTGGACTAAGTTGGCTGAGTTTGGCTAGGTTTGATTGGGTTAACTAGGTGCTCTGATCAGCTTATCAGCTCCTGGGTGGGGTGTCTATAGTCATGCATTAAAAGTTTTAGATTATCATAATATAAATGTACTTCATCCTCATTATATTTTGAAAAGATGTCAAAGAGATGCAAAAGTAGGTTTTGTTAAAGATCATGCTAGGTTAAGAATACAAATCAAGTCCAGTGTTATTTTAAGTATGTGGTACAAATATTTATCTCGCAGGCTTCTTAAAATTATGGCAATGATTAGAGAACACGATGAAATCTTCAAAGTAGCTGATAAATATGCAAATAAATTTCATGATGTGACAATGGAATGTTGGAAAGAGATCGAGGTCATCTCAAGCGGTTGATGAAAGTGTAGACACTGAACGTGCATACACTAGGCCGACCAAAAGCATGGATATTGAATGTGCATGCTCTGGCTGGCTAAATCTTTTCATAATAAGCATGCACATCGTAAGCAATTAAAAATGAAGTTACTTTTATTGATAGTTTGAGTTCATAAATTATTAGTGAGATTAAAGTAAAGCCTAAAGTGGGGGTAACTATCGCATGTATGAAAACCCAATAAAGAAAGTAAAGAAGAAAAGATTTCAAAATGAATTCATTCAATTCACAAGCAAATTAAGAGAGATAAGAAATAGCCAAAGTACTAAACATCATACACCATCATTCGTTACAACCTTCACATTATACGTTTGCAGTCCCTCAATTATGTCATTTCAATCAAGTATCATTGAAAACATGTTCACTAAATCTCGTCATATCATATAATATTATTATTAAAGTTTCTTATTCTTTTTTCATCCATTAGGAGTCACATATTATGGTGGTGGGTCCTTTTAGATTACCAAGTGAATCCCATGCGGGACATGGTCATAACATGGTGAAGGGCTAAACTCCTAACCTTGGTGAATCCATTAATGCACCAGTGGCTCAATGTGGGTACCAACCACCTAATGTTAGCATGTTTCAACAAAAACCTTTGACGTTATTTGAGAATTAGGTAAAAGTGAGATTTAATGTATGGACTTATAACATTACACATAGCATTCGTATCACTTATACTTATTGAAGTTTCTATTATTGTGCTTTTACTCTACTAGAGTATAAATGTTATCGAAGCGTGATATTAAAATACTCGGGAGTTGTTGTAATGGTTCTATGAATGCCCCTTTAGACAACCTACCCCAAAATGAGGCCAAGCTACTCTTCAGACTTCAGCTGAACTTTAATAAAATCATCCTTGGCAATTCGAGAACTATTGAAAATCTAATTGATCAAATGGGTATGACTCTTAGCACATCACAAGAATAATTAATGGACCTGATTGGTATATATATACGAAACATGACCAAGCAAATCTTGGCCGTGTTGGAGTTTTTTTCTTCAATCTTGGACACCAAAGGGCGTCGGGTGCCCGACGGGTTCGGGTCGGCCACCCACCCGAGGTCATCCGGGTTGGTTTCTGGAATCTAAAATTACTAAATTATTTTTTGGGCTGTAGGGGGCTCGACCACTGTTGGTCGGTCGCCTGACGAGGCATAGGCGGGCGCCCGACATTCGATTGGATTTATGCTGAAACTCTCTAAACAAATTTTGGATCTATCGGGCGCCTGACAAGGTCTGGCCGGGCGCCCGACGGTATGTAGACTGTTAAGTCGATTGCTCGATTTTACGCGGGATTTATTTCTAATTCTGGGTTTCTTCTTATTTAAGGAGTGTAATCCGTGAATTAGGTATCTTATATATGCAAGGGTTGTGAGAGAGAGTTCTAGGCTGAGAGAAAGAGCTTGAAGAGGAAGGACAACGTTGGTTTTCCTCTTGGAGAGCTTGAGTTTTCTCTTATGGGCTTTGGGATCCGATGTAAGTTTCTTCATACTCTTGTAACTTCTGATTCATAGTGGAATTTTCTTTGTGTCGTGATTTTTTACCCTTGAGGGGTTTTTTCACGTAAAATTCGGATTGCCTCTTATGTGTGTGTTAATTTGCTTGATTGTTGTCATTGTGGTTTGCTATCATTTGATTATTTCTCTCGCTTTCGTTGCAGGGCCGATAGCTTATATCCCAACAAAGTGGTATCAGAGAGAACATTAGGAGGTATATCAGAATCTGAGATGAGGTATCAATGGCGTCTTCGAACATGAGATTTGACACAGAGAAGTATTCGAGAAAAAATAATTTTAAATTTTGGAAGGTGAAGATGAAAGGCCGTCTCGTTCAACAAGGGCTGCAAGATGCACTCTTTGGAAAGTGACTAAAGGATATGAAAGAAGAAGAATGGAAGAAGATCAATAAAAAAGTCAATATCTCAATCCAGTTGTGCCTGACGGATGAGGTCTTGTATAACGTCATGAGAGAGAAAACTGCGGTTAAAACATGGGCAAAGTTGGAGAAATCTCTGAAAAATCGCATATATTTGAAGCTTCAGGTGTATAATCTGAGGATGATGGAGGGGACCGATGTTAAGAGCCACATCAGCAATTTCAATAGGCTTATTTGCAAGTTCATGGATGTAAATGAACCGATGGAGGACAAGGATTAAGCGTTTATCCTATTGAATTATTTTCCAGACTTATAAGAGTCGTTTAAGGACTCGTTGTATGCAGGTAGGGAGACTATTGGCGTTGAAACCGTTATCTCAGCCCTTTAGTCGAAGGCAATGAGAAAGAAAAGTGGCGGCGTGGGTCCTTCTACAGACGAGGCACTGGTTATGAGGGGGAGGATTTCTTAGCAGGGTGGGGAGTGGGGACCTTCATCATTGAGATCTATATCCAAGTGCAAGGGGAAAAGCAAGGTGAGATGCTGGAATTATGGAGAAGAAGGGCACGTGAAGAGGGATTATCCAAATCCCAAGGTAAGGCAGGAGAAGTCAGTATATTCTTTTAAGGGGGCTAATACCGCAAAATCCATGGAGGACGAGTGTGATGTTTGCAATGTACTGATTGTATCCGACAATGGGTCTCTCGGTGGAGAGTGGCTCTTGAATTTAGGCGCATCATGTCATATATGTCATGACGAGAGATCTTTCATGACATACAGGAGGTATGATGAAGGATCAGTGTTTTGGGGCGATGGTTAAGGTGGTGGGTATTAGTTCGGTGTGCATTAGGATATTCAATGAGATTTAACGGATCTTGGAAGATGTGTAGCATGTCCCCAACATTAAGAAGAATTTGATCTCTCTTGGTGCACTCGAAGCTAAAGGGTCCAAGTTCATCAGCTGTGATTGATATTGTAAAGTGATGAATGGGGCACTCGTGTGGATGAAGGCACGGAGGTACGACCATCTTCACAAGGTGATCGAGAGCACTATTCACGGTCAGCAACCAGCGAGATCCACAGTTGCTCATGTGTGGCATGCGTGCAAGGGCCACATGAGCGAGCAGGTGGTAAAGGTGCAGGAAAAGTCGATGGAGGCAGGAAAAGTGATGAACCTATTAAGGAGATGGAGAAGAGATGAAGAATGGGGCTTTGGAGCAGTGAAGTGATTGAATATTGAAGCCACGGTGGAGATTGTTGAAGTTTTGTCTTCAATCTTGGACACCAAGGGGTGTCGGGCGCCCGCCTGAGGTCATCCGGGTTGGTTCCTAAAATATGAAATTGCTGAATTGTTTTTTAAGCTGTAGGGGGCCCGACCATTGTTGGTAGGGTGCCCGATGAATGGTTGGGCGCCCGACAAGGCATGAGTGGGCGCCCAATAGTTGACTGGATTTATGCTAGAACTCTCTGGACAGATTTTGGATCTGTCGGGCGCCCAACAGAGTTTGGCCGGACGCTCGACGGTGCGCAGACTGTTAAGTCGGTTGCGTGGTTATGCGCGAGATTTGTTTCTAATTTCAGGTTTTTTCTTATTTAAGGAGTGTAATGCGTGAATTAGGTGTCTTAGATGTACAAGGGTTGTGAGAGAGAGTTCTAGGGTGAGAAAAAGAGCTTGAAGTGGAAGGGCTTCATTAACTTTTCTCTTAGAGAGATTGGGTTTTCTCTTGTGGGCTTTGGGATCCAGTGTAAGTTTCTTCATACTCTTGTAACTTCTGATTCATAGTGGAATTTTCTTTATGCCTTAGTTTTTACCCATGAGGGGTTTTTATACGTAAAATTTGAATTGCCTCTTGTGTGTGTTGATTTGCTTGATTGTTGCCATTGTGGTTTGCTATCGTTTGATTGTTGCTCTCGCTTTTGGTACGGAGTAGATCACTTATATCTTAACAAGCCGATCATCCAGACCATCTAAAAACCCTGTTTAATGCCTTAAAGTTGTCTCTATCTGACTCATAAAGCATCACAAATCCAAACAGATCGCATATTAAGGTCCTCAGTACCTCCCAGAAGTAACCAACGAACTATATCGAAAAAATAAAAATTCAAGCTCGCAGCGAGCCGACGGTGACATCATCATCCCTACTTTCATTTTCAACCCCACAAGTGTCAAGAAGCTTATTTTGTCAAATAAAAATGATTCCAAGTGGACTGTTAGCCTGTCACAAGTCGATAGCCACCTGACATACTTTTTACCAAACATAGACCTATATTTAGACCTTGCAGATGTTGAAATTTGATGATGGGGCAAGTGTCATCGTCGACTCACCGGCCAACAGCCTCCATCTATAAATTCAGCGTAGCGCTGCCACTATGGGGGACGGAGGAATAAAAAGAGAGATAGAGGGAGGCTGAGAAGGATACTTCTGGGTGAACCATTTTCTTCGAAGACTTCAAAGATTCCCAATCAACGTCGAGGCCCTGCTGAACTCAGGAGACCAACTTTAGAGAAAACAATCCATTAAAGAAGCCAGTAAAATCAAATAATAGGGTTGGAATTAAGGATATTCGACTATCCCTTTTGCATAAAAAAAAATACTGTTTTAGTCTCTCATTTTCTTTCTCATGTCTCAATCAAGCTAAAATCGCATTCAATTCGACACATTTCTAAAATATGTACATCATTAACTCTGTAACGACCCGAGATTTTCGACTCTCGTGTATAACACGACAGCCGAATTCTCAAGTAAATCATGGACTAATTGATTTGTTAAATAATGAAATATAGCATTCAAGCATAATGGCGGAAACATTTGTCATCTTATTCTATCAAACTTACTACCTCATCATCAATGTTTAAATAAGGGAACCAACCAATATCCATACTGATTAATCAAAATACAAAACCATGTCTTCTCTGGAAGACTTATTACAATTTCCATAAATGTAACCACTAATCAAAAGAAATGTCTGATAAATAAAAATATCAACTAAATTCCTTTAACATCTTCATCCGACATGTGATCGTACGAACCATCGAACTCTTCACCTTGAAAGTCGAGTTCGATACCTGGATCTTCACCTGCGTCATTTAAATTGTGTTTGGGATAGCGTTAAACGCTATCATAGTGGGAAATATTCCCTCTAAGACAATCAAGAATAATGATAACGGTATAGAGTAGACGCAAGCGGAATATTATCATTTAATCAAATCAAAACAACCAAGTAAAAATCTTTGTTAATGCGATGCATGGAATGCATGCTCTAGTTAAGGCACCCTAGCTAGAAATCCTAATACATGAAGTGGGAGACTCTCTGTTACGACTTCACTTTAGCCACTAGTCACCAGAGGTTCCTGGGACGCACAAGCCCATAGTTTTGCCCGACCACGTGAGAAACGGGACGCTCATAGCCCAAATCTATACGTGACAGTGTACGGGAGAAGTAGGACGCTCTAGCCTGTTCTCAATTTCGTACACCCACATGGAGCTAAGTGAATGCATGACTTTAGTTTCACCATTATTTAAGTAATTTCACATACAACCATTTTTAGCAGCTCACTGGAACTATGAGGAGTCACAAGTGACCCAGCATAGGCCGACAGCTCGGGCTTAATGTCCATAGCACCAACCCCGGCTCATGAAATTTTTTATACCATTAGTGTCCACTCATTGTCCCGTTTTATGATTTCATCATGTCCCAAAAAGCCAATGTTGTACATCATGACCAAATTCATTAAAATACTCATGTAATGTAAATGGATCCAATCAAGCATCATGTACATGTAAGGATCCATTAACAAACAATCATTTCATTCTCTCAGTTAAGTCAAGAGATATTCTTCCATCATGGACACCTCTCACGAGTTCCATCTCTCTGCATCGAATAATTTTACCAACTTAAGGACAAAGAGTATACAATAACGGGATGTCTATATGATGATCTTATACACATATTTCATATATATCACAATATGAAAACCAATGTTACTTGTAACACATAGACTAAGAAAATAAGGGCATAGATTTCTCAAAGATAAATAACACAAATACACATGCTTATTGGTAAAAAATCTAAACAAGGAATCACATCATCATATAATGATATTCATTACAAATCCCACATTAAACTTCATGTTACATGGATAAGCAATTCAAAATAAAATAACTTCACATGCCACAAAAAAAACTTATGATAATCATGATATTATTAATGAAAGGCTTGAAGGAAAATCCTCACCTTAGGATAGACTTAGAAGAGGGTTGTAGAAAATCCTAGCTGCTGAAAAATATGAGAAAGAACTCTCTTCTCTTCTCTTTATCTCTCTCTCTATCTCTCTCTCTTCTCTCTTTCTCTAGGGGATGGAGGCTCTCTCTTTCTCTCTTCTCTCTTTCTCTAGGACATGGAAGCTAGGGTTAGGAGAAGGGCTCAGAGGTGCGTAGTAGGAATATGGAGAGGGATGTGAGCACATGGGGAGATAAAAGAAGGGCATGCGCGTAACAACATCTTGAGGTGTGTTTCTCAAATCCCAATATTCGTGTATTCTTTGATCAATTTCAATCCATCCATCTTATCAAGCTCGAAGAGTAGAGTCAGAATACGTAAATTTCTTGATGATCGACATTCTAGATTGGTCGATCCTTGAAAATGGCCTGACGGGTGCTAAAATGGGCTAGATCTCAATTAACGGTCTATACTTGATGATCAGGACGCAAATTTTGAAAAAATATGTAGTCATGATAGGCAAATAATTTTACAAATTTTAGTGGTTGATTGATGGTGAGAAATGCCTAGATCTGAAATTCCAACTTTTGGCGAAAAATGAAGGGGCTGGCTTTGTGGTTCAACGGTGTAGGATTATAGATCGGGGTCCAAATTTTGTGTAAACTCGTAGTCATATAAGTATAATGGGTGGTCCAAATTTGATAGGCGATTGATGGTGAGAAGTGGGTAAATTGAAATGTTCAAATTTGAGAAGAGTTGGTAACTCGTTAATTTCTAGAACGAGATGACTTCGCGCAAAAGAAAGAGGCTTATCAAGGTAGGGCACTCAAATCATACTATTGGTACATTGTAAAGACGATCCAAGTCATTCATATGAATGAAAATATTCGACTACGACTAACCATCTACTTTTCTCACTTGATGGACATGAAGATCAAGGATTAATGGGCTGATTTGACAATTGGACCACTTCTACTATGATTTAAGAGCTGAAATTTGACGTGTATGGTTAATATGTGCCCAAAAGATTAAATCCAGAGTTTTGCGTGAAAGTGATCGTCAAAAATTATAATACTTAAAAATAGCATCTTAACTTAAGTTTAACTAATTGCATTTTTGTAATTATATGAAAAGTGTGTGATTTTTAAAATATGATCTTTCTTCAATGTTTATGGGATCATTCTAGGAAACTTTTGTAAAGGGTCCCCTATCGGATCTCCTACGGATGTCCCGTTATTCGCAAATCAACGATAAATGTACAATAATAATAAAAATTAATTAAAAAAGAATTTTGAAAAATTTTCAAATAAATTTTAAAAATCTAAGGCGTTACAAACTCACAATTTTATTCTTCTTTCATTTGCTCATTTTTTATTGCATTTGCCTGCTTTGAGTCATTTGACTCTGTGAAGTAAGGTTATGGTTTCTTTACTTTTTTCCTACTCGACCCATCTTGGGTTTTACGAAGTATGACTAAATATGTAATGCTAAAATTATGTTGAATCCCCCTAATAGCCATAAAATTTCATAAAGTAGAGACCGAACATTGTGCGGACAGAAGATGATGCCTAACCCCTTCATCTTTTGTCACTGAAACCCTTATCTATAATTTATGATCGCAGATCAACCACAAGAGTTATTTAAGTCATAAAATTTTACGATTCCCCAACCCGTAAGTGATTCTATGATTTTTAGCTGTCGTAGATTTAAAAGTTTCATTTGGCTAGTGGTGACTCTAAAAATTAAATACATTTCTATATCGGAATCAATTCCACACCCCATCTACGCAATTGAAAAGCGAAAATCAAAACGATTGTGGCTGCGCGAGCAATGTTCACAGTCCCTTTGATTGCTTGTGGCTATCAACCAAATATTAACTTGTACCAACAAATTCTCTTAAGCAACCTGTAATTGTTATATTTATGTCAAGATTCATTTTAAGGAACCATCATATTTAGTCAAATAAAATTGTCAATTTCTGTTTCACATAATATTGAAGAAATCTTGTGAATTTGGATATTGTGAGACGTTTTATTCATTCAAGTGTGAAATTTGTTATGGAGGACAATAACATTAATTCATGAATGATATGCATTCTGTTAATGTTGTGATCGTGGTGACAGTTGCATTAACATCTCATTTCTTAACAGGAATCGTGGTGACAGTTGCATTAACATCTCATTTCTTAACAGGTATCGTGGTGACAGTTGCATTAACATCTCATTTCTTAACAGGTATCGTGGTGACATGTATTCTGTAAATGTTGTAATACCATGCATTGTATGTTCTTTCTAAGATTTCACCCAGAGTTAATATAATTTGTAGACATGACATTGACAAAGTAGGAGTTTTCATTGGTTACATCTCTATATGGTTTTTATGATCTTTGAGTTTGTTTTGCAGCGTAATGGATCAAAGTTATTTATAGTTAGAATGAGTTTAGGTTCAACTTCAAAGTTTGATAGATGATTTTTTTTGTGCAGATTTTTTAGTTAGATAAATGGCTCTTTTTGTGCAAATTCTTTTGTTAGATATATACAATAGACGTGACCCCATTTTTTTTATTGACACTTGCCCAAATGGTTGGATAGATAGCTCTTTTTGTATAATTTCTTTTGTTGAATATATATGATAATTGTGATCCTCTTTTTTTAGCACTTGTCTGAATGGTTGGATAGATGGTTCTTTTTTTGCAGTTTCTTTTGTTGGATATACATGATAGGCGTGACACTCCTTTTTTTGTTGGCACCTGCCCAAATGGTTGCCATTGGAGATGGGATGAATGTAGAAAGAATATGGAGTGTTATGATTGTTATTCTAATCTTTCATATGAGTAGATTATGGAATAGTGGATTAAATGTTAAAGAATGTAAATTGTTTATATATGTGGGTTGAATATAACAAAGACTTTCTTTTTCATGGGTTGAATGAGGAATGAATTTGAAATGCTTATGTAAACGGGTTGAATGTGGAAAGAACATGGATTATTATTATTATTGTTATTAATATGGGTCAATTATGGAATGGAGGTAGACTTTTGTGTATGCAAATTGAATGCTAAAAAATATAAATTGCTAAAGAATGAAGAATGCAAGTGAATTTTGTGTATGTCGAATAACACCCCTAGCTATTTTTTTCTTTACTTTTTCATGATCCTTTCTCAGAAGCAAGGCGGATCTACTCCGTATCAATAGAAGCACTGTCATGCTTAACAAACAGGTCATGGGTTCGATTAATCTAGGTCAAAGGATGCAAGTGACGTTCATCTCTTCTTCTTGTCGTTGCATGTTTGGATGGAATTGTTTTTACATATTATTGATTTATATTGCAATTACTGTAGGGTCTATTGAAACTTATAGTCTTGCGGTTTGTAACATAACCGCAGACCTTTTTAAAACACTTGAAAGAAGAGTATTTTATCTTCTTGGCTAACACAATTCCATTACTTGGCGAGTTACTCGACGATGTAGAGCTTCCTATATTAAAACTCTAGCCCAAGAGACTCTCAAGAATGGAGCCCCTCAGTGGTAAAAGTCTTTGGCAGTACCTCATTTGACCTCCTTTTGTGGGCATGTATCCATATACTGGCCAATTTTAAGAGCATAGAGGTGCAACGATACTGTAAAATGTATATTAAGGTTTAGGTTATTGATCCTGATATTTATAGATGTAATTGTTTCAATCAGATAATGTGTTTTAGTTTAATTTGTGTTTTAGAAATAAATAGATGCAATAAATGAGACTTTTGCTTTTCAAAATTCATGTGTGGAAAGATCAGCTAATGGATTATGACTTTATCCAAGACATGGTTCAAACCTTCAAACGAGAGCGCTTAATTTATAAGAAAGAGGAAAAATGAAAAAAAGTAAATATATTGTGCATAATTGAAATTTTTTAAAATTTTGATTAGGCTCTACCAATGCAATTTAGATGCGTTTGATTGCACCATAAATCACAAAATTACATAATTAATTAATCTAATTTGAGGCATAATTTCATGAAATTTGAGGCAACCAAACATACCTTATCCTCCAAAAAACATTTACGTGGGCATGTACCATGTTTAGATGTAAAAGTCATTGGCCTGAGCACCACCTATATGCTTTTAATATTTTCTATTTCTTTGTGGGTCGCCCATAATCAACCTATATATCTATGGGGCAGCAATGAGAATGAAGACTTTTAAGGACTATCGCCATAGGCAACAAAAAAATATTTCATCCAACCGATAACAAATCTGGATTGAGTTCTCTTAATAGGTCTGCATCATATGGCAGCTTTGCAAAGGGAGATTTAGGTCGAGACATATGAGGATTGTCATATGTGGGAGAGTTTTGATCATATAATTATCAACCTATTATTCGATAATTGTAGCGTAGAGAATCCTGCCCATCATTAATGGACAATAGGGATTCCAACTCCCCATTAGCGGGTGATGGAAGATCTTGGTGTACAGTTCAAGTACAGAGTCATTCCCATTGATTTTTTATAATTCAAATTCTAGTATAATATTCGTTAGAAACAATCAAATGAATTTTTACATTTACATATATTGAAACTTGAAAGTTAAAATAACTCATTTCCATATTTTGTAGGAGATTTTCAGGATAAAATAAAATTTCTTACATACATTGGAAAAAATGAAAAAAGAATAATAGAATGGAAAAACTCAAAACAATTGGGGAACCTTTTAAGTATTATATATATACTTACAAAAGAGATAATGATCTGATACGAGGTTGTAACCAACGATAATTTGATTTCTCCATCAATCTCTTTGACGAATCTAATAAGATATATAATATGGCCGATCAGGCTAAATCTAGGGGCAACATGGCTCTGTTGGCTGCTTCTCCGAAGCCATCTAATTTTTGTCCAAAGCCATCAATCTAGCCTATACCAATCACACATTCTACTCTAATTGCTTTGTCGTGTACGTTTCTCAATACATCGATGCCCTTGTTGACGCCCAAAAGACTGTCAATCTCAAGCCCGACTAATCTGAAGGTTATAGTTAGCCCGACGTAACCTGCATTGGCCTTAGCAATCTCGATGATGCAAATCAATGTTTACAAGAAGGGATTGGCTGACGCGGCGGCCTACGTTGCCACACGATCTAGAGGGCCTCAATCGTCGTTGTTCAGAAACATGTTCCAGAGGCTGGATGTGTGGGCGAAGCTAATGGCAAACCCTGCAACACAGGGACATCTGTAGTAGTTTAGTTTCTTGAAGATGATCAAGACGTCATTACTGCATGGATCCGACTAAGAAATTATAAGATTTTACTTTAAAAGATTCCAATTAATTTTTCTTTTCAGAAATAATACCTGCAATAAATTTAATGAGATTTTTTCTATTTCTTAAAGAGAGAGATAGTGTAAGAAAATCTAGGGATACACACAACCAAACTTCGTTTGAATCTCTTACGCAAGAGCACTTAATGCTCCAATGTGGGCCCTTTATTTTGCACTAATAAAAAATAAACATATTACTTCAATCACCTTGTTGCTATTGAATTTGTTAGTAAGCAATCAATGTCCTTATCATCAGACCCACCTTCTTTAAATAAAAGGAAAATGATTACATATATTACAATGTATGTGAGTCTTAAATGTAAATAAGGGGCCATTTGATGTGTTTATATCATCCAACCTATCAATTAAGTACACCCTCTAATGTTAAGCCTGGAGCCCAGAGCATCAACATCATAAAAAGTCAGGTGTGCCACACTATGGGTGAGAAGTGGAGAGGGAGAAGCCCACCATAGATTCTTTCTCATTGTGTGGGACACAACTATCTAATTTTATCATAAATGCACTCATATGGGCTATACTCCATGAGTTTAGAGTGACCACAAGCAATCTTATAGAGTTTCTCGTGGTGGGCCCATGGGAGGTTTTGAATTAGCAATTGTCTTGGATGCATGGGCAGTGATCTTAAGCACCCGATAAATGGGTTATAACTAACACATGCATTACGATGGGCCCCACAGAAACTCAAACTTATGGGAGACATTGGAAAATCTATGATAACTCTCCTTTGATGGAAAAGAAAATTAGTACAACATATTTTCTGATCCTTATCTAGTAATAAAGGTGCTATGACCGCAACTTGATTGTTTGGCCATGTCGTATGTTGTGTCTGTTCAATTAAACATGTGGTCATACGTGTGATCAAGGGTCTGTATTTGTACTTCATGTGTGATTATGATGCACGGGCGTGCCTGGGTTTACTCGACTCAATGTTTGATTGAACCACTGGTGCCCTCACTTTAAGTCAGATTAATTAAACACTGGACGTAGGATCCAACTATCCTCTCAATCACCAGTTGTGGTCAACGATTGAGCCATTTATGAAAGGGTAGGGGTTAGCCCTTCTGAATAGATTCTTTTTACTTGTGTTAATGGACTTAAGGACTTGTTATTTCAACAACACTTTAGCTTGATATTTCTCAGATGAATATAGATAAACAGATAAATAAAAAGAAGGCTAAATAATGTCAATTTTATCAATACTTAAATGTATGGCCCATTATAATTGACAAAGTATCAAACAATTAAAGAAAAAATAAATGAGAGATAAATACCTGACTCACATATTGGAACGGACGATTAAGGTGAATGGTCAGCAGGATGTGATCGGATAGGTGTGACCGCCTAAGTCAAATCTCGATTGATCATGATTGGCCAACTTAAAGTTGCAGATATTTAATATACTATGGTAATGTAGTGGGAGCCACTAAATAGCTATATATGCTAGAACTTTGCTAGGCTATGCTAGGATAAATGAAACATGAATTGAAAAGTAGATGAATGTGTTTGGTATATAGTCAAGCCTCGAACTCTTCTTCGTGTACTCCTTTTTAAGGTGACAAAACCCATGTTGGGTTTCCTTACTAATCTTAGATCATTTGTGTTTACACCGTGTATTCCGGATAAGAAAATCTCCTAGATATGTCTAGAACTGCTGGCTTCTAGGATCTTCTTCTTGTAGTTAATCCCTTTAAGGAGATCTTCGTGGCCCACTGATCGAATTTAAGATCAATCCGAGGAACCTCAAGCGCTGATCCTGGACCTGAAATCGATCATGGTCAGTTATCCGTAAGACTCGATCAAACCATCTTCTGCATCTGACCTTGGGTCCCATTACTTGATGATTTAGAGTACTAGAGGGGATAGATGAACAAGATCCATTCGACCCTGATCTCTCAAACTCTTGATCCCAATCGAAGCATGACCACGGGATCAGATGATCCAATGGGGTACTTGGGTGGTCTCTTTATCTCTTCCAATCGAGATGTTGGACTGTCCAAATCTGCTTGATACTGATCTGTTATCGGATGGGACCGATCTTTCATCGAGTTCATTCTCTTAATTCCAATAAGAGGATGTTTGATTTTCTATTTCCATTGGTAAATTAGAGGAAGTAAGAAATAATTACTTCCCATAGTAATTCCAACTTACTTTTCCAATGTGGCGTTGACAATTTCTTTTTTATTTTTTTTACATGATCTAAGGAGAAAAGTTTAAGTTTATGTAGCCCACCTTAATGTTTGTGTCTTATCCACACCGTTCATCCCTTCAATCAGACCACTTTAGGTCATGAGATGAAAAATGAAGCCAATCCAAAGCTCAAGTGGACCACACCACAAGAAACTGTCATAATTCATTTGGACCATTGAAAGCTTCTAAGGGGCCCTAGAAGTTTTTGATTAAGCTGATATTTCTAAACTCCCTTTATCAATGACTATGTGACGTTATAAACTGGTTTGATGACAAACAAAGATCATTGTGGGCCCTAGGGAGAAAACGAGTTTCAACTGTAGATGTCTTAATGACAATTGTGTCTTAAGGTGTGGTCTATTTGAGTTATAGATCTACCTATTTTTTTGCTCATGCCTTAAAATGTGAGGCTAAAACAGATGGATGGCAAGGATAAGTTACATATATCATGGTGGGGGGCATAGATTTACATCAGTGCCAATAGATTTTTTCGAATCAAATTTCGAGGAAAAAATCCTCGCCAACTTTCACCACAAGCAAATATAGGAAAAAAGAAACTGTGAAACTTAAACTTAATGCGGAATAATCAGATCATCTATGCATCAACAATGGAGATTCCATACTATAATCTTAAAGCCATACCTGATTGGGAAGACATTCCCGACGCCGTCGTGTTGCCAAGAAGAACTCTTGGTCTTCCGCACCTTACACCTTTAGGAGAAACACTCAATGAGACTAGGGTTTTCTCTTCTTTGTTGGTAAGGGGACCAAGACATATTTATAGGAAAGAGGGCCAGAGAAGCTTACCCATCACACTTCTCTCCTCTAGGGTCTCCACACCGTAGGTTTCCATATCAGGCTTAATAACCGCGTATAGGGAACATGGTTCAAGCGTCCCGCCCCAAACCTATTTATAATGATCACAACTATAGTGGGGCCCACTGAATCGCTCAATCTGAATAATCCAATGGTCATGATCTAAACCGATGATCATGTGTGGCCCACCTAATGGAGTCTTACATTCTCCCACTTGGGCTACACTGATCTCTAAAAGAAAATAAAATATTTTATTTTATTTTGTGAAAAACATTTCATAAAACGTGTTTGTTTCAAAAGTTCCTAATGGGCGCCCTACTGATTTCAAAAACAATACCGTTGGATAATTATGAGCAACGCTTGTCAGATCCGGTCCATCAAGACCACTGATATTGAATCGTGGTAGTCAACACAACATTTAATATTTGTTCAAAGTGTGACGAGTCACAATCACAAATACCAATAGCCTTAACGACATGGATCAATGATATCGGGTGTGGTATGAAGATTACACGTCTTATGTGATCATACGTGTTTATCTTCAAGTGGTCCTACTGAACGTGTCTCCAAGACACAAACCAAAGTCTTGCTTACTCAAAACTAAATGTGTACACTGAAGGAGAAGCAAGATATAAACTGAAAAACAGAATCATCAATGCATAAAAGATATCTCTAAATAATGTCTGGACATAATCGGATCATACATGAAAACTCCCACTACTGAAATACATTCTTAGGATCAACAACTCCCATAGACGTCACATGCTCCTTAAAGAGCGTGATAGGAAGGCCTTTAGTGAGAGGATCCGCTATCATCAGCCTTGTGCCGATGAGTTCCACAGACACTTGACGATTCTGAACTCTCTTCTTCACAACAAGATATTTGATGTCAATGTGCTTTGACCTCGATGAATGCTTGTTGTTGTTGGAGAAGTTAACTGCAGCTGAACTATCACAATAGATTTTTAATGGTTTCGGGATCATCTGCACAACCCGTAAACCAGAGAAAAAGCTCTGAAGCCAGACCGCCTGATTCGTGGCTTCATGACAAGCTACATACTCTGCTCCATGGTAGATGATGCCGTAATTGACTGTTTCACGCTCTTCCATGATACGGCTCCACCAACCATCATGAATACATAGCCCGAGGTAGACTTCTTGCTGTCGAGACAACCAGCAAAATCTGCATCTGTATATCCTACCAACTCCAAATGGTCGGATCTCCTGTATGTGAGTTCGAAGTCCTTTGTCCTTTGCAGGTAGCGCAACACTTTCTTTACAGCTATCCAATGATTCATTCCTGGATTGCTAAGGTACCTGCCCAACATTCCAACCACAAAAGCAATATCTGGACGCGTACAGACCTGAGCATACATGATGCTCCCTACTGCTGACGCATACGGAATAGCTTTCATTTTGTCCTTCTCTAGGTCATTCTTAGGACACTGAAATTGACCAAATTTGTCATCTTTTACAATAGGTGCTTGGCCAGGAGTATAACCTTGCATGCTAAACCTTTCAAGAACCCTATCAATATAGGCCCTCTGCGACAGGCCAAGTAATCCACGTGATCTGTCTCGGCTATTCTGAATGCCGATGACAAAGGAGGCATCACCAAGATTTTTCATCTCAAAATTTTGAGATAGAAATTTCTTAGTCTCACGCAACAATCCAATATCACAACTGACCAATAAAATGTCAACATACAAGACCAAAATGATAAACTTACTCCCACTGATTTCACATATATGCACTCATCCGCTGTGTTTTCAATGAAACCATATGAGGAAACAGCTTTATGAAACTTTAGGTACCACTATCGTGATGCCTATTTCAACCCATAAATGGACTTCTTAAGTTTGCAGACCAGATGTTCTGAGCCTTTGTCTTTAAAACCTTCTAGCTGCAACATATATACGTTCTCCATTAGATCTCCATTGAGAAACGCAGTTTTCACGTCCATTTGATGTAGCTCCAGATCCATATGAGCCACAAGAGCCATAATGATCCTAAAGGAGTCTTTCTTAGATACAGGTGAAAAAGTCTCCTTAAAGTCAATGCACTCACGCTGAGTGAAACCCTTTGTGACTAGTCTGGCTTTATACCTTTCGATATTGCCCTTGGAGTCCCGTTTGGTTTTAAATACCCATTTGCAACCAATCGGCTTAATCCCTTTAGGCAATTCAACAAGGTCCTAGACTTTGTTGTCTTTCATGGATTTCAATTCATCCTTTATGGCATTGAAGCAATGAGAAGAATTCGCACTTTGTTCGACTTGTGAAAGGGACACAGGATCATTTTCAACCCCAATGTCAAACTCATGCTGTTGTAAATAAACGACGTAATCGTCTGGTATTGCAAATTTTCTCTCTCTATGAGATCGTCTTAATGGCTCATTATTCTGAATTGGGTTTTTCATTTCCTCATCAATGGGTTGTATTTGAGGTTGTACATGGTCGTCCAAAGGGATCTCAGAGTCCACTGCTGGACGGACAACCATGCTACTCTAAATGATTGTGGTGGGAATCGCAATCCGCTCTTCCTCAAATACAATATCTCTTAAATATGTGCTCCCACTATCTTCAGTGTTCTCAATAAACCTAGCATTTGCAGTCTCAATGACTCTCATGGAATATGATGGACAATAAAATCTGAATCCTTTTGATCTTTCTGGGTATCCAATAAAGAAGCAACTAACAGTTCTAGGGTCAAGCTTTCTTTCAGCGGATTATAAGGTTTGGCTTCTGTAAGACAACCCCATTCATGAAAATATCATAAAATAGGCCTTCGCCCTGTCCACAATTCATATGGAATTTTCATTACAGCCTTACTTGGGATCCTATTAAGGATATGCACAGCGGTTTTCAACGCATCACCCCACAATTCATATGGAGTTTTCATTCCAAAGTTAGGCTGATTGCCACCCGCACCCGTAGAACCTTTTTCCTGAAGTGTGCTTTCCTTTCTTATTTCCTTTTCGTCCTTGACCAGATGTCACTAGGTGCGCACTTTGTGTCTTGCCTGACCTACTGAGTCTCTCTTCCTCCTGAACGCACTGAGATATCAATTCGTTCAATGTCCACTTTTCCTTTTGAGTGTTATAGCTGATTTGAAATTGACCGAACTGTGAAGGGAGGGAGTTTAGAACCAAGAAAATCAGGAGTTCATCCTTAATCTTAAGGCCCAATGCGTGGATTTTAGCCACCACATCAGACAATCCACCAATGTACTCCCTGATATTTTCTTGACCGTTATAGGTGACTTGAGTCAGCTTATGTAAAAGTGAACTCAACTCAGCTCTATCTGATTTCTCAAATCGTTTTCCTATTTCAGTCAAGAAATCTTTAGCTTTCTCGGTGTCGGGCATGACACCCTGCATAGTCTCAGAAATCGAGTTATTTATGATCTTGAGACACATTTTATTTGACTTGGTCCAGGCCTTGTAGTGAGCTTTTTTTTTTTTTTTAAATTCCGAACTGGAGTCAGTTGGAATGGGTGGCTCTACTTCCTCCAGGGCCAGGTCTAAGTCCATATAACCTAAGACTATTTCAACGGACAACTTCCATTTGGAATAGTTGGACCCAGTAAGCAAAGGTATGTATTTGAATTAGGTTGGAATATTGGAAACAGTCATAGTTGGACATTCAAAGCATAAAACTCACATTAATAAACAAGTCCCATATAACAATGCATAAACATAAACCACAAATATCATGCATGTATGTTCATTCGATTGATTTGGGCCTTCAATCAAATGACCCAGAATAATGATGGGCCATGATCATCAAAATCTGGCAAGAGCCTAGCGCATCATCACAATTCCTCCTTTGGGCGAAATTGTAACACACGGGAGGCTCTACTAAACATGAAGCTGATCTATGCTAGTGAAATAAATTTAAGACGCCCATCATCTTTAGATGAAATGAGTCTCTCAAACCTATATCACCATCACCAATCACTTCATCCCGCTCACACTCAGCCAAACGATGATACTTCTTTGTTCTGACCACCGCCTGCCTGGGTATGAATGCAACTGAATGCAATCCTATAAAAGAGGGTCACTGAATTCTATATACTGAAGTCTGAGACCAAAGATTTTCGCCAATTGAAGTCACTTTGGTGGCTAACACAACCAGCTTCAATCCCTACTCCCAAACTCAAGAATTGCTACATGGTCCTGCCCACAACGGACCATACTGTAGGAGTCCTGATTCAATCTAAAATACAGTTGATAATGACCACCCATAGGCTCAAGCTTACTCTAAAGTGATGGTTGGATTTTATTTTAATGGTCAATCACTGAATATCAACCCGAAAATATGGGTAATGGCGATATTTCAGATCAAATCAGAACCAAATTGTATAACCATTTTAACTGAATTACCTAGGTCATCTATGAAATGAAACCTACCAACCATCAACAAAAATTTATGGTTTACTCATGCTAAATTTGCCTAAGTATAATGATTCAATGGTTAAGATCATCATGTTAGTACATTGGGCCCGAATCTCCAAAGTGGGCCCGTATGGTCCATAAGAATGAACAAATCATTAGGCCCCAAGAGTGACTTAAATAAGCTCAAATCTAAGCCCAATTAATCATCCAACATCATCAGCGGACAATAGGCCTAAACAACACCCAAATCGGTCCGAGATATCAAAGAGTGAATGACAAAATTAATATTAAGGTTGGACCCAAGATAAGCATCAAAGTGGCCTCAAAATTTGGGCTTGAATTCATGATGGTGTAAGCTTTGATTAGGGCCAAAGATGGTCATTAAAACAGGCCTAAAAGGAGCTTGATATGGCCCCAAAACCCAGCTGAAACATGCTAAATAAGCTCAGGTTTCGCTGTAATATATCAATATATCCAAAGTGGGCTACATAACACAGTAAGTGGATAAAAAAAAAGAGGTGAAACATGCTTGATCCCAGGCCTAGTTCCAATTTTAAACAGATCTAGCATAATGACTCAAATGGCTTAGGAAGGAAGTTTGGAACTTAGTTCAAAACTAGGCCCAATAGAAATGCATGACTTGGACCCAATTATGCTTAAAACATACTAATGTGCTGGATTGATTTGGGCTTGGGCCAGGCTGGTGGGCCTGACCCACTGGACTGGGCCTATCGGGCCTGTCCACTGGATTGGGCCTATTGGGCCTGATCAAATGGACCGGGCTACTGGATGCGGCCCGCTCGTCCCAGGCTAGAAGTGGGGCTGCTGGATTGGGCCCTGGTTTAGAGCCCAATTCTCTGGACGAGGCCCTGTTCGTGTGGAACACCAAACAGGGCCTGGATTCATATTGGTCCATGCCCAAAATACAGCCCAGTCGGCAGCCCACTGTACATGCCCAAAACAGCAACCTGTTGTACACACCCAAAAACTGCAACCCGATTTCCATTTTCTCTCCATTGGACGAGGCACAGTTCGTGTGGAACAGCAATCAGGGCCTGGATTCATTTTGGTCCACGCCCAAAATACAGCCCAGTCGGCAGCCCACTGTACACGCCCAAAACAGCAACCCGATTTCCATTTTCTCTCCAAAACCCTAGCCGCCGCAAGCCCCGATGACATCCTGGCCGCCGCCATCTTCCTCAACGCCGACAACTGCGTCACCAGCGCA
This sequence comes from Liriodendron chinense, assembly GCA_003013855.2. Classification (NCBI taxonomy): domain Eukaryota; kingdom Viridiplantae; phylum Streptophyta; class Magnoliopsida; order Magnoliales; family Magnoliaceae; genus Liriodendron; species Liriodendron chinense. The sequence continues at coordinate 103,046 of ML058403.1, forward strand.
GTGAGAAAACCGGCTGTCGCACGAGAGATGGAGGTAGGTTTCTCTATCAATGGTTGTCGGCAAGTGCAGGAAGAGGAGTTGGGGTTTCGGAATGCCACCGTCAATGGCTGCAAGATCTGTGGCCATAGATCCGTCTAGACAGTGGACCGGTGAACAACACCACCATGCCGCTGCCATGGAAAAGAAAGATTGGGGTTTATCGCTGCTGGAGAGGACACTGGCGACTGCCAAAGCATGCCGCTGCCAAAACCGGCTGCCGAAAATGGCTACCACACGACCATCCTGATCATGGCCTTCCTCCGTCCTTCCTCATCTGATTTACAGAGGTGGGTTTCCATGAATGGCTGTAAACCCAATTCAGCCGCATGATTTCTGGTGACCTTGCATGGTCGGCACCAAACAGGGCAACCAACGACAGCCGCAACCATCTCCACAAATCAACAGCTATGGACTTGCCATTACTTTAATGCCCAGATATGAACGGAGATCTCAAAGGATTTTTTTTTTTTTTTTTTGAATCTGAAATTGCCATATTCATGGCGCAGAGGACAGCAGCACCATGCATTGAAGCCAAGTCTGGGACTCCGGCGTCAAACGACAGTCGCTTGCTGCCGTCACAGTCGGATTTCCTTGTAGGGTCGGATGAGTTTAGACAGATCTAGGGTCTCAGGAACCACCCTTGCTGAAAATATGAACTAAATGGGATCCATTCCCCTGTTGCAATGCTGATTGGTACAAGGGTTTGAAGGAGCCCAAAAAAAATATACCATATAGAAATCATCAATGGAGAAATTCTCCTATTAAATCTACCACATCGATGCATAGGTAGCTCTGATACCAACTGTGAAACTTAAACTTAATGCGGAATAATCGGATCGTCTATGCATCAATAATGGAGATTCCATATTATAATCTTAAAGCCATACCTGATTGGGAAGACATTCTTGACGCCGTCATGTTGCCGAGAAGAACTCTTGGTCTTCCGCACCTTACACCTTTAGGAGAAACACTCAATGGGACTAGGGTTTTCTCTTCTGTGTTGGTGAGGGGACCAAGACATATATTTATAGGAAAGAGGGCCAGAGAAGCTTACCCATCACACTTCTCTCCTCTAGGGTCTCCACACCGTAGGTTTCCATATCAGGCTTAATAACCGCGTATAGGTAACATGGTTCAAGCGTCCCGCCCCAAACCTATTTATAATGATCACAACTATAGTGGGGCCCACTGAATCGCTCAATCTGAATAATCCAACGGTCATGATCTAAACCGATGATCATGTGTGGCCCACGTAATGGAGTCTTATAGAAATTACTATTTATTTGCAGCTATTTCTCATGGTAAAGTAAAAAATCAAACAGTTGGGACCTGATCTTGCCACTATTCGTTTTCTCTCGATTTAGGTTCGAATCGTAGCCAGCTTTGATTAGATATTGGTTTGATCTTTCGATATTCGGAATCTTCATGAATGTTATAGACTCTTTGAATGTCAATAGAAAGAACTCTCATTTTGGAAGGATTGTGAGAGATGGACTCACTGAGTGTATCACAGCTAAATGTGTGATAAGATATGTTCTCTCGATAAGTCTTTTATAGACGTGCCGGATATGTTGCCTTATAAATTGTCATGTTAATCATACCCAGGTGGTATCCGTTGATTTTTTCTTCTAAAGGCACTGGTCTGTGCCTTTACATTAATAATGGAATGCGTAACACCGAAGGAGGATCAAGCGAAGATACTTATAGGTGTGAAGAGAATTTCTGCCAGTATTAAGCCCCATAGTGTTAACACATGACGACCTTTCATTGGTCCACGTCATCGAAAATGAGTGTAAATACCCCCCCTATCATAGGAATTGTCCAGACCACATACATCCATTTAGGTTGTGTTTGGATTATTGACTTCCATAGTAAAGGGGTGGATATCCCTTATAATGGTGCATTTCCTGTGGAAGGGTGAGATTCACATGGTAACTCCGAAATATGTTACAACACTACTAAAATTATATGTTGCAAGTCCTAATTTCAGGTGAAGCTAAAAACATGTGATTGGATATAGAAGATGCAATTGATATTCACTCGTTAGGATGAATCAGTTTGCAGACCATGATAAGAGGTGTGTTTGACTTTGATCGAAATCTCCACCCTCTCTTGCATGCATGGTAGTTGCTTGACCGCTCACTCGAACATCACGAAGAATATTGTTCAGTTAAGTATAGGGGTCTCACCATCACATATTAGCTGCATCCATGCCGTTCATCCATTTTTCCATCCTATGTTATGCTTACTGACAGAAAGTGGGACAAATACATACCAGCTACACCATACAATAGATGGAAAAAAAATTCATTCATATTGATCACTTTAAACCACATTTTCCATATAATTCTAAAATACATAATAACCAAATGTTCCATAACTAAAAGAGGGGAACAATTGTATAAATAGGAAGTTTGTAAAAAAATCCAAACTTTTTTCAAGGCAATGAAACATAATTCATCAACCAAAATTCAAAAAACAAACAAATCAGTCAAATATGAATAAGACAAGTTGTATATGCAAATGACTACCCAAGTTGCGAGAAAACCACATGGAAAGCGAAGGCAACAACAAGAGCAGCAATGAACATTATGATCAATCTCCAAATTCTCTAAGTCCGTCCTTTATCCTACTTTATAAGCAGATGCAACCCCGATGGGTGTTGCTTCTAAAGTAGTCAGATGACCTCCACATCCACTGAGCATAGCAGAAATAGAAGGCCCTCCTCATCGTAGTATCAGAGATAAATGCCATCTACATAGAGAGATTAATAACACCGTTGTCTGGGGTTATTTGCCTTGGGGTCAACACTCCCAATTCGTCCACAACATTTCGAGCCTTCCATGATTCGAATGCATTTATTTTATTCTTCAATCTCTTGAATGACTTGTGGTAGCTCTCACTATAGCGTAGGATTTGACGCTCATACTCTTCTCACGTTAGATATATTCCTGGAACACGGCCTATGAATACAACATAATATTTCCCTATTTTGTCCTGCAATATAATAGAGAGCATATGATGAGAGGACGACAACTCAAACAAATTAACTAAAGTCTCAACAAACAATTTACATTTTTACTTAACTAAGTGTCATTTAATGAATATGAGTATTTAAGACAAAAAATACCTTGTGGCCTCGATTATCTCAACGTAATAGTGCCAAAAAAATAAAATTTACCACAATTCATAAACTAATAAAGGCAGGATGAGCATCACGCAAATCTATTAGAAGAAATCAATCAGCACCTATGTGATTCCGTTGATGAGAGCAAATAGTCTAAAGTCATTAGCTTTTTTGTATAGTATTTCTGACTCTGTAACAAATTATATACTATAAGAGGCATACCCGAACAGATCCTTACATAAATATCATATGACAAATCTATAGATATAACACGAAAATAATGTGGTACGACAGTAAAATGCACGAGTAGTTAATATTGGTACAGTTATGCCTGTATTGCTAACCAAAGCAATCAGCATATCATATTGTAGGTAGAGGTTGAACTAATGATTTCCCAACCATATTTATGTAACATACTACTTACCACTGGACTCCATAACTACCATTAGATCATAAATTGTTTAGATCTCATAACAGGCGAGATGTTTAAAATAATTAAGTATTGTTGTGGGAATAGAAACTCACAAATCACACCATGTATTATAATTACATATTTTCATTGCAGCCAAGTGAAAAGATAAAAGGTAAAACACATGCTACGATATAATAAAAAATTAATAATCAGTCTCTAGTCAGTTTTTCCCCACTGCCATTGTACTATTAATAACTTATATTGAACATAATCTGACACATGAACTTTTTCTTCACCTAATCCAATTGCTTCTCTATCGAGTAATTAAGAAAGAATTCTACATTACACTTCTTCTGTAATAAGTGTTCAAAAGCTATTATATACAGATCACCATCCAGTCTCAATCCGTCTAAAGCTGCAATAACACGATTCATTCTCGTCAAACATTTTCCAACGATCCGAGCCTGATCCAAGTTATTAATGGAATCATCAACCTTTTTCATATAACCATTCAGTAATTCAGTAGACTTCTCCACTCGTTTTTTTAAAAGAGTTCAATCTCTTTTGAGTTGCCTTCAAATTCCTCAGAGTTTGACCAAGGCTGGGTGAATAACCATCCCTATATCTGTCACTGAATGACCAATATTTTTTCTACTCATTTTTTTATTGCTCCTCGAAAGACAGTCGAACAATTTCATCAAATTGTTCACCCAAACCTTGAGTGAAGCTTTCAGGGTTATTTATAACTCTCCTTTTGGCCCGTTACCTTAATACCAAATAATCAGACTCTATCGTTCTTTCAGACACAGAATTAACTCCAAATATGGTGGTTAGGCCATCGAATTTTCTAATTTGCTTGCCACGGATATTTGCTGCTCCTCTATAATGTTGTCCAAATAAAATGAATACCTACTTTTCTATTAAGGGTATATTATATAAGATTGGAAAAAGTGAAAGAATAGAAACTTTCAAATAATCAGCCAACACTTCATCCAATGCCACTACTACTTTCAATTCAGGGTCCCAACTAAATTTGCTTGCTAGCTGCGAGTATATCTTTCATATCGGTATACCATTTTTTTAGGGTACTCATCCTATTCTCGTATTTATCATTTGTTAGTTCAATTCTAATTACCCTTTTCAATTTAGATATGATCCCAGCGTATGAGTTATTATAAAACTTGTTGTCAGCCTTTTTTCGGAGGGTTACCGCCTCTAACAGTCCCTCAATGAGGATGTCGTACATGTCGAGAGTTCATTCTATTCGCTTGTCCGTGGTTAGTGAGGTTTCGACCAATGATATGGAGGGATGCTTAATGGGTGACCTCCGTGGTTGTTGATTGACTGAGACGAAGTAGTTGTACACATCATTAGGTGCCAATTCCAAATCAATAAAGTTCAAGCTCGTTTTATTTTTACTCGAATGAAGTCTTGTAATAATGTTATGGAAAAATCTTATTGTTATAGTAAAACCGAACAATGTCATTAATTATACAAGTGCAAATATCATATATCTAGACGAAATAAACAATATATTATCATATATAATAAGAGTAATAGAACAGATTATACCTGGTTGAAAATGTATGGAACAATTTAGATGAAATAATAGTAGTGAGTGCTGGAAAGTAAAATGTTCGAAAATTCAAAAGTATAAACTTTCAACTTAAAACATTATCCATCAAATCTGAAGATGGGCATCATTCCACATTTTCAAACCAATTCTATCTCACTTTCCCTTTTATGTCATCCTCTCAAGTTTAGAGACATTAAAAATGACATTCGGTTCATCATTGTTAATGTCTTCGTTCAGCGCATGGTGACTTTCTAAGATGAAATTGCCATCTTCCTCAGCCAGGTCCCAATTCAAATTGTTATTAAAGCGTATAAAGTTGTGAAGAACATAATATGCTATAACAATCTTCACCTGGGTGTCAATTTTATACTATGGTGTAATCCATAAGATTAGAAATCGAGCTTTCAATACTCCAAAACAACGCTCAATAACATTGCGGAGCTGCGAATGACAGTAATTGAACAACTCTTTCAGACTTGAAAAGTTCATTCCGGTTCGATACTCTTGCAGATGATAACGTACTCAATAATATCATAAATCTTGGAGAGTGCGTATATTCAACATCTATAATGCAATACTTACCTACAGTTCCATTGATTATTGTAAATTATGGATTCACACATTTATAAGAAAGTGCAGAACATTTTTATTTTTCTATAACAGTTAAGGTCTTTACCATGTGGCACAGAAAGGTATTCGGTAGGGCTGTAAATGGTCGGGTTCGGGCCGGGTTTAGCCCAAACCAAACCCGCCAGTTTACTAAACGGGTCTGAGTCCAAATTTTAGACCTAGACCCTTTTACTAAATGGGCGGGTCCGGGTCGGGTCCGAGTCAACCCATCAGACCCATTTATAAATGGGTCCCGGTCTGGTAGAGGGAGATCCACCCAGACCCATTTATAAATGGGTCGGGTCTAATGGGTCCAGGGTCTGGATTAAGTATGCAAGCATTTTACAAGGCTTAAAATAGGGTTTGGACGGGTCTGGGCTGGACGGGTCCCTTGAAACATAGACTAAACCCGCCCACTTACTAAATGGGTTCGGGTCGGGTCGGGTCGGGCCTAATATAAAGGAAACCAAACCCAGACCCGTTTAGCAACTGGGTCTGTTCTTGGACCTAGATCCGTACCATTTAACAAATGGGTCGAGTCTGGGTCGGGTCTAAATGGGTTGGGTCTGGGTATCCCATCGGGTCCGCTGACCCATTTACAGCCCTAGTATTCGGCGTTCGATTGAGTGTATCACGCAACACATGTGCATCCGATGCAGAACCCTTCCAACCCACAAGAATGTATATAAATTTCATCTAAAATGTGCAAGCCGCAAGAACATTTTGATATAAGAAGCCATTTTTATTCTGATAGCTCGCAACTCTGCATTTTAGGAGGTGGCCTGGAATGTGCATACCATCAATGACACTAACATATTCCTACCATAAATATTAATTAAAAAATATATATATAACTATAGGTGTGGACCGCTTAAATAACCTGGAAATACTGACTTCATTGAAGATTTGATGATATCTCTTTAGGTGTTTCAAGGGTTAAGAACTTTACGATGTCCAAGTATAGACAATTAAATATTGCATCTAGCACCTTATTAAAATGTTAATTTACTATCTCACCCAAATGGATAAAATGGTGTCTAATTATTTTGTTTCTAATATTATGCCTAACCGTATGTAGAAAAATGATGAGCTATTCTTCCAAACTAACCCTTATTGTGTCATTTAGTGAAGTCCTTTCTCATAAAGCTGCACATAAATGGAAGAATGTTGGCTTGGACATACACAGTTAAGATAGACACTCGATATCGGTCTCTGCAATGATACTACTAATAAAATGACTCCTCTTAAGAGCACCCCTCTGTGATGGGGTTCTAAAGATACATGTGCGATAATATTCTGCAACACTTAGAATATTATATGCAGCTGTAAGTGTAGCTGAGGTTGTGATCTCACGCTCTTTGTTATTGCTAAATGTAGAGCTAGAATAAGAGGTCAATGACATTTCTATATATGGATTTGCTATCACAAAAGAATGGATTGGTTATCGATTACAATATACAATAAATAAAATTCCACCACAAAAATGAATATTACTCCATCAATGACATATGAAAGACATAGTTGTAATATACACAAGTAGAAATTTTTATCTCAATTCAAAACTGACTCAAATAATTCATAGTTTGAATTTAAAACGTACCAAGAGATTCTTAATACAATAAAATGAAATTAAAGAGATAGCGGATATAAATAAATGTATGAGTATATATCTCATTTGCAAACTTACTTAAATGATTTACAATCGTAATTTTTAATGTATCAAAATACCCAAAGTCAGTACAACTAGATAACCATATCACAGGTAACTATTATATACAATCAGATAACCATACCATATGTAGCTGTTATATATAAATGTAAGAGTCTTATTAATACATGTATATTAACTTTCACCTTTTCCACATAATGCATGTGTATTAACCTTCTGTTATCTCAATTGTATATTGTTAGAAAGATTCAATATAATATAATTCTTGGGAATTAACTTTCAGACTAATGCACATAAGGTTTTAGTCATTTACATAATTCTGACTGATGCACAAGAGTTGAATCCGGTTCAATCCATCTTCTATTCCAAAAGACGAATATGTCAATTCGGACGAGGACATCCATGCATGCAGCTAGTACAGAAGTTGGAATGCATTTTTGTTGTGTGTAAAATACAGACATGGATTTCTAAGTGGGGATTACCAATTCCCCTATCCGCAAATGAATTAGAACCTTATTCAACGACATGCTGGCTTTTATACAATAGTTAGGAATAGTCGACATTGATTAGTTTATTAGAATTGAATATTACAGAAGATGAGGAATGAAGGTGGTGAAGAAGGGAGCGGACATACCTAATCTCGACCTTCACGGAGATCGCACAATCATCCTCTGGAGAGAATGACCAGAAAAGGGAAAATGCGAATCGGTGACACCTACAAGGGAAAAATATGACCGATTAGCTATACACTCTAGAGTGTTTGGCTAAAATGCATGTCTTTACAATACCACCATTCAGGACATGCATGAGAGCACCATCGTCGGCCGAGGCCATAAATGTCCATCTCAAAAGGGACTGTTGACGGTAAATCTCATCAATCAGATGTTGATCAGGGACCAACTTGAGCCTCCGTCTTTAGATTCAAAGGATGGTGTGATCCTGTAAATACCACCAAAGGTTAGGACGGCCACTGGTGGCTCCGGCTGATGGCCCTCCGATGCTTAAATTAGTGACTGTAGAATGGTCAAAGAGAAATGATGCTTTTTATTGCTCAATGTGTACGTACCTTAGATCATGGCATAAAGGGTTATTTATAATGTGAATCTTTACCCTAATTGGGTAAGATTCTCACTCTGTCGAGATCTACGTCTATGTAGGATGAATTACGTATCACAGCTAGATACGTCATTGCTTTAGAGACAAGTTGCGAGATTATCTGCATTATGCGGATATTTCTCTTATCAATCGTGGAAGTGAATCCCGCGGCTTGCAGGACACGTAACAGAGTCCTGATTGCTTGAGGAGTAGCGCTGGTAACGCTCAGAGAATAGTGGTCGGTCGGGGATAATCGATAGTAAGTCTGCTCATCTACGGTCGGCTGTGTATAAAGAAATAACCGAGCACCAAGGCATGACTCAAATCTTTTGTAGATTCCTAAATGCCGACCGCTTAGGTTTAATGAGATCGATCGGACACTGAAGAGTGCCAACCATTTGGGTTAAGCAAGTGACCGATCGCTACGAGATATGGTGTAGCCAATACCGAATGCTTGAGTGCTCAGGCTTGAAATAAGAGGGTCCCAATTTTCACTCGTGCGTAGTTTTGACCACATGAAAGCGGGGTATCTCAAATTTACCCATAACAACCAGCACTCCTGCTTTCTAATCTATTTAAAATGACTTGAGAACATGAAGGCAGAAAAAGGGAAACTTTTAATCGATCCTCTCAAATCTCAGAGGCTTAGGGGTACATCACGTGATATTGTTCTTTCTGTGTATTGCATTAATGCTATCTTGGTTTTCTTGCCCATTATTTATTGTGCATGGAAGACGAGACAGAGTGATCAACCCGGAGTTGACACGTGGCACCCTCGAAAGTCGGAGTAGTCACATGACGTTCTATAAATGAGGTCCTTAGCCTTTGCTTCTGTTATAAGATTTATGGAGATTTTATGGGTTCTTTGGGCCTGGTTTTATTTCTTCAAAAATTCCGGGAGGACTCGGGCATTCCAATCCCCATTGAGGCAATGGCTTCGAAAGACATCTGTTTTTCAGGCCACAAACATGAGGTGTGGCTGCACGTGTGAGGACTTTTCATGAAGGGTGTTGATAGCTTTTCGATTGTTGATCTGTTGGTTGCAGGAGGCTCATATCAGGAAGAAAGTGGGATTTGACTCATAAGGTGACACCCACGCTTGGCAGAAATCTGCCTACGCATGGGGACTGTTGCACATGGGCGTCTTTGTCACTTCCTACTCCCATTGCAGTTTTTTGCCCTTGGCGCTTCCTCCTGTTTTCTTTGGCCCACTCTCATTTGGGGAGGAAAGAATGGGTCTTTGGACGAATGGGTAAGAGTGGGCATGATGTTAAAGGCGTCGAGTTCCTCTCTTGATGTTCCATGAGCCTCAAGACATTCTCATCAGCCCTTTTCTGCTCCAAAGTTGAAAATTAATTTGAGTGAAGTATTTTACTAAGAGTAGCCTCTTTTCACTTTCTCTACTCCTCTTGCCCATTGATGAACTTCTTTGGAATACCTTATTCCGTTTGATGTAACATGCCCCGTGTGGGTCCTTTGTAATGGGTTTCTTTATATGAAATAAAAAAATTTCTTTATTGTGATACTGAGAACCGAGTCGCTTTATTGTCTTCCTGAATATTGTAGAGAGCATTGCCAATCGACGGCTGCAGTAATCTTTTATTATCGACCGTCAACCACGGTCAGTTGATAGGAGACGATTTTTGAACGCTGGTTGGGTCAGTTAGAAATATGACCTACGGTAAGCCGAGCGTGATGTTTGAGTAAATGTTTAACCATTAAGACGTTATTTTCGAAAAGTTACTATCGTACGAAGATCTGCAGAAAAGACAAGGAACGTACGTCTCCCTTCCATGCGAAGCGTCGGATCATTAATATGACATGCCGTCTGCTTCTCCTGGAAGGATGTTTAGTTGACGCGTGTCCCATATTAAATGCGGCGTACCTTTCTGAATTCAAAAGGGAATAGGAAGATGACACGTGTGAGGATGCGATGATTGCTTTTCTATTTGTATTCGCGCCTGCGCCGTTGGTAGCTTCTTACCACCATTTTCATTTCAAGAGAAGAAAAACCCTAATCGTTCTGTCTTACTCATCTTCGTGTTTTCCTTGCTTTGCTCCGTTCTTCGCCTTTAAGTCCTTTATTAATGTCTTCCTCTTCAAGTTCTGCTCCAGTTCCAATTGGGGAGGATCCACCAGAATCCTTCTCCTCCACTGGTCTTCGTCGAAGGAGGGGGAAAAGGCCATCCTTTCTTCCTCAGATCGCTCTTCCAGAGACTATCCTTCAACCCTCACCACAGAGGATTTTGAGAATATTTGACGAGAGTTTAATGTCCCACAGGATGTAGTCTTCCGGTTACCTGGCCCGGACGAAACTATGGACAACCCTAGAATGGATGAAGTAGCCGTATATGACTTATGTTTCCTCTAGGGTTCTGTTTGCCACTGCTGCCATATGCGGCCGGCGTTTTGAATCGATACAACATTGCCCCTGGCCAACTGATGTTGAACGGTTGGCGGGTGGTGTTCGGGCTGTACGTGTTGTGGAAGGAAGTCAGAAATGGTGAAATGACCCCGGGGGAGTTCCATAGATTGTACTCCCTGAGAAGGTTTGGTGAACCCTCTGGGTGGTACTATCTGACCTTTCTCCATGGGACGAATTTCATTCTTGGTAACCCTCAGTCTGCCAAGGATCGTTGGGATCGATGGTTCTTCATGTCCGGCAACTGGACTTGCCCAGTGGTCGGATCCGGATATTATGTCCCCTGCGCCTTCAGTATGGGGCAAGGATCAGTTCGAGGCCATCAGAGAGGTGGCCTCCAAGAGAAGATATTGGCAGCGAGGAGGGCTATCGTAGGAGTCCGAGATGTGAAGTATTTACTCCATCCCGTGTTGCTTGTTAGGGCGGGACTAATCCCTTGCCCTCCTGGTAATCACTGAAGGTTGTGCTTTGTAATTGTATATTTCAATGTTCTGGATAATTTCTTAATGTCGTTGTTCTTTTTATGTCGATTTTTGTATGAATGGACCCCACAGATCTCTCCCACCTTCTGAATCACAAAAGCGATGCTCAAAAGAAAAGAAAAAGGGGGGAATCCTCCTCTGCTACTGCACTTGCCGTTGAGTGACCTCAACGATTATCTATGGGCGCAAATCCTTCACTGCGGCCTGGGCCCGCGATTGCTCCACTTCCTCCAAGGGTGGAAGTCCCAACAGTTATTCCACTGTCTCTTCCTGGTCCGGAAAATCGCTCCGAACCGGGCCTCCCTCCCACAGATCAAACTTCGGTTGTTCCAACTGTCATTATACCTGATGCCCCCACACCCTTCGCAGACAGTGAATGAGTCGGTCCTTCTCGGTCGGGCAGACTTGTTATCGCTCCCGCCTCAGGCGGCATGGAGCCGTATGTTATGCCAGACCATCTATTCCGGATATGTTCATTTCTTTTCGAGAAAGTCGAGTACAGCTGTCTGAATGCCGTGGACCGACTTTCCCAGGAGAATGCTATTAATTGGTCGGTAATGAGGATTATCCAGAGCCTTAACGAGGTGTTGAAGACCTGTGCCAATATTTAAAATGCCTGGGAATTTGTTACCTGGAAAGACGCCCAACTGTTGGACATTGAGAAGAGACTGGAAGCAGCCGAAGTCAGTCTCCTTGAGGGAGAAAAGTTAAGGGAGGTGAGGGGGGCTTGGATCTCGGAGCTGGAAGGGAGCCTCGGTCAATCAGTAAAGACCACGCAGACTTATCAGTCGCGGTACGAGGTTTGGAGACAGAGTTTCTAAAAATTCGGTCTCAATTAACAGCCACAACGAAGGGGCTGAAGGTGGAAAGATCAGAGAGGGAGAAGGAGAGGAAGGCATCTTGAGCTTCAGTTGACAGAGGTCGCTTCTCAACTGAAAGCTGAGAAATGTAGGAATGTCGCTTTGTGATAGGATATGCTGGAGGGGCAACCTAAGGCAGTGGACAACTTCCGTGAATCGAAAGAGTATATCAGGGAGAGGCTTGCGGACTATCAGAACGGTCGGGATCGAACGCTGGAGGTAATTGGGCGTCTTCATCCGAATTTGGACTTGACGGGATTCGGAGAGTTGGGGATGCAGCTTGCTCAGCAGGATGGGGCCTCAACCGTAACCGAGGCCATGACCGAAACTGGTGATGATTTTCCTGAGGGGGGAATTGAAGTGTCCATGGTGGTCGGTCTTCAGACGTCCTTCAAGTGGCTATTCGAAAATTTTTTGAGCCTACCATTTGACCTTCTATCCCCTTGGAAACTCCTCTTATTGATGTAACCGATCCTTCTATAACCGTTATTCCATTAATGGAAATGTTGAATTTTTTAAAAAAATTCATTCTTTGGCTGGACAGTCATATTAGTGTATGTTCATATGTATTATTCAGTTTGGGGATGCTCTGATCAGCTTTGTCCCTCGCTTGGGTAGTATGTGCTACCAACTGAACATTAATGATATGCCCATGTGTGTGGGCATTCATATTCTAGGTGGCCTTGGGCATTGGTTTAGTAACTATAAGTAGAATATTGCAAGTAGAATATCGTAGGTGCAATCTGTTGAATTGGAATTTTTGCGCTTTATTTAACTTTGGCTTGAAAAAATGTTGAAAGAAGCCTTATTACATATTCGTCCAAAACTGGATCTCCTTATTGGTAGTATTTCCGCAGGTTAATCATATTCCACGGTAGGCGCAGTGTTTTTCCTTCCATATCCTCCAAGTTGTAAGTGTCAGGCTTTATCATCTTCATTATTTTGTACGGGCTTTCCCAGTTAGGGTTGAACACTTGGGAGCCTAGATCCCGAGCACTGTTCGGTATTTTCCTTCGGAGGACAAGGTCGCCTATGCGGAGTGGTCGGTGCTTGACGCGCGAGTTGAAATACTGGGCGACCTTTTGTTGATATTTCACAAGTTGCAACTACGCATTGCTTCTCCGTTCCTCCAATAGGTCGAGCTGGAGATTCATAGCGCCTTCATTCCTTTCCTGGTCGTAGTGAGCTGCACGATGCGACGGCATCCTGATCTCTACTGGGACCATGGCTTCGGTCCCATATGTTAGGGAGAACGGGGTCTCCCTGGTCGATGTGCAGACAGTGGTCCGGTATGCTCACAAGACTTCGGTCATGAGTTTTGGCCAATCTCCCTTGCGCTCTTCTAGCTTGGTCTTCAGATGATGTTTGATAATTTTATTAATGGCCTCTACCTGCCCGTTGGCCTGCGGGTGGTATAGAGCGGTCAGCATGTGTCGAATTTTTAATTCGCCACAGAGGTCCTTAATTTCTTGTTGCAAAACTGTCGTCCGTTATCTGTGATGATTGTGTAGGGGATACCGAATCTACATACGATGTTTTCATATATGAATTTATTGACCTGCTGATCGATAATAGACGCTAATAGCTTAACGTCCGCCCATTTTGTAAAGTAATCAATCGCCACAATAGCGAACCTGAGTTGGCTCTTCCCTTGCGAGAGGGGCCCTATTATGTCTATCCCCCATTGTGCGAACGACCACAGGCCTGTCATTGGTGTTAAATCCTCTGGTGCCTTCTGTGGTATCTTAGCGAATCATTGGCATTTGTCACATGATTTCGAATATTTCTCAGCGTAAGCCTTCATGGTAGGCCAATAGTAGCCCTGATGTATTGCCTTATACGCCATTGAACAGCCAGCAAGATGATTTCCGCAGATTCCTTCATGGATTACCTTCAAAACATAGTCAGCTTCTTCCGGTCTGATGCAACGTAAATGCGGAAGTGAATACCCTCTCCTGTAAAGGACACCATCCTCCAAAAAGTACTTGGGGGCACAGAATTTCAATTTCTTAGCAGCTTTCTTATCGTATGAGAGCCATCCTTCCTTAAGATAATGGACGATGGGGTTCATCCAGCATGGGGTTTGATCAATCTTGAGCACCCCAATAGCTTGCTTCTGAGTGACGCTTGGCTCGAAGAGATGTTCTACCGAGATTGTTCAGCCGATGTTACTCTCTGAGGATGCTCCCAGTAGGGCCAATGTATTGACCATGCGATTTTAATCTCTCGGGATTTGTGGGAGCTCATATTCCTCAAACTCCTCCAATAAAGTTTGGTCCCGTTCTCTGTATAATATCATTTTTTCGTCTTTAGCCTCGTACTCCTGAGAAATTTGATTCATGACGAGCTGTGAGTCACTATGAACTCATAGATTTTTCACTCTCATTGATTTGGCCATTCGTAGACCGGCGAGGAGTGCTTCGTACTCTGCTTCATTGTTAGTTGCTAGGAAACCAAAACGGATAGCGTATTCCAATTTGCAACCTTCGGGAGAGACCAGAATGATGCCGGCTCTACTCCCTTGTCCCGATGCTGACCCATCGACATAGAGCATCCATTGTGGGCGATCGATAGATGAACCGAGTGTGGCGAGGGGTTCAGAAACCTCGGTCAATTTAGTGGCTTCGGCCTGCTCAGGAACCTTGGTCGGTTTTGAATTGGTAAATTCTGTGATGAAGTCGGCAGCAGCCTGTCCTTTGATTGTGTCCGAGGGCAAAAATAGACGTCATGTTTGCTCAATTCGATGGCCCACTTGGCCAGTCTTCTTGACGTACCCGGATTTTTACAGTACTTGTCGTAGTGGTTGGTCCGTAGGAACCATGATTGTATGCTCCTGAAAGTACGGCTGTAACCTTCTAGCAGATACAATGAGTGCCAGGGCGAGCTTCTCGATAATGGGGTAGCAAGTTTCTGCATCGACCATTGCTCTACTGACATAATACAACGGCTTCTGAATTTTATCCTCCTCTCTCACAAGTGTGGTGCTTATTGCGGTGAGGGAGGTGGCGATATAAATAAATAGATTTTCGCTGGGAACAGGCTTTGATAGTATGGGGGGATTGCTCATGTATTCTTTGAGCCGGTCAAATCCTCGCTCGCATTCCTCGGTCCATTACATCATTTTCGTTGATCCTTTTAGTAATTTGAAAAGGGGTAGACATTTGTCGCTTGCTCGGGAGATGAATTTGCTGAGTGAGGCTACCCTTCCGACAAGCCTTTGAATGTCACGAAGGAATTTTGGTGCCTTCATATCGATGATTGCTTGGATTTTTTCGGGGGTTTGCCTCAATCCCCCTTATCCCAACCATAAAGTCGAGGAATTTTTCTGAAGAAACTCCGAAGGCGCACTTGGCTGGGTTTAATTTCATCCGGTGCTGCCGGAGTATCTGGAAGGTTTCTAGAAGATTAGTCAGATGATCTTCTTCCTGTAGGCTCTTCACCAGCATGTCGTCGACATACACTTTCATTGTCTTCCCAATCTGTCCGGCGAAGATCTTGTTGATGAGACGCTAGTAGGTAGCACCTGTGTTCTTCGGGCCGAAGGGCATCACCTTGTAACAATAAAGTCCTCGGTCGGTGATAAAGGAAGTTTTCTCCATATCGGGCAGGTGCATGGTGATCTGATTGTAACCCAAATATGCGTCCATGAAGCTGAGGAGTTCGTGTCCTGCCGTGGTGTCGACCAATTGGTCAATTCTAGGCGTCGGGAAGCTATCCTTCGGGCACGCTTGTTGGGGTCCCAAAAGTTGGTATCCTCCAAAATAAATGAAATGGACACGTACTTCAAGGAAATTTCATAAAATACCATTCAACGCACTTAAATATTGAGATTTGCAAAAGATCCAGTACTTAGCCATTTTTCTCCGGCGGGCCCCACAAATCACCGTGAACAGAACCGTCCAAAATCAAGCGGACACCTTTATTCTGAATTATAGTAAGCAATGCATGACCACTCGCCAAAAAGTGGGTCCCGTGAACCCTTCATTTTGTAAAACCCAATTTACGCAGACAACAAGTGAAATTGCGTCGGGTAGTCCAACACGACACCCTATGCATACACGTGCGGAAGCTTAAGGAGCGAATAGAATTATGGCTAAGACCTAGAGGGGGAGGGTGATTAGGACCTTTTAAAGTCTTTTCGCCTACTTAACAGATTTTGCAAATTAAACTAAGTAAGCGATTAACATTTCGGCTTCCAAGCCTAAGTGGGTCCAATCAAAAGACTAGCAAAAGATAAATGCAATCAGCAACCTAGCTCTTACTATGTCTTGGCTCTCACCACTATTGCGGTTGTTCGATTCAGAGTTTGACTCCTCCGTATCATCCCAAGTGGCTGCCATAGCTTTTTTACCTTTCGGTTTAGGCGTTTTCGGATAATCCGGGGCAATATGGCCACGTTGACCGCAACCGTAACATCGGACGGATGAAGGTTGGATGATTTCCCTTTATGTTTATCACCCTTCTTGTCCTTCTTGTCACGGCTACTCCCTCTATCAAATTTGAGGAATCTCTTGAATCTTTCATTAAGATCATCATCCTCATCATCGCTATCTTCGGACGACTCACTCTTAATTTTCTTTTGCCTATGTGAGTGTCTATGTGAAGATTTCAAAGCGAGATCTTTCTTCTTAGAGGGAGCCCTAAAGTGTAGTTCATGAGTTTGTAGGGAACCTATAAGTTCTTCTACTTTCATATTATCTATGTCTCTACACTCTTCTAAGGCAACTACCTTGGTACTAAATCTTTCCGAGAGGGATCTAAGTATTTTTCTACATAACCTTCCTTCCGGAACCCTTTCCCCCAAGGCAAACATGGAATTGCAAATATCAGAAAGTTTAGTATAAAACTCCACGAAGGTTTCAGTCTCTTCCATCCTAATATTTTCAAGTTTGGTGGTTAAGAGCTGAAGCTTTGAGCGTCTTACTGTGCTGGTTCCCTCGTGGGTTACTTTAAATATATCCCACGCTTCCTTTGCAATTGCGCATGTGAGAATGCGCTAAAATTCTTCCGGGAAAACACCACAGCAGATCGCATTGAGAGCTTTGGCATTTACCACATATTGAGCTCTCTCATTGTCATCCCATTTCTCATCATCTTTGGGAATGAAAATGATATTACCATTAACCTCCACTTGTACAATGGGCAAAGAATACCCATTTACTGTTGCTGCCCATACGGATCGGTTGATGGATTGAAGAAAAATCCTCATTCTAGCCTTCCAATAGGCGTAGTTTGATCCGTCAAAGTATGGTGGACGGTTGATAGTATTCCCATCTCGGTTAGACATGTGCTAGTGCTCTGGTATCGGATCTTACTCTAGACGGTTAAGTCCTTGAAGAGCAACCCTCTCTGATACCAATTGAAATTGCGTCGAGTGGTCTAACACAACACCCTATACATACACGTGCGGAAGCTTAAGGAGCGACTAGAATTATGGCTAAGACCTAGGGGGGGTGGGGGGATGATTAGGACATTTTAAAGTCTTTTCGCCTACTTAACAGATTTTATAAATTAAACTAAGCAATTAACACTTCGGCTTCCAAGCCTAAGTGGGTCCAATCAAAAGATTAGCAAAAGATAAATGCAATCAGCAACCTAGTCTAATCAACACATGTGGACTATAGAGGATGGATCAACAAAAGCTCAAGTCTACATGAGGTAGTGAAAGTACATCATGTGTGTGTGGATGTGCCTAGCATACATTCCTAACTAAGCATTCATAATTAACAAGTTAAACGCAATGCATAAAGAGAGATGTACTCAAGAACAATCACAAACACAAGGATGTATAGTGGTTCGACTGCTTGTCTACTGTACTCTCAGTTCAAGTATTCAACCCCTTTGAGCACACCGGCATTCACTGGGAAGTTTAAATCTGGTTTCTCCTAACGAAGGTGTTTTAACTCGGATCCACCCAACCGGGGAGTTTACGGGTTCCTCCCAACTTACACGTTTGCACCCGTATTGGTGGCTCCCCCTTGGAGACTTTGTTTAGGCCCGACTAACGTGCCAAGGAACAGCTAACGTCCCTAGATTTTAGACCGACAAACAAGCCAAGGATCAGCAAACGACCCTAGTTCGAGTTTGTTAAACAAACTCTACACTCAACTCCCACAGGGAATTAAGTGGATGGGCTCTTAACAAGACAACCTTACTTGTCGGATTAAGCCCCTTTGTACCGCCGCTTTGGGTTGCTTCTTCTTGCTCTCCCGTGCTTGAATCAGCTCCCCCTATGCTCCCCCGATCTTTGACGCCGCTGCTTTGCCAAGGCTTAAGCTCCAAGATCAGCTACCTTGCATGTGATGCTCCATTGGAGATGCCCAAGGTGCTAGGGAATAATGAAACCTCCACAAATGGTAGAAAATGGGTTTCCTAGAGGAATACACCTATTTGGACTCCTAGGTGGTGTTTAGACAATGGATTTAACTATGATCAAGGTGTCTAAACCCTAGGAATCAAGAGGGAACAAGTCCATTCTCAAGATGCCATTGAATGGCCCAAGCTTGTGATGAAAACGCAAGGAGAATGACTTGCTATGGGTTTGGGATAGAGCCTCTGATGGTCTCTAGCAATGGTGGCTTCTATCTCCTCAAAATCCCCTCTGTTTCCCCTAAAAACGAATCCCCTTTCTTTATAATGTTTCTCCCAGCGGTCAAATAACGGGCAAATTCGTGCAGGCTCGGGCGCCTGGTCAACTTGGATCGGGCGCCCGGAATCAAGTCCATAAAAGTTATTTAGTTGCTAGACAGAGTTGACCCTGGTCGGGCGCCTGGACAAGTTTTGGTCGTGCGCCCGATGGCCTTTCTTTCACTGGTTGGGCGCCCAGACGAGTTGTGGTCGGGCGCCCTGTGTCCATTTTTTTCACAGGTCGGGCGCCCGGTGTAAACTTGGTCGGGCACCCGGAATTCAATCCTCAGATGGGTCTTGTGCTGCTGGACGATTTTTGCACTGGTCGGGTGCCCAGATAGGTTTTGGTCGGGCGCCCGGTGACCCTTTGGACTTAGGCCAACTCTCGGACGGATTCCACTCTAAGTCGGGCGCCCGGTGGAAACTTAGGTCGGGCGCCCGACCAGGCATGAAATTCTACTGTTTATTTCTGTTTTTTAGCAGATCGTGCAACCTCTTTGGCCATTCTTTTGGTGGTCTTTTGGTACACCTAGGGCCAATCTAAGATGACTAAGGGTATGCCTATTGGGTCATGATCATCTAGAGGTTAATGGTTTTGGGTAGGTACTAGGTTTGGGCTCACCAATGCATCAATTTTACCTGTTTCTTCTTTCTTGATGCAGTCGGTCCGTCTTGAGTCTTTGGTCTTCGTCTTCATTAAGCTCAACCGACACTAGACTCACTGACCTACGTAATTGACAAACAAGGTGCACTAGTATGCCACAAAAAAGTGCACTAACAACAAGTCCGTCAACGCACCCGTTTATTCCACTTGACGCACCCTTAAATTCATAAAAATTCAATAAACATTTCAAGATGTATTTCACCTCTACGCATCTGAAAAATAGCTTGACGCATCCAGAAAATACCTTCGACACGACTATAAATTCAGTAAATCCAGAACTTTAATTTCGGAGTGCATTGGACCTTGACGCATCCGAAAAATACGTCTGACGCGTTCATAAAATAGCTCAACGCACCCATAAATTCACCAAGAATTAGAAAATCATTTTTCGGATGCATTGGACTCCAACCCACCCGAAAAATAACTTGACGCACCCAAAAAATCAGCATATTTCAGAACATCGTTTTGGGGTGCGTTGGAGCTCCCACTCACCTATTTTTGAGGTGCGTCGAAGGATTTTCGGGGTGCGTCATACGTGGCAACCCCTCATTGGTCACTTTCCGGTATTTTCGGGTATAAATACCCCTTTGCACTATTCATTTGTACGCATTAAGAGAGAGGGAGAGCTATTATCCCCTGGGTACTTAGGATTTATCACCGGGAATCCTCGCCGGAATCCCTCTCTGACCGTCGGAAAACTTTTCCGATCACCAGAATTCATTTCCAACACTGGTATCTTTCACCGAAATATCACTCCGACCAATACCACCGCACGTCCGGATTCTAAAAATCATAAGTGTGGGCACGCATCCGTAAATTCACTCCCACGCATCCGAAAATTTAACATAATTTGGACAAGTATTTTCAGGGTGCATTGGACTCCCACGCACCCAAAAAATGTCCCATGCACCCGAAAATTCAACATAATTTGAACAAGTATTTTCAAGGTGCATTGGACTACCACGCACTCGAAAATTGTCTCGCGCATCCATAAATTCAACAAAAATCAAACAAATAATTTAAGGGTGCGTTGAAGTCCCACGCACCCATAAATTAGGTCCCACGCACCCAAAAATCAACCAATTTCATAAAATGTCTACGGGTGTATCGGACTCAAATTTAAGTGTTTTCAGGCCCTATTTGAGCCTATTTTGGGTATTTTGAGTATTCCGGACGCAATAGAGTAGTCAAATGATCATTCTGGGGTCTCTAAATGAGCAGAATCGCACGCCTTCAAAGTTTAACCTGATTCAATGCGATGAGTGAAATAACTTCTCGGAAAGAAGCCACCAGCATCCATAATTATACAAATATATCATTATTCACATGTACTGTAAGATATGACCCGATTAGGGTCGAAAGCTAGACAAACGAGATTATGGTTATCACAATAAATCATATCAAAGAGTTTTGATTCTTTACAAAGCAATTGTTATGAACTGCCACAATACAATGGTCGATGCCCTACCCATCCAAATGGCATCTGTCTGTTGGGCTGCTCAGATACATACAACTGCGGACCGGTCTTCCCGAGGTTTCCTGTCCACACATGATAGCTGCAGGCCCATAGTCGTATCCTCTCAGTTAAAAACCTTAACAGTCTCTGCCCGGATCTCTAGCCAAAACATGGGACACAGACATCTGACCAATACAAAGATGGTTTAGTCTATAACAAAATAAATGCAAGTCTCCACGACCACAAACTCTAAGACCATAGTCCCTGCTGACTAGTCTTCTGCTATTTAATCAAGGGTCATCGATCATTCGATGTAATTAAGGGCTCGTGCCAGATCACAGTCTGGAATGTACAAGATCTCAAAATCTCTGGAATAAAACTCGCCTTGTGATGTCTCTTCTTGTGTATCTTTTGTGAATGCTTGTGATTGTCAATGAATGTTTCCATTACTCAGAACCCCAGAGCAACAATACCCATAAAATGTCCTTATAGCATTTTTAGTTCTAACAACGCTTTATTCAAGTCAGTGTAATCGACGCACATTCGTCACTTCCCATTTGACTTTTTAATGAGCACCACATTGGCTACCCATTCCAGGTATGTTGTTTCCACAATGAATCATGCTTTCATGAGTTTGTTTACCTCTTCTTTCGCTGCTTCTTGTCTTTCCTAATTCACCGCGCTGCATCGTTGGTGAATTGGTTTGAATTTTGGGTCCACCTGTAACCTGTGGACCGCAGTATCTTGGTCGATACTTGGCATATCTTCGTGTGACCACGCAAAGACGTCTTGATGCTTGATCAAGAACCGGGTGAAGCATGCTCGGGTTTCAACATCAAGTGAGACCCAACCCACACTTATTTGGAGGGATCCTTAACAGATAATGCCACCGGGACCAAATCTTCTGCTAGCGAACTGCTTTTTGAGTCGCTCTCTCTTGGGTCCAGAGTCATTACTTTTTCTTCTTTTATTCTTCTGAGCCGAAGTGTTGTTGCCACAATTGTACCGATTGTCTTGCCCTTTTCTTTCCTGAGCACGATTTCATAGCATGCTCTGGCAACGGGCTGGCTTCCTCTCACCACTCCGACTCTTTCAGGGGTCGGGAACTTCATGCACAAATATAACGGGAAGATAGATGCTCTGAGCTCTACCGTGGATGGTCGACCAAGGATGGCGTTATAGCTTAATGGTCTATCCACGATCAAGAAGTTTATCATCATGTTAATGTGGTTCGGGGTTTCTCCGAAGATGACCGGAAGGTCGATACATCCTTCCGACTCAACTATCTCGCCCGCGAACCCAATCAGTGCGGTTTGGACCGGCTTGAATCGAGTTCGGGGGGATATTCATAGCGTTAAAGGCCGATGTATATAGGACATCCTCAAAGCTTCCTGTGTCCAGCATGATCCTATGTGTCTTGAAGTTAACGATCTTGAGAGTTACGATGACCGCATCGTCGTGGGGGAATTGGATACCCTTCCCATCTTCTTCAGAGAAGATGATTGGTTGTCGCTTCCAATCGGGTAGTTTTTCCAACCTTTCCATGTTGTATGCTTCATGAGCCCTTTTAGTGTGGACCTTCCTTGCATTGTTTGAATCGCCACCTCCCCCTGGTCCACTGGCGATGGTGTGGATTTCTCCTGCCGGTTCAGAGGGTTCCGGATGGGTTCGTTCTCCTTTCTGGCCTTGTCTTTAACGAGCTGATTCTTGTACAGTAGAGTCTTGTCATCGATGGTCCGTCTGCCGAGGCGACCTGTCACGCTCACGGTTGCTGTGCTCTATGTAGGATTTTAGATGACCCCAGCGGATGAGAGATTCAATCTCGTCCTTCATAGAGATATAGTCCTTGGTGAAATGTCCGTGGTCTTGGTGATATTCACAGAACTTTCCTTTATACCGAGAGTTGGGATTTGCTTTCAACTTGGGTGGCCAAGTCGTGTACTTCTGGTCCTTGATATGCATCAAGACCTTTTCGGTGGTAGTATTAAGGGGGGTGTATTCTGTGTAACGTCCTTCTAGAGGACCTTTCCTGGGAGACCGATCGCGTTGGTCGTCCCTTCTTTTTCTTTCTTCTGACTTTCTTTTCTTCTCATGTTGTCTTGTTTCGGACTCTCTTCCGGCCTTGGCCAACTTCTCGGCGTTGATATATTTTTGGGCTTTGGCCTGAAACTCGGCCATAGTCCATGGAGTATTTTTATTGAGGCCCCACCTGAATTCTTTATTACGGACACCGTTGAGGAGTGCCGAGAGGCCCGCTTTATTGGTGTAGCCTTTGACCTGTACTGCTTTGGATGTAAATCGGACAAGGAAATCCTTAGGGACTCGTCGCTCTTCTGCTTCATGGTAGCCAAGTGAGCGGTGGTCTTCTTCATCGTACGGCTCCCCATGAACCGCGATTCGAATAAGGTGCATAGTTGCGCAAAGGAGTCGATGGATTTAGGCTTGAGGTTGCGGAACCAGGCGAGGGCTGCACCCTTGAGGGTGAGGGAGAATGCTCTGCACATAATAGCTTGACTGACTCCCTCTAGATGCATATAGGTCTTGAAGACCTCGAGGTGCTCGATTGGGTCAGCAGATTCGTTGTAGGACGGAATGTTGCTAGGTGGCCGGAATTTTTTAGGCCGAGGTTCCTGCTTGATTTCGTCCATGAACGGAGACTCAGTCTGATCGATCATTGCCTGCAATGTCGTCGGTACGCCTGGGACGCTTTGTTGCTCTATCTCTGTAAGCTTTTTCTTTAAATTTTCTAGCTCCCTCTCTCAGTCTGGAGGGCGACTTCCGTGGCTTCTTTAGGTACGTGATCGCCCCTTCCTGGTACGTCATTTGGTCTATGATGTCGATGTCGGGCATCCAATGAATGACATAAGTCACCAATAGGAAGCCTTTTCTCTGCATCGTCATCTTGTTGGTGATTTTGGACCACCGGAGGAGGGATAAGTTCTACAGATGGTTGGGCTATATGTGTAGGTGGAGCCCGGCTAACCTCCTGATTTTGGTGAGAGCTCCCCTCCTGTCGTGGAGTAAACATAGGTAGGTGGCGCTCTATCTGATCCGCGATATTTGTGAGATGCATTACCTTCGATCAAAGGTTTTGAATATCGCCCTCCATGATATTTCTCCATGCGGGGTCGTCCGTTGTCGGTCGTAGTGGCGGCTGATGTGACGCCCCACCCAGGGACACGATATTGTCCGCTTTGGCCAAAGGCCTCACGGCTTTGCTCTCGGGGTTGCCCCCAAAACGCGTCATATCCATATGGTGGGAACTCCACTTATAGCCCAGTCCGAAGGTCACTCCCTTTCCGATGTGGGATTGCGTCCAAGGCCCTACCAACTGGAGCGATATTTTCGAAGCCCGACCGATCCCAACGGGACCTGGATGACAACCCTCGCTCGGACCACAGCCAGGCTGCACAAGGACCAAAGCGGACAATATCGTGTCCCTGGGTGGGGCGTCACAGATGGTATCAGAGCGGGGTCGCTCTGTCTCCCGTTGGGGGGGAGGGTCCTTGTGCAGCCTGGCTATGGTCCGAGTGAGGGTTGTCATCCGAGTCCCGTTGGGATCGGTCGGGCTTCGATAATATCGCTCCAGTTGGTAGGGCCTTGGACGCAATCCCACATCGGAAAGGGAGTGACCTTCGAACTGGGCTATAAGTGGAGTTCCCACCATATGGATATGACACGTTTTGGGGGCAGCCCCGAGAGCAAAGCCGTGAGGCCTTTGGCCAAAGCGGACAATATCGTGTCCCTGGGTGGGGCGTCACAGCTGAGGAAGGGTGGCTGTCTCCCTTTGCGTTGTTCTTGATCGAGTATGGCTTCCAGAAGGCTGGGTTTGTGCCATACTCGACTCTTCCTCCATATGGGCAGACCTTGCTTGACCGGTGGTTTTTGATCCGTGTCTCGAGCTTTTCTTTGGCAGCATCGTGCAGTCACCTCAAAAGATGGTGAAGGCAAAACAAGTAGGCCCCACGGTAGGCGCCAATCTATTGACAGTAAATCTCGTCAATTAGATGTTGGTTAGGGACCAACTTGAGCCTCCGCCGTTAGATTCGAAGGATGATAGGGATCCTGCAAATACCACCAAAGGTTAGGACGACCGCCGGTGGTTTTGGCTGATGGCCCTCTGATGCTTAAATCAGTGATTGTAGAGTGATCAAAGAGGAATGATGCTTTTTATTGCTTAAAGTGTATGTACTTTAGATCATGGCATGGAGGGATATTTATAATGTGAATCTTTACCGTAATTGGTTAGGATTCTCACTCTGTCGAGATCTACGTCTGTGTGGGATGGATTACGTATCACAGCTGGATACGTCATTGCTTTAGATATAAGTTGCGAGATTATCTGCGTTATGCGGATATTTCTTTTATCGATCGTGGAAGTGAATCCTGCGGCTTGCAGAACACGTATGGAGTCCTGATTGCCTGGGGAGTAGCACTGGTAACGCTCGGAGAATAGTGGTCGGTCATGCATAGTCGATAGTAAGTCTGCTCATCTGCGGTTGACTGTGGATAAAGAAGTAGACGAGTACCAAGGCATGACTCGAATCTTTGGTAGATTCCTAAATGCCGACCGCTTAGGTCTAATGAGGTCGGTCGGACACCGAAGAGTGCCGACCGTTCGGGTTAAGCAGGTGACCGATCGCTATGAGATATGGCGTAGCCAATACTGAATGCTTGAGTGCTCGGGCTTGAAAATAGAGAGTCCCAGTTTTCACTCGTGCATAGTTTTGATCAAGTGAAAGCGAGGTATCCCAAATTTACCCATAACAGGGACCGATAAAAAATATCTCAATATAGAGTTGAAACAAACAAACCCACACTGCGATCGTTGGCTCACATTCATCTGAATTCAGATATCGGACATGCATGGACATGCAAGATCGAATTCGGATAGCTAGCCTGGGAGGAAGAGTTGTCAGACCAAAGGAGAGCAACCAAATTTCATAGACCGATCATCCCTAAATTCAGTAGGTGATTAGCCAAGAACCCTTTCGATGAACCATCCGATTTCTCTGCATGAATGTCTTCACTATCCCCCCCCCCTTACAGGACATGCATGAGAGAAACCATGTCAGGCTGAAGCCATTGATGACTGTTTGGGGTGTTGTAAGACTGTCTCTTCGATCTCATACCTCATCAATGGTGGTCGCGAAGTTGGACAAATTAGGGGTTGATCGTGCGTAGAAGGGGGACAGAGAAACCTGCAAGATGGAACTATATTTTATTAGTCGGGCATTGGAAGGTATGCAGGTCCTTGGAGCACTTATTCAATGGAATGATGGTTCTCTGGAGATAGAGTAATTCAGACGGATTTCTCCATAATGGCAATGGAGATATCGGCTCGTTCTCTGAGGCTTGAAAATTCAGTGACAATTTACATATTCAAGCAATGGATTTTATCGATCATTATGCGTTTACTAATCTTTACCATGATAGTCAACAATCCAAACACGACCTTGGTCTCTTTTATCCACTAGCAGTTGGGCATGACAATATTAAAGGCCTGTATCAAATTTGAGCTTTCTATCATGTGCGTCATGCGGCTTAGATTTTCTGACCTAAAAATGAGGCCATTTCATTCCTCCGATGGGCCACGGGATCAAAATAGATGGATGTCTACGAAAATTTATTTTTATTATTAGTTGTACATTTTGGTATGCTAGAGGGGACCTAGATTGGCTAATGACGTTGCTATAGCCATTAATGAAGTTTTGGACCAAAATGATTTTTTTTTCCCACCTTCATCCATATCCATATGGCCTAATCAACAGGTTAGATGTTTGATAAACATTACAGTGGGTCTTGTGAGGTTTTTAATGGTGGATATTCAATCATTGCTGGTTTCATATAATGTGGTGAAGATGAGATTTGGATCTACCTCATTTTTTGGAGTGAGCCCTAAAATGATTTGAAAAAAATGAATGTCAAGTGTTGATAAAAACACGTAGCATTATAGGGCCCACAGAGTACGGAGGAGTATTCGAGTGACTACTCACAACATCACTAGCTAAGCCACGTCACGATGATGTATGTATTTTGTCCATGCTGTCCATTCATTTTCCTAAATCATTTTAGCGTTGGATTCCAAAAAACGAGGCAAACCTGAATCTTAAGTTAACCACACCACAGGAAAGCAGTAGTGATGAAATATTTAGGATTAAAAACCTCCCAAGCCCAACTATAATGTTTATTTGACCGGTTGATCAGGTCATATAGATGTGGATGAAGGCAAGAAACAAATAACAACTTCATCCAAAACTTTCGTATCTCCTAAGATGTTTTTAATAATGGCATTCAATCAACGCTGCTTCCTGTGATGTGGTCCACTTGAGATTTATATTCACCTCATGTTTGAGTTCATACCACAAAATGATCTGAAAAAATGGATGGGCGGTGTGGATGAAACACATACATCACGGTGGGACCCACGTAGCACCGACTAGTTGCTAGTGGCTACTGGCAGCGTCATTGGCCTGACCAATTTACGACCTCCACTAGAAGAGTGAAACTACCTGATGCAGGGAGCGGATTAGGTGAGACCCCTGTCTGTGGGGCCATTGTGATGTATGCGGCTACATTCGTGCCATCCACCTGTATTAAAAGCTCATTTTAGGAGGATTTTTAATGCAATAGTCCTAAAGTGTGGTTATTTTACTAAAAGTTTAATTTCTCATTAGGCTCATCTTTTTTATTCTTTTGGCGAGAAATTGAAACTTTACGGTCTAGAATACCCCTCTGACCACCATGTGCTAAGGGGAATCAGTTGGAGGGGCATTTTCAACCATAAATTTTCAATTTTTCATCAAAAAGCCAAAAACAATGAACCAGACGAGAAATTGGACTTTAAGTAAAAATAGCCACAACTCAAGGCTATTGCAGTAAAAATCCCCATTTTAGGGTATGATACAAGAATTGAATCAGTTCCAATTTCCATATGGACTGTATTCCAAGAAAGAGTGGTGATTGACCATTAAAAGCTTCCTGTGTGCCGTAAAAGCTTTGGATCAAGATGATATTTGTGTGGTCTCTTCATCTAGGTGTTTGTGACCTTATCAACAGGTTGGATGTGAAATAAAATTACGGTGGAATCCATGAGGTTTTTAATGGTGGGTTTCAATCATGGCTGTATCCTGTGGTGTGGTCCACCTAAGATTTTAGTCTGCTTTATTTTTGGAATCATGCCCTAATGAGCTTTTAAAATGGTTGGACAGTGTGATTTAAGGCACATACATCACTGTGAGCCCCACAGTCAGGGGTCCCACCCACCTCGGTGGATCCAGGGTCTCACCTAATCCGCGCCAACCCGATGCATTTTTCGGACAAGGGAGGGCTCAGATCTCGCACAGGCGGTTCCATATCAACACGTGCGTTCCGTGTCACGCGTGTGGAATCAGAAAACCTCCGTCTTTCAGTTGAACCCGCGCGAAAATATGAATTCCCGTTTCGGAATTAGGGCCTCTCTCTCTCTCTCTCTGAAACCTTAGATATTAGGGTTTTTGGGGTTTTGGGATTTGGTTCTCTCTCACTCAGAAAACCTAGTAATTCTTGTTTTTAGGGTTTTGTAATTAGGCGCTCTCCCTCTCTCCCTCTCTCCCTCTCTCTCTCCCCCCTCTGCAATGGGGTCTCTGAAGAGGAAAACCCTAGAAAGCCCCTCTTCTCCAGAATCCCATTCTCCACACAAGCTTCAGAAAGAGAACAACGGCTCGTTAATCCACACCAGTGACGAGCCCGTCGCATGCCTGCACGACGTCTCTTATCCGGACAGGTACGTCCCACGCCCGAAATCCGCTGTGAAAATCGACGGCCCAGATGCGTCGCGGCCCGCGAAGGAATTCGAGTTTGAGCTCGACCCATTCCAGTTCGAAGCTCTAAAGTGCCTCGATAATGGTGAATCTGTCATGGTAACTGTCAATCTTCCGATACTCCAATTACTCTCTCTCTCTCTCTCTCTCTCTCTCTCTCTCTCCGGATGTCTAGTTTCCATCCTGATCTTGTCGGGAAACTATCAGGATATTATCGGGGCTATCAAGGTATTTTTGAAAATATTGTGATGTTATTGGGTAAGCATTTCCTGAAGATACCGTTAGAAATCACCATATTTTCAAAATTTCAGAGATATTTGAATTGTACGGGTACAGGATGAGGTGGGATTTGAAAGGTGTCTCCAAGGGTACCCTTCAAAGAGGGTAGTTAAACATTATTAGAGACCAGGGCGGTAGGTACATTACATGTAGAATTGGCCTACACCGCCTTGCAGAATGTGGAAACTGAACTTTGATGGTAGTTCCAAGGGCAAACCAGGTCTGGCTGGCATCAGGGATGTCATTGGAGATAATCGTGGAGAAATCCACAATGTTTTTGCTAGCCATACTAGTAGGGAACTGTTCTGATGGACAGTGCACGTGGCAGGTGAGGCCTACAAATTAAGAGGTTAAGATTGTCCTACCAATGAGATTCCCCCCCCCCCCCCCCCCCCCGCCCGACAATCCATCCATGATGGGTTCCAACAAACGATCGCCCTTGATTAGTGAACCTGGCCCTCACTTGTCAAAAAATGAAATTCTACGTTGGAGGATCCTATACTCCATGTAATAATGAATTTCGTTGCCTTTTCGGTTCTCTTTAGCCCCAAGTTATAGCATTCCTACCTTTACGAGTGGCCACTATAGGCTAACTTTTGAGGCACCAGTGTGCATCACTAAAATGACTTTCACTTGGCTTATTTGCATGGAAATGATCCAATGATCACGACCGTTCATGTTAGAGGTTCCAATGTAGATAGATCATGCCCCAAGGCAATCCAATCCAAACCTTTCAATTGCCAGCTTGCTAATAGGGTAAAAAATCTGACAGATCAACAACTCAGGCGGGCCACAACACATGGAACAATAGGAAGAGGACGCTTAGCATATGTTTGTGAGCGGGCACACTTAAGTTGGGATTCAGTTACCTTTTTCTATGCACAATGAGTATAATGTGCCTCATTTGATGGACAGATTGGATTGCACATGCTATAACGGGGTCCCGCAAGGCTTAGTTGTTATACATGCTATGCTACATGCCTGCAACAGTTTTGGTGCATGGCACACGATGCATATCACAATTCCCATTTGTGCATGTGGACGGAACGCATCGTGTCAGATCCCTTATAGTTCAAATGATGCAGAGGTCCATGCTCACTGGCAAGGTATGCATGAGCTCATTCGGTTTCGCACTCCCACGATCATTGAAGGGGGTGTGGCCAATGTCGTTTGTAGGTCAAATGTTTAGATGTATACCATTGGGGCGTCTCCCGTTGGATGGAGGAAATTGGGGAGATGAAGAGCACCGTATCTGTGTCCTTCACTCATGCTAGTAGGGTTGTAAACGATGTTGCACATGATCTGACTAAGAAGGGTTCTTGTCTCCAAAGTCTTTTGGTTGGAGACTCCCTCCCTCTTTTATATATTTTTTTTCTGCACTCAACTTATGCTTATCGCAGCACTCTGCGCTTATTGCACAGCTGATCGAATAGCTTTCTTATAAAAAAAAAACTTTCTAAGTTTCATAGGCATGCGACGATCACACAAGTGACAAGACTCTAAAGGCACATCTCCATTTCATCCACCCTGCTCTATTTCTATTGGAAACATCCTCATCAATATTCGCATCCTTTTGAATAACTGTTATTGATATTAGTATTCTTTTTCAAATTATTTTGTTGTGCGTTTCAATAGTTGGGACATGGTTCACGGTTGCACAAGTTACTGCATGCACGTACTTTATTTATGATGTAACCTAAAATGTTCCTTTATTGACTTCGTTTTAGGTATCAGCCCATACATCAGCAGGAAAGACCGTTGTAGCACTATATGCCATTGCAATGTCATTGCGAGACAAGCAACGGGTGATCTACACCTCTCCAATCAAGGCACTCAGCAACCAAAAATATAGAGAATTCAAAGAAGAGTTCTCAGATGTTGGTTTGATGACAGGGGATGTAACTATTGAGCCCAATGCTTCATGCTTGGTAGGGTTAGAGGCTCATTTGATTCTTTTTCTTGGGTTCCTTGATGACATTTAAAATAAACTGGATTTTGAGAAATTTGCTGATCTTAAAATCAATTTTCAGGTCATGACAACAGAAATTTGGCGTAGTATGCAATACAAAGGATCTGAAATTATGCGGGAGGTTGCTTGGATTATATTTGATGAGGTACATTACATGCGTGACAGGGAAAGAGGTGTGGTTTGGGAAGAAAGCATTGTTATGGCTCCGAAGAACTCACGTTTTGTATTCCTCTCAGCAACGGTGCCCAATGCCAAGGAGTTTGCAGATTGGGTGGCCAAGGTTCTTCCCTTGTTTGATATTTGATTTTCAGTTTCTTTTATATATTCCTTTTGAGTCTTTGTTGCTGATAGTCTTTTAATAATAAACATGGGTACAAAGAATATTTGTTTTAGAGTTTTTGGCTACTTACCACATATAAATGTAGAAATTTGGAGACCTATGACATCTTAATGCTTGTCTCCCTTCTATTGTGGATGGCTGGAAGGGCTGTAATTTGTTGAGCAAGAAAGAAATGGCTGAAAATGGTCTGGAAGGGCCAAAGGTACTCATTAGAAATCTGGCATGTAGATCCAGACTCAAACTCTTCACTTTCTACTCACTTTTTCACTAGCTTATCTGCCTTATGTTAGGCTTTATGAATATGAGTACGGGTAACTTAACCAACTCCTGAGGATTACAGAATCTGTTCGATTTCCTGGAGCGTAGACACTGATGGCGAAGGTGGGTAAAAGTCAACCACCGCATAATGTTAAGAGTTCCCAAACATTCAAAGGTCCAATGATCAAACTATTCCAAAGGCTCAGTACCTATCCATGATGCAAGCCATCTCAGCTTTGCTAGCATTTGGGGCCCAACTTGCTTAGAGAAAGCAATATTAGTTTGTGTCTACCATTGGCAAAAGCAAGCCATTGGGGTCATATGAATACTTGTTTATTGGTCGATTGGCTAATCATAGGTAACTATGCCCACCATTGTTGTCATGTGCAACCGCATATGCGCATATGCGATCGCGATCGCATATGCGCATATCCATATGCAAATCGCATATGCGATCATGGCACATATGCGATTGCACATGTGGCATATGTGAAAATATGCATGCGATCACACGTTGGCCATTACACATTAAATATTTTGTTTTTATTTTTTGCCTATCAAAAGGCTTCCAATCCTCCTCCATTTGCAATATTCTGACCCCAAAACTCTCTTACTCTCATTTTCTCTTACATTTCTTAATTCCAAGTGGTCTGAATATCTCTCTCTCTCTCTCTCTCACACACACACACACACACACACACACACACACACAAACATTTCCTACTTCCAATTGGTCTTAGGGCCTGTTTGATTAAAGGTAAATGAAATGAAATGAAAGTAAATACATTGTGATGATTTTTACACCTGTTTGATAGAGAGATGGAATTCCACCTCGAAAACGATGCAAATTTCAACCTCTTTTCAAAGCAAAAGTGTGTGGGCCCCACCATGATGTATGTGTTCTATCCACACTGCTCATTCATCCTTTCAAATCATTTTAGGACAGAGTCCAAAAATGGGACAAATCCAAAGATCAAGTGGACTGCACCATAGATAACAATAAGTTCAATGGTAGACATAATTATTCTTATTGTGGGCCACTTGAGCTTTGGATCTGCCTCAGTTTTGGGCTCATGCCCTACAATGATTGGGAAAAATGAATGGATGGTGTGGATATAACAAATACATCATGGTGGGGCATGCAAAATTTTGGTACATACCCAATGTAAGACTTTTTGGGACAACGTGCATTTCTAAGGAAATAGGAAGGTAAGTAATCATTACTTATTTACATTCATTTCATTTCATTTCATTTCTCAGCTATCAAACATGCCCTTAATTTCTCTCTCTCTCTCTCTCTCCCTCTCTCTCTCCCTCCCTCCCTTGCATTCCCTCTTTCTTGGAAGTTGGAAGATCAAGATTCAAGCACTTTCAAGTTTCAAGGAAGATAGCTTGTTGATTTTCTACAATAATAAATAAAAGCTTGTTGATTTTCTACAATAATAAATAAAAAGCTTGTTGATTTTGTTGTTACTTCTTACTTGTTAACTATATTATTGAATGTTGATGACTTGATGTTTAAGTCATTGTTTAATTAATTTTATTTATCTCAAATGTATTTTAAATTTGAAAAATTAGTTATATGTTAACTTAGGAAAGTTCTCCTCAGGTTCTTATATTTTTTTTACATATTTTTTGAACTTTCCCTTTTTTTTTTTTTTTTTTAAATTTTCAAAAATAAAAAAACGTGGTCGCATATGCAATTCGACAACATTGCTGCCCACACAGTTCTATAACATGTATGTATCTATACTATAGATAATGCGAGTGATGTTTGGCTAATTTTACCCCTGAAATTAGTTGCAGGGAGGTGCTTGAAGTAGTATTGGGTTGTGGCTGTCCCTTCAACCAAGGGATAATTTTGTCTTTTGAAGTCATTGATGCGAGTAGCCCACTCCAATTTCTCTTCCTTTTTGCGTGTAGCCTGCACGTAAGCATAGAAGTGGTGAGACCGTGCAACAAAGGCTATATGGAGCCCACTGTGATGACTGTGTAACATCCACACCGTACATTTGTTGCGTTGCTCAGGTTAGGATGTCAGCCCAAAAATGAGGCACATCTAAAGCTCAAGTGGGCGAACATCACTGGAAAAAAGTATAGGTCACACATTGTTGGATGACGTCTGTGGACCTCTCTCTCTCTCTCTCTCTCTCTCTCTCTCTCTCTCTCTCTGCATGTAGCCTGCACGTGGGTATAGCCACATCCTTTTCCTCCAGCTCTCTCTTTTTTTCCCCCTCTCCCCTACTGTCTATTTCCCACATACGTTGCATGTGCGATATCCTCTAGTTGTGTATGCGTGTGTGTGTGCTCGCACTAGTGGCTGTCAATGTCATTAGTGTAAAATGTTGCACACCTTTATGATCCATTCGTAATTAAAATTTCTGATTAATGGATAATGAATTCTTCTTTATTATAAAAGAGTACTAATGTTGTCATCCAATATGCAGGTTCACCAGCAGCCCTGCCATATTGTTTATACAGATTATCGACCTACGCCACTTCAGCATTATATTTTTCCTTCGGGAGGAGATGGACTATACTTGGTGGTGGATGAAAATGGAAAATTTCGGGAGGATAGCTTTCAGAAGGCTTTAAATGCACTTGTTCCAGCTAGTGAAGGAGACAAAAAACGGGAGAATGGAAAATGGCAAAAAGGATTATTGGCAGGTAAATCAGGTGAAGAAAGTGATATCTTCAAGATGGTGAAAATGATAATCCAGCGACAATACGACCCAGTGATACTTTTCAGCTTTAGCAAAAGGGAATGTGAATTTCTCGCAATGCAGGTATAGTTTCTTTTGATGTACACAGTATTTGGTCTGCTGGTTTGAGGTCACTTTACCTAGAAGGAAACATGGCATTGAATTCTTTTCTTTGAAGTCAAGGAAGCTTTAGTTGATTGTTTTAATCTAAAAACTGAGATATGTAAATTTACTTATCTGTAAGCTAACATTTCTTGGCAGAAATGTGCTGACTAACCCAAAAAGAGAAAAAAGAAAGAAAGAAAAAAAAAGGAAGAAAAACCTCAGCTTTCTCCCTGGAAAATAAAAAAAGGATATGATTCCCCTAGCGAATTTACAATTCTTCTCCAACCCTTGGAAATGTATTCTATGTTGAAGTAAATTTGTTACAAAAAGTTCTGTCGATGTGTTCCAAAATAATCCAAAGACTTGCAATAATTGCGAGGCAAAAAAGCTCTCTTCTTTGCACCAAACAGATCCCATGCCACATCTGGAAGAATTCCTAAATCTGCACTGGCATCAACTAATCTTACTCTGAAATACCTCCAAATAGCCTCCCCCAAATACCTCCAATGAACTCACAATGAAGAAATAAATGATCAACCCTTTCCTCATTGTGAAGACATGGAATACAATCATTGGGAATGACCATAGTTCTTCTCCTTATGTTATTGATGGTAACGACCTTGTCCTTATCCACCAACCAACTAAATGGTCTCATCCTCAGAGGACCCAAGGTAATGCTATATATGAGCCCTTGGAGCCATCACCTGCCTTCTCTGTGTTCCTGACAGCATAGAATAAAAAGGATTTAACAGGAAGTCACACACTGGTCCAGTCACCACTGCCTGACAACAAACTCATGGTTTATGCATGTAGAAAAAAGAAAGGAGAAATAACTCATAATGTGCTGGTTAGGTGCATACTCACTGTGATATTGGCATCTCTATTCATCCATTTTTCTTTAATTTTTTGGCGACTGAGAAACATGAAGAGCTACTGCATCTGTTGAGTCTTTCGTCTTTTGATGATCTGCATATTATGATATCACAGAGATATTTGCTTTTATTTTTACAAAATTTGCTTGGCGCTGATCGTTACTGGATGCTAAGGATGTTGATCTTTGCAGATGGCAAAGATGGATCTAAATGACGATGATGAGAAAGTTAATATAGAAACTATCTTCTGGAGTGCAATGGATCTCCTTTCAGATGATGACAAGAAGCTCCCTCAGGCAAGACCCATTTCCTTATTCACTATTGATATTTACATTCTAGTGGTGATGATATGCCATGATTTGCTTCTTGCTGCTGTACTAAGTATCGAATCCAGATATGATACTTCTCAAGTTACCCTTTTGTCTAGTGGCTGCTCTTCTCTATGTGTGGTACATTGTCAGTCATTTCATGTTCATATGCTCAAGCCTTGTCTTCAGTTGGAAATATGTTTGATGAAGCGGGACATGATTGTGATTTGGTGAAGTTTTTTTTTGAAAGATAATGATTTATTGGAAACAAGTCCAAAGGCATGTACGAACAACACAAAGCGCAAACCCCAACAGGAGCCCTCCATAACAAGATCACCACCCAGAATTATCAAAGGTCCCAATCCTTTATCAGAGCAAAAACCCGAGTAGTAACCGTCTGAACGGGAGCCCTCCTATTCCTGAAACACCTGCTGTTCCTCTCCAGCTAAATCAACCAGAGAACTGTGAGCAGGGCAAGCCTCCACTTGACTCTAACGAGGCCCCTGTTGAGTGTTTTTCATTTGGAATCATGTAAACCTAACTGTATTTTTCAAGAAATTACGAGGCCCCTCATAGTCAGCTGTCTAAATGTTTACTGTGCTTTTTTTAGAGGTAACTTAAATTTATTGAAAGGAAGAAAAAAAAGAAAAAAAGAAGACAAAACGGCAGATGGCTAAGTCTCCCGAAGGGGGTGAGTGATGATGAATCATCTCAATACAAGGCCTAGGCCAAGCCCCACCAAACCTCAAAAAGATCCCTGGAAAGCCCACAAGAGGATTTATCTCCACCGTCCAACTTACAAATTTACCCTGAACCTTCCAAAAGTGTTATTACTTGAGGAAAATCTATTTTTTGGTGGGCAATTCAAAATTCATTAACAAAAAGAAAACAATACAACTGAGCCACCGAAGGCCACAAGAAAGAAATCGAGATTACAACAAAACAGAACAAAATGAACAGATAACAAGACACATACACAGGGATAAAGACACAAGGCCCAATCTAGTTTCACCCTTTTTGGCAATAGAATCATTCTCCTCTCTTGCCTTTCTCTGCATATAATAGAATAGCAGAGCATTCTCAGTGCAGAGATCAATCACCTCTTCCAAGGAATCAACCATCCTCCCTGGCGGAGACTTAGTGGATGCCCACGAAATAACATTAGTAGCCCCTCCTCCTATAATTGCAGGAAGAAACTGAAAATTAACTGTCATAAAATTGATTAAAGTTGGAAATTCTGTTATCAATGTCAAAGAAAGTTTTGTGCCAATTTTATAATTATTTTGAGGCATCTTTCAAGAAGAATTTTCTGTTCAACTTTAGTTCTATACCCGTTGAGCTAGGTACAGATATTGAGGAACCCTTTTTGGTTGAAGAAGTTAAAGTAACCATTTTTGAGGTGGCTGTTGATAGACCTCTGGCCCAGACAATTTTCTGCTGCTGTTTTATTAACGATGCTGGGATATCATTTTGGGAGATCTTATGGCAATTTCAAACCCCTAATTCTGAAGAAAGCAGGTGCAGAAGCTCTTTCCAGTTTCCGGTCTATCAGTTTGATAGACAGTACTAACAAAAGCATTGCTTTAGTTCCGGGGGCAGATTAAATGTCTTCTCATCGGAGTACTTTTGTTCTGGGAAGATGCATTCTGGATGGTCTTATCATGGCAAATGAGAAAACAAATATTCTATGGAGAAGTGGTCACCTAGGATCCCTCTTTAAGGCAGATCTGGAAAGAGCTTGTCATTGTGTTTATTGGGAATTCCTTCTTTGTTTCTATTGATTTTGGGGACTCCTAGGTGCTTTATAGGAAGAGCGGCCATAGATTTTGTGATACTTGCTTCGAATTCTTCATTGTGAAGGATGAGTTTATTGATTGTATGATTACAGGCTTTTGGTCTTTTTGTCAATGCATGCTCTTTTCATTGATATATGACAATTTGTGAGTTCTAGCACCAAATCTTTCTCGCTAAAAAACTCGTTTTGAATCTTCTGAGAAAAATGGCACTGGCTTGACAGCTGACTGAAAAACCAAATCAAGGATCTGTTCAGGCCAAGAGTTTGATCTTATTTCAGGAAAAAATGTTGAATTAGTTTTTTCCTCATGAAAAGGTGCATCTGCAATATCATACAGGTTCTACCTACAGGAAATGCTTTCTAATAAATTGGAGAGTGCTGACCTTTGATTTGAGGATAAGGGCAGTGACACTGTTGCCTCCTTCTCCTTGTTTTAAGTAAATAAAAATATAGACAAGGTTCTTTTTTTAAGTGTTTTCTAGTTAGATCTTGAAACGGGAGTCCTTCCCCTCTAATTTCATTTTTCTTGTTATGTTTACAATTTTTTTGCTCTGCAGCTTTTTTTTTCTTCTCCCTTTTCCCTTCTAATTTCTAAGAGATTAAAGGACAGTGTTTTCATTCTCAGCAGGGAACTCTTAGGTATATGAGATTGATCCTAGAACTCGGGCTGGGTAGCATGGTTTTGAAATATTTGTTCATTTTACCAGTGAAAGAAGTTCATGATATCCATTTTGAGAATTTTGTTCCATTTACACATGCAACTTCATTCTTTTTCATCACTATTTGGTTTTCCCGTGGACCGCATTGGTCTATAGCTGTAAGCTCACTTTCATTATGTCTCACCTATTAATATTTTGATAAACCACAGGTTTCGAATATGTTACCCTTGTTGAAACGTGGGATAGGTGTCCACCACTCTGGCCTGCTTCCCATTTTGAAAGAAGTGATCGAGATACTCTTTCAAGAAGGTCTCATTAAGGTTGGCTACAAACAATGTTTATTTTTTTCTTGTTAGTGCTAATGGTTCCTTACTGAAATTTAATTTTACTGATGAGTGGTGTCTCCATCTTAACATTTACCTAAGCAATCCTAATTTGTTATCCAATCCCTCTAGCATGCCATCATCACATGTCCTCATTCCTCGAGTCTCATCATAGTTCAAGGTTGGCTACGAACAATGTTTATCTTTTTCTTGTTAGTGTTAATGGTTCCTCATGGAAATTGAATTTTACTGATTTGTGGTGTCTCTGTTGTATCATTTACCTAATCAGTCCTAATTTGTCATCCAATCCCTTTAGCATGCCATCATCACATGGACCGCATCCTCATTCAGCGAGTCTCTCATCACAGTAGTTAAGGAACTTGGACATTTGAATAAGATGCAGCCTTTATCTTTCACATTTAAAATGAGTGACTTTTCTGTGGTCTCTTTTAGATGTCTCTCCCATTTATTATGTCACTGTTGGACTAGGAGTTTGTGTGCTTATGGTTCTCACTGTTGGTGAGTGGAGGGATGTGTTTCTTCTTTGACACAGGGTATTCTCACCTGAAGTGAGGTGTTACTCAATGTGGTACAGGATGGGTGATACCCCTCAGCTTGGAGTGTGTTGCAACTGGTTGCCATCCACTTGCATTCTTCCTACACTTGTATTGCGATCTGATAAACTTCATCCATACTTTGATTCTAACCACCACCATTTCCTGCTGGGCATACATTTTAAGTCCTCAACGATATTGTGCTACCTGCTGCACTTCGATTTCCACAAAATAACATCACACTGTCAGGTTCAGACCATAGTCGTGTACACTTTGACAGCTAGATTTTCTTGCACAGATCCAAAGGATATTTGAACTAGTTGAACTCATAACCCAAGGACGGGAATCTCTGTTTCATCCTAGCCTTCATTTATTCCCAAGACTGTGCAGTAGATGTCACACTATTAAATGACACCAGTTCAGGTCTGGCCCCTTGAGTTTCCAACTACAAAATGCAGCTTGACATCCCTGGATATCTGGAACCACGTGAAATAATTTTCTGTCAATCACCCACCCCGGGTTTGGGCGAATGGCCAGTGTCGTGGGTTTGCTCCCCATAGACACGAGTTTTATTCCCCTCCCTGTGCTTTACCCGATGCACGTGGTTTTTGGGTGATTGCGTGCATCCGTAGGGAATATTCTCACCTAAAATAAAAATAAAAATAAAATCTTTCAATCTTAGCCAGTTGTGGAAAGCATTGGGTTCTAGGTCCCTTGC
Organism: Liriodendron chinense; assembly: GCA_003013855.2. NCBI lineage: Eukaryota > Viridiplantae > Streptophyta > Magnoliopsida > Magnoliales > Magnoliaceae > Liriodendron > Liriodendron chinense. The sequence goes on from ML058403.1 coordinate 142,768, forward strand.
ATAATCATCAATCTCAACCTTAACGCACTTGGTTGGGTCTTCTCCAAGAGGTTGGGTTACCGCATTGTAATTAGGATAGCAATGACATACACCATGGGTGCTCGTGGTTCACGACGAGGGTATTGTGGTTGGTGATCCTCTAAGTTAGTCTCGTGCTCATCTCCATAATTCATATCGTGGCTGCTTGGAGTTTGAAACCCAGTTGCCTAGGGAAGTGATTCTCAACTCCATAAATCATATAGAAGAACTCCATTCCTTTTCAAGATCTCACCTCCACTTTTCTCCTTCCCTCGACCTCAAATTAGACTTATTGGAGCACACCATAAGGCTTATAAATTCCCCAATTTCTTCATCATACAGGAACTTATTGAAATCATACACTAATGTAGAGCGGGCCACAGACCTCTTCTTGGCATAGCTGGATTGAAAAAAGCTTGAACGGAAGCAGACGTAGTCCGTGAGATTCGAGCCCAATACTACGTAGGGCATGATGTAACTGGGCCCCAGGCGTGTCCGGATTGAAGAAATTCATTCCGGATAAGGAGAAATTGTCGTTCAAAGTGTGAATCGTAAATCGGCTATAACTTTTGATCTGGGTATCGTTACTGGACGCACGATGTATGAATCTTTACTGTAACAGGCCACCTGGGGTCAACCGACCCATGTAGCGGGTCACGTTGGTCCGCTTCGTGAGAAAACACTTCCAATTTAAAATTGCAGTTTTAGGAAAAAATTATTATTTTTAATAAGTTTTAATACGTATATCCTTCGTTTTAGAGTTTTAGTATATGCAGTCCTCTTAGGAATTGTTTCTAATCATGCTAGGAATCATCCAACACAATTAAATTAGGAATTTCTATTTTAAGTAAAAAGTATCATTTTGGGTAAATTCTAGTTTAGTTGAATTAGGACTCCTAATTAGGGTTTTTGCTTTTTCTTTATAAGTGATGTAATCAGGAAGACTTGAGCATTTTGAATAATAAAATTTTGAATCTCCCTTTTAATCTTGCGAATTCAAGAATAACCTTATGGATTTAAGGTTTGCATACATGAGGTATATGGTGATCTTCCTCTTCACACCCTTGCGTCAGTTGCTATCAAAGTGAGGCTTTTTCTAGGTTCGATGGCATCTAACCAAGGTTCGGATACCAATCCCATGGGCGGTGCTCTTATGTGATTATTCTTTAACAACGACGGCGTTTGATGCAGCGCAGCGGGAGAATCTGCGAGCCATGCAAGGATTGCAGGCAATGATTGACTGTATGATGGGAGCCTTTGAGCAGACTCGTGTTCGTAATGACAAGCAACAACAGATCGACGATGGAGCTCGCGGTTAGCCTGTTTGTGTTCTGACACCAGTGTTAAATTGCAGGCCACCACTCGTTAAAGGTGATTCAAGCAATGATGAGATTGATAATGCTATTCTTCAACGAGAGGAACCAAGAGGTGCGTTGCAGGATCGAGATCGAGATTATAGAATGAAGATCGACCTCCCTGGCTTCAATGGTCAGCTTCACATTGATGACTTCCTCGACTAGCTTTTTGAAGTTGATTGATTTTTTGATTATATGGAGATTCCTGAGGAGAAGAAGGTCAAGCTTGTGGTCTACAAGTTGAAGGGTGAAGCCGACTTGGTGAGAACAACTCCAACTTTCAGGAATTAGGCAGATGAAAGTGTTGCTCCGCACATGGTAGCGAATGAAGCAGTTAATGCGAACATGATTCCTGCTGAACCATTATGACCAACAATACCAGAATTGTCAATAGGGTAGTTGATTCGTGAGGGATTTTGTAGAGGAATTCTATCCACTGTCTGCAAGAAATGATCTGGTCGAGATGGAGTCGCGTTAGATTCATCGGTGGTTTATGTATGACGATTTAAGATCGGTACCAGATTCAACCCATCTGGATGATGATCGAAGCAATCAAATTGGCCACCCGAGTGGAGATGCAATTGCAGTGTCCTAATGTACAAAACTATGCTTTAAATATGGTATTTACTTTTGAACCTTCGTGAGATGTAGCACAATCATTGGAGAAGGAACCTGAGGGTGGGCGTCTTACCCCCCTCCAACCGCGAATTGGGATTTGGGGAGCGGCCAAGTTAAACCTCAAAGGTAGCGACCACTTCTGCTGGTCCAAGTAGAATCCCTGATCCCTATGGTCCACCTCTACTGGACAAGTGCAATCAATGTGGACAACCTGGTCATCGATCTAATGTGTGTCCTCAGAGGCAGATGGCTAATCTGGCAATTAATAATGTGGGAGCAAAAGATGCAGAGGACGATCCAAAAGTAAATAACGCTGAACACATCAAGGACGATGGAGAATGAGGCAAATGGGCTCACGAAGATTATGATAGGTCTTTGATCGTGATAAAGTTGTTGTATGCACCAAAGAAGGAAGTAGATCCGCACTACACAACATCTTTTGAACAAGGTGCACTGTGAACAAAAGGGTCTGTGATCTGATCATAGATGGGGGTAGTAGTGAGAATATCATCTCAAAGATTATGGTGGAAAAGCTGTAGCTGAAGATAAAAAAACACCTATCTTCGTATACAATTGAATGGATCAAGAAGGTCAGTGAGATAAAGGTAACCGAATGCGTCCTATTTCCTTCTCCATTGGTAAATGCTATAAGGATGAAGTAATGTGTAACGTAGTCGACATGGAAGCTTGTCACATGTTACTTGGTCGACCATGGCAGTATGATGTTGATGCTATACATAGAGGCTGAGATAATAAATTTATTTTTGTAAAAAATGGTAAAAAGATTATCCTTGCCCCTATGAGAATGGAGAACCGGCCCGAGACTTGTAAAGTGGAGGGGAGATCCGTCTTAACCATACGAGATTTTGTGAAAGAATCCGAGGAAATGGAAGATATATATGCACTGGTCATAAATGGAGAAGAAGTAGAGCCTACGAATATTCCTGAGAAGTTGAAACCAATGTTGCGGGAATTCAAGACAATCATGCCTGGTGAGCTTCTCGATGGGTTGCTCCCCATGCGGGATATGCAGCATCATATTGACCTTGTCCTAGGGGCAAGTCTGTCTAATCGCCTTCATTATCAGATAATCCCCAACGAGTGCGAGATCTTGCAAGGATAAGTAGAGGAACTGATTCGTAAAGGTCTAGTGAGGGAGAGTATGAGCCCTTATGCTGTGCTAGCCCTGTTGATGCCCAAGAAGGATAGGAGTTGGCGAATGTGTATCGACAGCTGAGTTATAAACAAAATAACCGTGAAGTATCGATTTCCTATACCATGGCTGGACGACGTGTTAGAGAGTCTGGAAGGGGCAAAGATATTCTCCAAATTGGATATGAGAAGCAATTATCATCAGATTCGTATTTGGCAGTGATGAGTGGAAAACAATGTTTAAGACTACGGATGGTCTATGCAAGTGGTTGGTTATGCCCTTTGAACTCTCGAATACGCCTAGTATGTATATGAGGTTGATGAACCAGGTTTGAAACTGTTTATTAGGTGATTCATAGTAGTCTATTTTGATGATCTTCTGATTTTCAGCTAGGGTGAGGCAGATCATGTGGGGCATCCAAGGCAAGTGCTTTAGGTGCTTACAGAAAACAAATTGTACCACTACTTGAAAAGTGCATTTTTATGATAGATAGTCTCTTATTTTTTAGCTTTGTGGGTACATCCACGAGAATTCGTGGATGAGGAGAAAGTGAAAGCCATTAGGGAGTGGCCAGTTTAAAAAAATATTCATGAAATGTGAAGTTTTCACGGGTTGGTGACTTTCTGTCGTCGGTTTGTGAAGAACTTTAGTACCATCATGGCCCCTGTTACTTATTGTATGAAGAAAGAATAGTTTTAGGGGACTGAAGAGGCAGTCTGAAGCTTTGCAGAGATTAAAGAGCGATTGTCTACCATCCCGAGATTAAAGAGCGATTGTCTACCATCCTGGTCCTCGTGCTTCCTAACTTTAACAAGCTATTCGAGGTAGAGTGTGATGCTTCGTTTGTGGGTATTGGAGGCGTACCATCTCAAGAGGGCAGGCTTGTAGCATTCTACAGTGAGAAGCTAAGTGAGGCTTGTAAAAAGTGATTGACATACGAGCTGGAGTTATATATTGTACAGGCCCTGCGCCATTGGAGACATTATTTGATTCAAATGAGTTTATCCTCTATACAGACCATCAAGCCTGCAAATATATTAACAGTCAAGCTAATGTCAATCATGTGCATGCCAGATGGATTTCTTTCTTTTAGGAATTCGCGTTCGTGTTGAAGCATAAAGCAGGGCAACAAAACAAGATTGTTGATGCACTTAGTAGACGAGCGGCCTTACTGGTTAACATGAGTAATGAGGACGTGGGGTTTGAGTGCCTCAAAGAATTATATGCAGATGCCGACTTCAAGGACGCATGGGCCAAATGCTAGGCGCGTCAATCAAGTGACCTGCGTATCCAGGACGATTTTCTCTTCAAGAGAAATCAATTATGCAATCCACGACGTTCACTGCGAGAGTGCTCCATTCAGGAGTTACATGGCGGTGGCCTCGGTGGTCACTTAGGGCGAGACAAGACAATAGCCTTTTTGGAGGAACGATAGTTCTAGCCACAATTGAAGAGCGATGTCGAGAAAGCGGTGTGCCATTCGTGTGAAATATCTAAGGGGCAGTAACAGAACATAGGCCTTTACACCCCTTTACATGTACCTGATTGCTCTTGGGAGGACTTGCCCATGGATTTCGTGCTAGGTCTTCTGCGGACATAGCAAGGTATGTATTCAGTATTTGTTGAGGTTGACGGGTTCTCCAAGATGACCCATTTTATTCCGTGCAAGAAGTCTCTCGATGCGACCCATGTTGCCAATCTGTTCTTCAAAGAGGTGGTGCGATTACATGGCGTCCCCAAGACCATTATCTAAGATTGCAATGCTAAGTTCCTCAATCACTTTTGGAGGACTTTGTGGTGGTGATGTGACACCACTTTGTAGTTTAGCAATGCTTAACACCCCTAGACGGATGGACAAACAGAAGTGGTGAATCGTATGCTCGGGAACCTCATACGTGTATCTCTAGTGATAAAGCCTAAGCGGTGGGATCTTACTCCGAGGTAGGCGGAGTTCGCCTTTAACAACATGCAGAATCGGTCCACCGACAAGTCCCCATTCAAAGTTATGTATGGTCGAGTTCACAAGCATACACTTGACCTGGTCTTGTTGCCTATGTTACCAAGAATGAGTGTTGCTGCGGAAAATATAGCTGATCGGATTACGATTATGCATGGCGATGTTCAGAAAAAATTACAGGCGTCTAATGCCAAGTACAAGGAAGAGGCTGATAAACATCGATGCCAGAAGATGTTTAAAGTGAGTGATAACATGTTGGTTCACCTATGCAAGGAGCAGTTTTCGACTGGGACATAACATGCTGAGAAATAAGAAGATAGGCCCAATCCCAATACTCAAGAAAATCAATGATAACGCTTATGTCATTGATCTTCCCGAAGACCTGAAGATCTTGGGACATTCAATGCGGCGGATCTATATGAGTATTATGAGCCGATTCCGATGGACAACTCGGGTATGAGTTCTTTTCAAGTGGAGGGGATTGATGTAGAGCGTGCTGTCGACCTATTCTTGTCATAGCTGGACCGAAAAAAGTCTAAACGGAAGCGGACGTAGTTTGTCAGATCCGAGCCTAGTCCTATGTAGGGCATGACGTAACTGGGCCCCAAGTGCGTTTGGATCGAAAAAATTCATTTCGGATAGGGAGAAATTGCCATTCGAGGTTTGAACCGTAAATCGGCGATAACTTTTGATCTGGGTATCATTTCAGGATGCACGACCTATGAATCTTTACCATAACAGGCCATTCAGGGTCAATCGACCCATGTAGTAGATTGTGTTGGTCCATTTCACCGCTTTCATGAGAAAATGCTTCCTTTCAATTCAAAATTGTAGTTTTAGGAAAAACAAACTTAGTAAGTTTTAATTTGGATGTATCTCCTTTGTTTTAGAGTTTTGCTATATGCAATCTTCTTAGGAATTGCTTCTAATCATGCTAGGAATCACCTGGCATGATTAAATTAGCACTTTCTATTTTTAGTAAAAATTACTATTTCGGGTAAATTCTAGTTTAGTTGAATTAGGACTTCTAATTAGGGTTTTTGTTTTTTCTTTGTAAGTGATGTAATCGAAAAGTTTGAGCATTATCGAATAATAAAATTTCAAATTTCCCTTTTTATCTTGTGGATTCAAGAATAACCTTGTGGATTACTATTTCTATTTTTAGTAAAAATTATTATTTCGGGTAAATTCTAGTTTAGTTGAATTAGGACTTCTAATTAGGGTTTTTGTTTTTTCTTTGTGAGTGATGTAATCGAAAAGTTTGAGCATTATCGAATAATAAAATTTCAAATTTCCCTTTTTATCTTGTGGATTCAAGGTCTGCATACTTGAGGTAGATGGTGATCCTCCTCTTCACACCCTTCCCTGCCTCATGCACACATACACTAACTGACCTCTGTTTATATGGGGTTGGCTTCACTAATCCTGTTTCACTACTCGATCCAAACCAAGGGCTTATCTGTGGTAAGTGCACAAGCCTTCATATCTTCACCACCTAAGTCCTAGTCCGTTTAGGTCTTCCTCTCATTCACTTTTTGGGACCTTCAACTCTAACCATAGTTCCCTCCTTATTAGAGCTTGCTTGTCTTTGCTGCACATGATAAAAAAAAAAAAAAAAAACCATGTCAATCTCAGTGTTCAAAATGTCATTATTGTTTCATGTATCAGTGACCTGTGTATCGCTGACTGATACTGTAGTAGTTTATTTTTTATCGATAATATCGACTGATACGGTGTGTTTTTTTTTTTTTTTTTTTTTTTTTAATATTACACCATGTTTCTGTATTGCTGACCTGCAATACAGATAATATTAACTGACATTATTGATTATGTTGGCAACACCAGGAACACTGACCACTCTCTCTCTCTCTCTCTCTCTCTCTCTCTCTCTCTGCATGTGTCCGTGTACATACAGATGTCTCTGATTTTTAAAGTTGGTTCTATTAAAACTGTCTGCTTTAGTGCTTGTTTGCCACAGAAACCTTCAGCATTGGTTTGAACATGCCTGCCAAAACTGTGGTGTTTACAAATGTGCGCAAGTTTGATGGAGATAAGTTTAGATGGTTATCCAGTGGAGAATATATACAAATGAGTGGTCGTGCTGGCCGTCGGGGTATCGATGCGCGTGGAATTTGCATCCTCATGGTGGATGAGAAGCTGGAGCCATCTACAGCCAAAATGATGTTGAAAGGAAGTGCTGACTGTCTGAACAGGTATGGAACTCAATTGTTGATTGGGATTTATTGGCATTTATTTGAGCTGGAATGTCCCTTATTCTGATGTTGAGATGAACCCTTGAGTCATTAGGACGGTAATATAACCTTATATATGTGCAGGCTTCCACACATGCCTGCAGTTGACAATGACACTTCCTCCTTTAAAAAAAAAAAAAAAATTATTATATCTTATAAATTGCTGGAAGCATTTAGAGGAATCCATTGCATATTAGGATATTTGTTGTGGGCAAGGAAAGATAATTCCAAATCTAGGTGGAAGCTTAGTTCTGTTTGACATGGTCGGAGTTCTTGGGAATGAAAAGGGTTGGTGCTAAGGATGTTTCCAGCCAGTGCTCTTGGCTTCAAAGGATCAAATGTGGCTGAAGCGCTTGGGCTTACCAAATATCTACTTATTTTCTTGTCATCTTCTATACAGGGTTTGTTGGTCGAAGGCAACTCAAGTACTGTTATTAAATGGGTGTTATTGGTTGATCTGGATTGATGAAGGGTTTCTTTCATTTTAATGAAAATCTGTGACTTGGTTTTGGATTGAAAATTTCATTTTCCCATGTGCTAAGGGAGTCAAATGAGATTATCAGCAGTTCTGTTAAATGTATTGACTTGTGTGGGTTGGATATTCATTTCCACTCTCTTAGTGTTTCCTTGTTTTTGTTTTCCCGCTCACTGTTTTTAATTGTTTGAAGAAGAAGTTTAAAAAAAAAAAAATTTGTTTCAAGAAGAATAAGAAGAAACAGAATGGACATAAATGAGTTCTTTGTTCTGGTTGAATAAGTTAATGAGAACTTATACCCTTCAGAGAAAAAAATAATGAGAACTTTGGACTTTTGGGCTCTCAGAGTTCGAATGGAAGTAAAAAAAACAACCAATTTGGGATATTGAAAACATTTCCAATTGGATGCGGAAGTCATCCAAAATACTTGAACTTCTACTAATATTGTGTTTCTGCTTCCGCTGATACTGGTCCCACATTGCTGCTTGATTTCTTATTTTCGGAACACTGTTTTTGTACAGATTTGTGGTTATTTGGGTTGCTATCATTGGACTATTTATGCATGTCTAGGATGAACTTTGGGTCACAGGGCTATTTATACATGGCTAGGATGAACTTTGGGTCACAGCTTTTATCTTTTGCTACTGTTATTTATTCTGTGAATTTTAAATTGCCTTGCCTGATACAATCTCTTATGTGACTATGTCTAGTGCTTTCCATCTAAGCTACAACATGCTTTTGAATCAAATGCGTTGTGAAGATGGGGACCCAGAGAATTTGCTTAGGCATTCATTTTATCAATTTCAATCTGACCGTGCCCTTCCTGATCTCGAGGTCAGTTGAGATTTACTAATGACAAAAGTGATTTTACCAATAATCTTCACTCTGGATAGCTGGTTTCTAATGTGTGGCTTGTTAGAATCTTGACTGCAGAAGCAAGCAAAGGATCTGGAAGAAGAGAGAGAATCAATTGTGATTGAAGAAGAGGATAGCTTGAATGACTATTACAACCTCTTACAGCAGTACAAAAGCCTGAAGAAGGACGTCCGTGATATTGTGTTCTCACCTAGGTACTGTTTACCCTTCTTGCAACCTGGCAGGCTAGTGTGTATTCAATGCACAAGGAGTGACGATAAGACCCCATTATTCACCATGGAGGACCAAGTTACATGGGGAGTTATAATCAATTTCGAAAGGGTGAAAGGCCTTGTTGAAGGTAAGGGAACTCAAATCTTGTTTCTTTATGTGATTTATCATCTGCATTATTGTTGCTGTATCGGCAGTTTTTAAGTTCCTTAGTTTCTTGTGTTATCAATTATTACTACTTCAATTCCTTTTGTCTTGTTGCTTGAACTTCTCTTTCAGATGACGCAAGCAGGAAACCTGAGGATGCCAATTATACAGTTGATGTTCTTACAAGATGTGTTGTGGACAAAGATGCAGTTGGGAGGAAATCAACTAAGATTATTCCTTTGAGAGACCCTGGGGAGCCTGTGGTTGTTTCCCTACCAATATCTCAGGTAAAAAACTCAGTAACTTATATCCATCTTCTGGTATTCGACGAAGTCTGCGTTTATGCTTTTGATTGAGCTACACCATGTTTTTGCTAGTGTTTATAACATTAGTTGCCAAAAAATAAAAAAAGAATCATCAATCGGGACTCGGCATGAGTTAAAGAGATATCTTTGCTTGAAAATGAAGAAACTTGACAGAGCATTCAAGAAACAGAATTATTATAGCTCTTTCGGTGATTCTTAATAAATTTGTACTTGCTGATAAGAAAAAAGGATTATTCGAAGTTATTTTCAAGCAATCAGGATTTAGGAAGTACTCAAACACTAATTGTTCAGGACACTTAAAAAATCAGACTACACCTTGAGTCCTTTCATACTTTGTTGAATATCCTATCAAGTTTAATGTTGACTCAAAGTCAAGATATCCAATAACGGTAATGGTGGCTGTAACGGCCATCCATATGGCCATTATGGTATGGGCCATAACGGCCATCACAATCCTATAATGGTGATTTTTTTTTTTTCAAAGGAAGAAAATGTATCGGCCCTGTATCCGGCTGTCACAGCGCCTCTACGTGCCTTTTTTTTCTTCATAATGGCCTTTACGGCCCCATATCACCGGATGTCTCCCACCATTACCATCGTGGCCTTTTATGTAACCGGTTTTGAATACCAGACTCACAACCTTAACTCATGATCAAGTTTTTAAAACCTTGTTTTGGTCCATATGATTAAATGGGTGTTTAGGTTTTCAGTTTGGTATGAATTATTAGGTTTATTTTGTACTATTTAAGATTTATGCCATAACTTTTCCTATAAAAAAAAAGAAAAAAGAAGAAGAAGAAGGTATCAACAGATGCATGGCCATGCACTTTAGGCATTGGGGCAACAAGTTGAATTTGGTCAATTTATGTTTAAACAGATTGATAGCTTAAGCAGCGTCCGCCTGATAATCGCAAAGGATCTTTTGCCTTTTGAAGCTCGGGAAAACACACTGAAAAAAGTTTCTGAAGTTCTTAATAGATTTGCCAAAGAAGGGATGCCCCTTTTGGATCCTGAAGATGATATGAAGGTGAGCTGAATAAAACTTTTATCACCTTGTTTTTTGCATTTTATTGTTTTTCACTGTTGCATTTTCATTCAGGTCCAAAGCAATTCATACAAAAAAGCTGTTCGGAGGATAGAGGCTCTGGAGGGCTTGTTTGACAAGCACGAAGTTGCGAAGTCTCCTCTTATCCAGCAAAAGCTCAAAGTTTTACACATGAAGCAAGAGTTGACAGCCAAGATAAAGTCAATTAGAAAAGCAATTCGTTCTTCCACAGCATTGGCTTTCAAAGATGAACTTAAAGCACGGAAACGGGTTCTTAGGAGGCTAGGGTAATGCTTCTCAAGGTTTTGATCTTTTGATAGTGATTAAAACTCCTGAGGTAGTAGTGGACACAGGCTTGGGGAACTTCTCAGGTTCTTAATTCCAACTGGTTGGATAGACTTGAGAGTTAGTTGCTAAGATGTAATGATGACTGATTTAACAACTCAAAATCAACATAGAAACCCTTATGCTGATTATTTTGTTTTTATTTTTTATTTTTGTTTTTAGTTTGACTATGTATCAATGAAAATAGGTTAAAACCCACAAAAAGGAAATTGAAACAATGCTGAAGAGTTGGGAAAAATACAGCAACACTGCTTGAATTTGATGTTTAAATGGGTGGCTTAGGTAAATAAACATGACCATCAATTAAAAATAGGTCAAAACCTTAAACAGGGAAAATGAAGCAATGGTGGAATAGGAGAAAATGCAAAAAACACTCTCATTTTGATGTCCAAATGGATGATTTAGGTAAAGAATCCTCAGACAGACCAAGATTAGGTTTAGGAAGATCAAGGAGGAATGGGAATATTGAAGTCAGTTTGGTATTTGAGATAAGGTCGATTTCCATCTGACAAGGAGAGGCTTCAGTGAAGCCAAGCCCATATATTAGGACAAAAGAAATGGAAGCAAACATGGAAAGCGGAAGAAATTTACGGTTCATGCATAAACTTGGTAGAGTTGCTGGTGCTGTTAAAGCTTTTGTGTGTTCAGAAGACGGGTGTAATGGGCTATTTCAAAACCCAGGAGCATTTTTTTATTTTTTTATGATTGCCATTTTAGAGAACTCTTTTCAGAGTATTTGGTTGATATCTTCCTTTACGACTAAACTATCTGGTTCTCAGTGTACTTGTTATTGCATGGAGTGAACTCGGATTGTGTATTGCTCCTGCTCATGCTGAGTTCAGCACAAGCATATGGCATGGTGGGATTTAATAGGACGACAGACTGCTGTTAGAGATGGGCCTAGTTGAGTATGTACTCGATCGAACACTTTCAAACATGCTTTGCATGGGCCCAATTTCTGATAGCAGCCTGCTTTCTAATCAAATCCCACCAAGGTGTGCTGTAATGGTAACCGTGGCTGTAACGGTCACTGTTGCAATATGGGGTCCCGTAACAGTTGTTACAGTCTCTCGCTTTTTCTTTTTTCCTGGAAAAAAAAAAACTTTATCAGCCCAGTAACAGGATTGTAATGGCTTCTATGGGGTCAATACAGGTCATTTTTTCTGTGTCGATCATTACTACCCCGTAACGGCTGGCACCATTACCATTATGTGGCACTGTTACCGTTACATAATGGCTGATGCAGCCATTATGGCACACCTGGGCAAATGCCCAATCCGAGTTTGCGTGGAGTAGGGTAGTCACAAAATATTCGTTCTTGGGAATTTCTCTGTAGGGGAATTTCCCAGGAGATTTTCAAATTGCGAGGTTTTTCTTGGGATATTATTGAGAAAATCTCGTTAAAAATAAAAACTAAAAAATATGTATTATAAATTAATAAATAATTTTAAAACTAAAATTATACATGTGTATATTGAAATGCCAAAAACTTAACTAGAAAGTTGCGATAGTTTCATGATAAAATTGCAAGAAATCAAGATAAGCTGAAAATTTGAAAATATCGTGATATTTGTTATAGTGCAGAGTATCAGGGATCTTGGCCTATTTTTCAATTGGCTCTCTTTTTTGCTTGGTGAAAAACTTGATTATTTTCAAGCTGTCAATTGTACTGTCATTTTCCCATGTTCTGGTACAATTATCTTTCGATGATAAATGCGGGAGCAAATTATGCACTTAAGTAAGATTTTAGTGCAAGTTGAGACTCAAATTGGTCAAACCAATCTAAATTGTCAATCTTATTCATTTAATATTGTCATCACTTGATATTAAAACAGATTCTTGTTCATGAGGGTTCTGTTGCTTTTGACTTCCATGAGATGGTATTAAACCTTGATTTATATGAATTGCAGATATGTTACGAGCGATGATGTTGTCGAGTTGAAGGGGAAGGTTGCCTGTGAGATCACTAGTGCCGATGAATTGACATTGACAGAGCTCATGTTTAGTGGGGTGCTGAAGGATGTCAATGTGGAGGAGTTGGTGGCTCTTCTCTCATGTTTTGTGTGGCAGGAGAAGCTGCAAGATGCTCAGAAACCTAGGGAAGAGCTTGACTTGCTGTTCTCTCAGCTTCAAGAGACAGCAAGGAGGGTTGCCAAGGTTCAACTTGAGTGCAAGGTACGCACGAATCTTTTTCTTCTTCTGATGCTCATTACTCAGTTGAATGAAATCTATTGCCTTATGTTCCTTAGGTTGAGGTCACATTTTCGTTGAAAAGGTCTTCTACCTAGGTGGCGGCCTCATTTCCACTTCCGAACCTTCTTTTGTTTCTACCACCAAAATCCTCTACCATGATTATGGGAGGAAAATTGCTTACCAGTGTTCTGTATACATTAATGCATGTGCATTGTTGGTGACATATTTTGATGAACTTTAGTTGTGTCAAGCCAGAGAACCCGTGTTATAACAATTCTTTTCTATGAATTAGTGTATATAAATATATAGTAAATTAATAAGGGAATGAATTCAATGTGTACATCTTCCACCATCCAATAATTGTGGTAAGGAATCTCAACATATATCAAGATGGACTTTAAAAATTTGTTTTCTAGAAGGTTTAATAGATAGATCCACGACAGTCATATTTAGATGGTGGCAGATAAATGCAAAACGAAGTGTGCACCCACACGAACATTACAGTTTTTTTTTTTTTTTTTTTTGAAAGATACAAATATTCCAATTAATAGCATGTCCATATGCGAATTTCTTGCCATATGTATATGTGTTTGAATGTTTTAACTACGAGAACTACCCACAACCAGTTGTAGGCTAACTTAACATATGAGCTGTTTTTACAAGCATTCCAATGTTTTTAAGGGAAAAGTGGCAGAAAAATTCCAAAGGCATAAAAAGATGGGACATACCATACAACCGGTTGTAGGTGATGAGTTCTCTTTAACAATATCCGGTGCTAAAGTAATGCATACACATTTTGAAGTGCAAATAAATGTTTATTGCATCGTTATACATGCATGTATTGCACCCTTGGATTATGGAAACATATCGGTGTTGCACTGGAATATCACATGTATCAGGGAATGTATCAGTGTTCGAGGGAAACATTTGGATAATGATAGAATTTTTCCATGAAACTTCACGATATGCCAAAAAAGACATGATACACACTCAAAACATTACAAAAAATAACGTTGGATGGTAAGTTTCCTTTTTATAGGTCCTAAACTATGTGTTGTCTGATCAAAGTGATGCAATTATAAAAGAGAATGCATATAATTCATAAATCACACAATACTTGTACTAAAACACAAACAATACATGCAAAAACTAAAACAATAGGAGCAAAGATACATCTGTCCTCTAAATCCCACCAAGAGATTCCTTAAAAAAACCTTCAAAATGTTCTTTTTCGATTTTTGTTGGTTTGTCACCTCCCATGCATTGCCTCGAGATTGTCAGGGGAATTCATTAAGAAAATATTTCAAAATTAAAGACCACCTCTTCTCTACGTTGATGCCTTTTTATTTTATTTTTATTATCAATGATTCAATCAATTACGATATTTCGCACGAATTCGACCAATCAAAATAAAGCACAGTAAGCAACGACCAATAGGAAAAGACTTTAAATACTAATAACCAATAACAAATAAACCTTGATCCTAGCAACTAATATAAATAAATCTAACACCTAACCAAAAGAGGTAAAAACATACCGAAATTTCTATTTTTAGGTCTTTTCTATATTTACATAGCCTTTTGAAAGCTGTCACCAAAACGTCCGTATTTCACTCATATGGTGTCGAATTTTCACATTCTTAGGTTCGTTAGAAAGTGGACTTCGTAAGCTTTCAAATGAGACTAATCTGACCTCGTTTTGACATCATTTGTTCCTCAAAAGTGGGCTGCAAATTGTTGTACTAGATTTGGGCACATAATTGAGTTGTGGGGTCTGTTGGGGTTGAAATTCAATCCCAGGGTGTATAAGATCATGGCCACCTCATGATGATCTCCGTTTTCATGTTTGATGGGTCCATACAAGATAAAACAGAGAAGCAATCCATACCGTCGAATTTGCCCCTTGATTTTTTTACTTGAGGTGGAGCCCATGAGGCCCAAACTCAGCGATGTGCATGAACCTCCTAGGTCAAAGATGATAACTTTCACGTGAGCCAATAAATCTTAGTACTTTGATGGGTCGATCATAGTTCACATGAGATCGACAATGGGGATTGGTGTGACCCAGATGTTGTTTGCATCAGATTCCCTAGGTTGAAAACACTCACCCTCGAGTTTTGATTGGAGGGAACCTGTTCCACAATGTACACTTCTCCCCGCTCGTTAAGATGCATATGATGACTCATTACCAACTTGATGAACATTAGCCATTCGTTATTCTCCTGCTTTTGGAATGTGGTTACTGGTTCATTGATGGTTGTGTGGCATGTTGTAACCTCATGGTTGTCATCACTAAAGATTGGGCCATTCTCTTCTAGTACTCCATTAAAAGTAGGCTCCTCGTAGAGATCCAGTGTTCATCTATGCACATCAAGGACTTTAGGTTAACGATTTGTTCCATTCTAGGTTTTTCATTTAGGGATTGATGAATGGCTTGGAATGAACTGTGATGGATGGTGGTGTTGATGGTGAGTGACGGTGATGGTGAAGATGGAGATGATGGAAAAGCAATGTAGACAAACACTGGATCGGTGATGCTAGGTGTGACTTCTTTCAAATACCACTTGATGATGGCCGTTTGTAACATTCAAAACGATGCGAATGAAGATCGATAACGGATATTTGCTCTTGCACTAATTGATGATGGCCATTCAAGCTGGTCATTATGGTGGATCTAAATAACCGATTTGGGTGACCCATCTATCATTCAATATCAATGATTCTATGTCACCCACTTGATGCTTTTCTCTTGTTGAGGTAGAGCTGTTAGGTGTGACCTCTAATACCATTTGACAATGGTTGTTCAAGCTGTTAGTCAATCGTTGAATAGCTCCAACTTGAATGGATCATATATTCAATCTTAAAAATGTACCTGATCTTGAATCTCTAGATCTCAAAAAGGACCTATTCTTAGGATGAACCTAAACAAGGTTATTCCATAACTGTAACGGTGGCCATAACAGCTACCACTGTTACCTTTACGATGCCGGTTGTAACAGCTGTTATGGCTCTCGTAACGGCTGTTACGATCTCCTTTTTTATAGAAAAAACCTGAAAAACTTGTATATGTCTTGTAATGTTGAAAACAAATATCCAAAAAACCTATATATGCCCTAACAGACCATTACGAGGTTGTTACGGCCTTTACAGGGGGCCTAACGGGCCGCTAAGGGCGGTTACATGCTATTTTTTTCCATAACGACTGTTAAGACCACGTAACCTGTAACGCTTGCCACCGTTACCTATACGTTCCCCTAATGGCCTTTACAACACACCATGACCTAAAGAGATTGGATCGATCCTTGATGATGACCATCATGAGGCCACAACGCGCCACGTGACCGTCATTGCACCAATGACTAACGTACTAAAAGTGAGAGGAGAAGAATGATTAATTGGCGTTCATCAAGTTTGTAAGCAATCATCTTGTTGATCTCAACAAGTGGAGTGAATCGTAAATTATAGAATAAGTTCCCTTCTATCAAAACTTGAGGATGAGTTTTTTCAACCTAGTGAGTCTGATGTTTGATTGGTGGGACATGTGATCATCACACTCAAAGACATGAATTTATGAAGGATCGTATGTGGAAGATCGTCTTTGACCCGGGTGGGCACTATATTCGACTATCCTAGTTAGATCCAATGGTCTAGATCATTTCAAGTTTATTGCTCACTTGTGCTCATCAAATATAAAAACAGAGATGTTCACAAGGTGTTCCACGATCGAATGTGCCTTAAAATTAATTTTTAGCCCCAAGGGATTGCACATCAGATTAGTGGACCCCATGGTCCAAGTCTATGTATAAAATCGGTCTAGCAACTTGTGACCATTGTTTAGAGTATCCTTGATATTATCGAAATATCCCCAATATTATCCAGATCTCTAGCTTGGTGATACTGAAACACTAGTGGCAATACCGATAACACTGTTGTATCAGGGATATAATATTGCCAAAAAATCTGTTTATTAAAAAAAAAATTCCATTTCATTTTTTTTAAGGGCACATGACTGTATATAGTGTTCAAATTGCCGACGATGATATCGATCATATCTTGATATTATTGTTATCGCAACATGGAGATATCAAAACCACAGTCTTTCGTTTCCTTTCCAGTTTTCGATGTTTTCTTGGCAAAATATTGTGTGTTGTCAATACTCTTAACATATCGAGAGATGTTTGGATGGAAGGTTGAATGGTTGGATTGATAGATGGGATGGTTGGACTGGTTTTTTTATGAAAACACATGCTTTTAGGCCCCCATTAAATGAAAACTTATTATATATGCATTCTTTTTGCAAATTTTTTTTTTATTCCTAAATATGAAAATATGTGTATTTTAGCATCTCTTGAAGTTTTACTAATTTTTTTTACCATTTTCCTCATGTTTCCCAATGTTTCCCCGCATTTTCAGTTATCGGCGATATCAATATTGTTTTTGTATTCCTGGCTAGTGAAACTTGTAGCGATACCAATACTTTGAGCATTGCTTCCAACCTGGTTGGTGTACCAAATTTTGTTTGAACGATATGATATTCAACTTGTTTGAAAGCTTATTAAGTTAGCTTTCAAACAAGCCTAAGAATGTGTAATTCTGACATAGTTTGAGCAAGTTATCTTGGTTTTGGTCAATGGGTTGCCGAAAAGATCCTTTCAAAGTTCGTTAAGGTCTAAGGCAAGGGGACCCCCTCTCTCCCCTTCTTTTTGTGGTGGTAGCGGAAGCCCTTGATAAAATGTTGGAACGGGGGCAAGAAGTTAGCCTCTTTCACGGACTTTCTGTCCGTAGGATAAGCCCTCTGATTTTCCATCTTCAGTTCGTGGATGACACACTCATATTCTGTGACACTGATGCTGGTAAGGTGGAGGAGAGGAGGATGGTCATCCATTGCGTTGAAGTTGTGGGCTTAACTGTTAATATTGCTGAGAGCATGATGTTGGGTGTGTGCTTGTCTAAGGAAACACTTCAGGAGTTGGCTTCTTTGTTTGGTTGTGAGGTGGGAGAGTTCCTTTCCATGTTCCTTGGGTTGCCTCTTTGTATTGGTAAGCCTCCAAAACATTTGTGGGACATGGTAGTGGAAAGGTTTGCAAGATAGAAGTGCCAATATTTGTCTCTTGGGGGGCCGTATCACCCCCATCAAAGCCGCCCTAGCAAATTTACCTGTGTTGTAACTATTTCGATGTCCGACACCTGTCTTGGCAAAGCTTGACAAGTTGAGGCAGGGTTTTCTGTGGCAAGGGGTGGAAGGCACAAATAAGTTTCACTTGCTAAGTTGGGAGGAGGTTTACAAAGGGTATGATGAAGGCGGGGCTGGTATCAAAGATTTTGGAGCAATGAATAGGGTGTTGTTGGGTAAGTAGCGCTGGCATTTTAGGGTGGAGGAAGGTGCTTTTTGGAGGAACATAGTATTAACAAATATGGGAGTGGTGAATGTGGATGGTACATTAAGAATTCTTCGTTGTATAGGGCCTCAGCAATTTGCAAAGGCTTTATTTTTTTAAAATACTATTTTAGTAAAGGGGTGGGGTATGTGCTTGGTGATGGGGATGAAAAGACATGTGGGTTGGCGAGGAGTCCTAATGCAGGGGCATTTTTACACCGGGCTCGAGTGGGGTAGCCTGTGTGAAGTGGGGACAGGGGACACACTCGAGGGGGGTGGCCCGTGTGAGGCGGTCCCCACCCGTGTGAAGCGGGTGTCTAGTGTGATGCGAACCCATATGAAGTGGGGCCCACGAAGGAGGGTTCGGCTGAGGGCCTGACCTCTATGAAGCAGGAGCCTGGGCTATGAGATAAAGGGATTGACTCGCCACGCTCTATCAGTTCGAGCTTTTAGAGCAAGTGGTTAGTTGTCCCACGTCAAATCCTTGAAGTCATTATTTCGGAATTGCCCACCTTCCCTTGTCAGTCAGCTCTTTCCGATGATGAGAATGAGGAATTGGTCTCGTTGCTAAATCTCATCAACATTTGTCGCCTGGTTATTGGGGAAATAGATAGGATGGTTTGGCATAGTGGTAAATCTGGATGCTTTCCCGTCATTTTTTTCTATAACCTGCTGCACAGCCACGGAACGGATGGGGAGATCAAAACTACTAAGTATGTTTGGTCTTATGATACTCCACCGAAAGTTGCAGCTTCTGCTTGGCTTGATGGAAGGGAAAGGGTGTTGACAGTAGATTATCTCCAGAAACAGGGATGGTGCTTCCAAATGTTTTCTTGATGTGCATGGCTAATATGGAGTCGGTTAATCATCTCTTTCTTGTATAGTTTTCTGCTCCTTTTCAGCGCTTTTTGTTTATAAAATTTTGCCATTATCTTTCAGAAGAAGAAGAAGAAGAAGTAGTAAAATCGCTACTATATATAAAGCCTATGGTTTTGGACAATTTCGCCCACACAACTAATTTTACGACAATCTCAAACCTTAAGATTTTGAAGGAAAGAAGGGATTTCCAACATAGGTCAAGGGTATTTGTGGCATTTTAAAATTGTGTTCCTACCACAAACAGCTGTGATATTGTCTTCATTCATCGACGGTGTGGATGACTGGGATTTTACCCACGCTGAGGGGATTTATGTCATTTCAATCCATCAAAATGAGTAGCCCCCTTGGACTACGTCCTATTAGGGAGCCTGTGCAACAAAGGCTCCGTGTGAGCCACCGTGATTACTCTGTGAAATTCACTCCGAACATCTATTGTGCCGGCTCATTTTAGGACATCATCCCAAAGATGAAGCAGATCTAAAACTCAATTGGGCCAACACACTGGAAAGTCATCCATCCCCCACCCAAAAAAAAAAAAAAAAACACTACGCATCTCTATGTAACCGCACCCTTTCCATCCCCCTTTCTCTTTTTTTCTCTCTCCTATTCTCTCCATGACCCCCTAGTTTGTATATATAATACAGTTTTCATATCTATTTATGCCATGCCGGATTTTTCAAGATCCGTCTGTATGTACATATGTATCTACGTATTCAAACAGGTGTGGATCTGATACATGTATTTACAACTGCCCATTTCCAGATCTTTGAGTAGGTGTGTTACTATGTATTTAGATGTGTATTCAAACGGTTCTATATCTGATGCATGCATTTATTGTATATTTAACTGCCTTTCATTGGATTTTTAAGGTGTTGGCATTGCTATTATGGTTGCTACATTCTGTTGTCTATTGTCATTTCTGTGGTGAATATAAAGAGGCTTTATACCACTCCTCTCATGCCAGTGACATTTTAGTTTTGGGCCAGCAGTACTTGCAAATGGCACATCCAATGTTCTGTGATCCAGATTCTTCATATGGTACGCTGCACTTAGATGGGTGATTGACCCAAAATCTTCTCCAAATGATTCTAGTCTTCAGTTGATCTTTTGCCGTTACACATGGGAAGTTGGCTATATTTTATTGGTAACCACCTATTTGCAGGCCAATAATGGATGGCTAGCATCATCAGTTGGTCATTCGTCACAGCATTGCCCATCATGATCAGGTGGGTGAAGTGATGAACTGTCTGGATCACTGAAAGGTGGGCACATCCTTACGGCATGCTGCCCTAACATAATCCAGGCCATCTGTGGTATATTTCAGACAATAGAAACAAGTCCTTTTCCTCTTGAGATCTTGAATGCCACAGATCATCTTCCATATGCCATATGAGTACCTTATCTGTTAAAAGAAGATTCTGATGTTTTGTGTTTTCCTTGTTTGCCTGAACTACACAGGTCCAAATTGATGTAGAGAATTTCGTCAATTCTTTCCGGCCAGACATCATGGAAGCTGTATACGCATGGGCAAAAGGATCTAAATTCTACGAGATCATGGAAATCACACAAGTATTTGAGGGCAGCTTGATCAGGGCCATTAGAAGATTGGAGGAGGTTCTCCAGCAGCTTATTCAGGCAACGAAATCCATCGGGGAAACCCAACTTGAATCAAAATTCGAGGAGGCCGTTTCGAGGATCAAGCGTGACATTGTCTTCGCTGCATCTCTGTATTTGTAGACGGAGAAAAAATAAAATAACAAGGAAAAGAAAATTCTTATTTAATCTAAATAGGTGCTGCGTAAGGAGATCCCAATTTTGAGGAAAGGGGAGGATATGCTGGGTTATGTAATGCATGTATTAATATCACCATTTGAAGTATCATGGGGGCGTTTGGCAAATCTATTAATAAGAGCTTATTTGCTTATTTAGAAAAAGAGAGCTCTTTTTATGAAAATACACCGTTTGGTAAAACTTTCATTTTAGAGCTTATTTTTTTAGAAACTAGCAAAAAAACTCTTAAATAATAAGTGATAGGGAGGTCACTTTTTCTTTAAGAGCTTATTTAGCTTGAGTGGGTAGATATTTTAATTAATTTTTGGACAAGTTTGTCCTACAACTTTTTAAGTAATTCCCATCTTGTCCTCCTCTTCTTTAGATCATCTCTAAGGTGGGCCCACATGATGAACAACCCATATTGAATGTGGGTTTCCACATCAAGGTGGGACCTACATGATGGATGTGGGACATTGAAGGTGGGATTACATGATGGAAGGTTGACATAAAAGGTAAGCCCACATGATGAACAACCCATAATGAAGGTTGGGCCCCACATGATTAAGGGTGAACACCAAAGGTGGGTCCCATATGATGGATGACCCACATTAAAATGTGGCCCAGCATGATTGATGGACTATCCACATCTAGTAGGCCCCATATGATGGACGGTTCATAGCAAAGGTGGGACCCACATGATGGATGGTGGACATTGAATGTGGAACCACATGATGGAAGATTGACATTAAATGTGGGACCACATGATGAATGACCCATATTAAGGTTGGGCTCCACATGATGGATGGTCCATAACAAAGGTGGGACCTACATGATGGATGGTGGACATCAAAGGTGGGTCCCACGTGATGGACTATCCACATCAAGTGGGCTCCACATGATTGATGGTCCACATCAAAGGTAGGATCCAAGTGATGGATGGTGGATTTTGAATATGGGACCACATGATGGAAGGTTGACATTAAAGGTGAGCCTACATGATGAATGACCCATATTGAAGGTTGGACCCCACATGATGGATAGTCCATAAACAAGGTGGGACCTACATGATGGGTGGTGGACATCAAATGGGTCCCACATGATGGACTACCTACTTGATGTGGGCTCCACATGATAGTGGTCCACAACAAAGGTAGGACCCACATGATGGATGGTGGACATCAAAGATAGGCCCCTCATAATGAATGACTCATATTGATAGATGACTTGCATCAAATTGTGGTCCAACACGACGGAAGATGCACATCAAGTATGTCCCATTTAAATGGCAATCCACGTCAATGGTGGGATCCACATGATGGATGAAGGTCATTGAAGGTGGGCCCACATGATGGTCAGTTGATATCAAAGATGAGCTCACATGATGAACGGCCCATAATGAAGGTGGGGCCCACACAAAGAATGGTCCACATCAAGGTGGACCCACATAATGGACAGAGTGTGCTTCACGTGATGGATGGCTCACATAAAAGTGTGGCCCCTCATAATGAACAATTGACATCAAGTGGGCCCCACCTAATAGACAGTCCACATCTAAGGTCTCTCATGATGGATGACTCATATCCAAAGTGGGTTGTATGATGGATGATCCATATGGAAGGTGCACCTCACACGATGAATGGTGTATCAAAACTAGGCCCCACATGATGGACAATACACTTCAAAGGTAGAGCCCACACTATAGATACATCAAATGTGGAGTCCACATGATGGTGATGGGTAGTGGACATTGAGGGGCTCCACATAAAGGACAATTAGCATTGATGTTGGGCCCCACATGATGGACGATCTACCTAAACAACCATTTGGATTGCTCTTATATTTAAGTTGTTGTAATATTTAAAAATGACATCAACTACCCTTAAAAAGCTCTTATTTGAAAGTTTCACCAAACGTGCTTATTTTAAATAAGAGGTTTTTTTTTTTTTTTTTTTTGGAGATTTTACTAAACAGGCTTATTTAAAACAAGAGCTATAACAAAAAGAACTTATTGAAATAACTCTTATTAAAAAAGCTCTTATTAATTTAGAGTAGAGATGCCGAATGCCCCCTAAGCCTTATGTAAATTAATTGCAGTCGGCTACATGAATCCTATTCCACGGTTGTACCCTATCAAGGGCTAGTCTTTTCTTAAATCATAAGTCATCAAATCTTTTCCTAATACCTTCATTCATGACCTTTTGCGCCTTTCTCTAGCCCATTTAGAGCCTTTAACTTGTATCAACTCCTAATTACTGTGGTTCTTGGCCTCTGTTGCAGATGACCAAACTATCAAATTCTAATTTCTCTTACCTATTGGTGCTACTTCCAAACTCCCTCAAAACACATTCATTTCTAATTCAATCCTTTACATCTTGGCATTGATCCATCACAACAGCCTCATTTTAGCTACGCTCATCTTATAACATGTTGTTCCTTAAGCAGCCAAAATTGTCCTATAAAGCATGGATGGTTCGTAGCTATCCTATAATTTTCCTTTTGAGTTTGAGTGTTACATGATGATAACATAAAACTCCATGGGCACATCTCCATTACTTTCACCTAGCTTGCATCCTATGGGCAACATCCTTATTAGTCTCTCAACTCATGAATTATTGACCCAAGGTACTGAAAGTGGTCATTTTGGAAACCTCTTGGTTAGCAATCTCAATTAATTTCTCGTTTTCACTATCATTGTTACTAAATGCACTCCATATATTCTGCTTTAATTTTGACTCTTTTGTTTTAATTTTTTTTTAAATATTCTAAAGCACCTTTCCATAAAATCTAGCTTTGTGTTTACACCTCTCGTCTTGTGAATCAAAATTATGTCATTTGCGAACAATATACACCATCGGATCTCTTCCTACAAATGCCTAATTAACTTGTCCATAACCAATGCAAAAAGTTAGGCTCAATGTTTGGAAACTCACTTGTCTTTCCACTAGTGGTCCTCATATTTGTTACCGCTACCTCATGTATATCCTTAATTACTTTGATATATCCTCGTGGAACTTCTTTTTTTCCCAACATCCATCAGATTAACTCTCTAGGAATCTTGTCATATACTTTCTCCTCTCAAGGGGTCCTATCATATATTTTCTCTAAAGTTAATAAAAACCATGTTGAGATCCTAACTCCTCTCATTGTCTTCTCTATAAGTTGCCTAGTAAGTAAATAGAAGTGGTAGACTCCGTTGGCATGAAACTAAACTGATTTCTGATACATTCGTTTGATGCTTTGGTCTTTTTGCTCAATCACTCTCTTTCAAAGTTTCATATTATAGCTCCTAAGTTTAATACCACGATAGTCAGTGTAGCTTTATGTCTCCTTTATTCTTATAAATAGATACCACAATATTTTTTTCTTTTTTTTTTTTTTTTTCATTTCTTTACGATTTTCTTTGATCTTTCAATCTTGTTGAACAATTTCATCAACCAAAATAACTTACTATCTCTTATACACTTTCAAAGTTTTATTTATATGCCATTTATTCTGAGGGCATTTCCTGTTTTCATCCTTCATAACCTTCTTAAAGCTTTTTTCACTTTAAATATCTTAATCCTATGAAAGTATTTATTGTCTCCTACGTCATTTGAATTTATGATTCCTTCCGTTCCCATTCTCTAGGAGCAGTGTCATCTAACAACCTCTAAAAATACCTTCTGGGCGCGACTTGGGTGAGACCTGGAACAGCGATGTGGGTGGGACCCTGAACCTAGGGCCCACCTGGGTGTATTCCTTGTAGATCCATGCGGTTAATCTGATTTTCTAAATTATTTTGTACTATGGTACCAAAAATGAAGAAGATTAAAATTTTGGGTGAACTACAACATTAGAAACACTGGTTAATGACCATTAAAAGCCTTTTGTGAGCTACAAAGTTTTCTATCAACCTGATATTTGTTTTTACCTCTCATCCCTGTCTACGTGACCTTATCAACAGATTGGATGGTCAATAAACATTACAGTGGCCTCCAGAAGTTTTTAATGGTCAAGGTTGGATGATAACTGTTTCTTGGGGTGTGGTCCACCTAAATTTTGAATCTGTTTCATTTTTGGAACTGCATCATAAAATAATATGAAGAAACAGATGGACGGCATGGATCTACAAAGAGTACATCCATGTGGGCCCTAGGTTCAGGGTCCCACCACATCGCTGGTTCCGGGGTCTCACCCAAGTCGCGCCCATAGCTTCTCCACCCTTCCATTGGGTATTAATGTGAAATCCTTTTCAACCAATTGGGTGCTTTAACCTCATGTTACAATCAGGTCTCAAAATTTATCCTAGTGGTTTGTTCTGTGTATCACATGATAGAAAACGGCATATAGGGAAATTTTCACCCTCCAAACTATTTGGCTTGGTGTGGCCTGCTTAAAACATTTATACGCCTGATTTTTGGGGCTTAAGTATAAATTTTGGTGTAGTATCTAATGGTTAGAGTGGATTTTACATATCCATCACAGTGGGCCCTGTAAAAATCAAGGGCAGACGCCTCTTCCAACTGCTTCTGTTGGTGAGGGCCACTTGAATCATAGGTCAGCTTGATCATTTTGTTATAGGCTCAACTTGGGATTGCACATCTAATGGTCGGATTGGATCCCACATACACATCATGGTGGGCCTGGTAAAAAATCAAGGATGGGTGTTCGTCTCCCACCTGCTCTGAGGAAACCATCACCGATGGCGTAACGCACTAACATTAGGAGTAATTAATGGTAATAAATGTGGAGTTACTTCCAAAAATACCGTCAGCTCGAGTGGGTCCAAAGTTTAATGCTGAATCCACCCGGACCATCAACTGTGTCACCCCAAGTTACACTTAGGACCCAAAAATCAGCACCATTCATGTTCGGTGGACCACATGATTGGAAATAGTGTGTACAAAAAGCTACACTCCAAACTTTTTTGCTTGGTGTGACCCACCTGAATTACGGATGAACCTAAATTTTGGGTCCTAGGACTAACTTTTAGTGTGTAATCTAACGGTTGGAGCAGATTTCATAAAATCAACACGGTGAGCCCTATAAAAATCAGTTGTGGATGTTTCTCTTTGAATTGTTTCCTTAGCATGGCCCACTTGAATCACAGGTCAGCTTGAGTTTTTTCTTCTCTGGGCCTAAAATTAGATTGCACGTCTAATGGTTGAAATGGATCTTACATACACATCATGCTGGCCGTGAAAATCAAGGGTCAGTGTCTAAATTTTTTTTCCCCTAATGAGGTCTAAAGTCCAACGTTCTGGACCACAGTTTGATGCCGTCCAACCATTAAATATCACCCAACTTTTTATGTGATCATGACATCCAACCGTCTAATAGGTTTGCTCATCTTGAGTATTACTTGTTGGGAAAGCTCCAAAATAGCCATCATGAGGGTATACATAAGTACGTTACACATAATTTAGATGATTTTAATGGTGGGACTTTCCATCATAACTATTTCCTATGGTGTAGCCTACACAAGTGTTGAATCTGCCTTAGTTTTGAACCCTTATACAAAAATAAGATGGCACACATAATAGATGAGGTGGATCACCTCCACGGAAGGTCTTTCCTTCCAAGTAAGAAAAAATAGATGAGCTAAACACACTTGTCATAGATTTGGACCATACGATTCATACATTAGAAATCACATCAGTTCATTAGATAGAGCACATTTTCAACATGCTATGAACAAAAAAGAATGATGGTCTAATAATCAAGCATGTCAAAAGTTTACCAAAAGAGTAATTAGTTAGTAAAATAATTCAATGGTACATAATCAACATGTATGCATGATTACTTAATAAGTGTAATTTATTAAGTATTTTTCATATGACTTATTATTAATCAGTCTTAGCTGATGAATGACTTGAATCTTTAGCACTTGTACTCCTTTACATTAGCTATAACCACCTGTATATATTGTATCTAAGAATGATTTTTTCTCATTAAATGCTACCTAGTTGGACCACAAGATAAGGTCCAACTAGTTGTGTGTGAGCATTACTCATATTTACACACCTCTCTCTCTCTCTCTCTCTCTCTCCACATATATATGTGTGTGTGTGTCACAAGCATGTAAGAAAAGCCTGTTTACACACCATGTATGTTTCAAAGTGGTACACGTGTATGCAATCCCAGGTCTTCAAAAAAACAAGACCTGAATGGATATGGGTTCAGGTCTTCAAAAAAACAAGACCTCGACAGAGCAAGTCCCGCAACTCTATTAACCTGACCTGAGTGCGTGTACTCTCGGACCTGACCCGAACCCGACTTGCTGATATAGTCCTACCGATTAACATTCGGGCTACATACCCAGGCTCAAACCTCATGCATGGGCCTAAACATATAGCCCTAAATGGGTTGGACTCGACCCAGGCTCAGGTCAACCCAGCCCACTTGCCCCCTTAAAATCAGTCCTACCTTGAGGTGTAGTTTTCAGATGTACCGTTGTTGGTGTGCTCGCATGCACCTAAATGGAGTCCACACTCTGTTATCGAAACCGTTCAACAGGATCTGCCTTGTATGGCCCACCTCCCCTCAAGAATTCTACAGATTGGATGATTCTTATCGTGCAAAAAGACTATTGAGCTATTTGGTCCAACGGCTAGTGTTCAACCAGAAAATGATGCCAGGATAATGTGAATAGTGTTATATATTCTATTTATTGGTCATCCACGGTGAATGAAACCAGACGAACGGTTGTGATCAGTTCGAATGGGTCGCAAATAATGAGAAGGTCTTGCGAATTACAACTTTAGGTACTCGCCCCGATGCACCTACACCACCGGTCAGTTTCGTAATTCGGAAACGAAACAGTGGTAATTCCGTAGCCGCGCCAAACGTTGGGCGCCAAACCTCAAAAAGTATGATAAGTCTCCCGCGTCTTGGCGGGAGCGGATTAGGTGAGACCCCGGATCCACCGAGGTGGGTGGGACCCCTGAATGTGGGGCTCACAGTGATGTATATACCTTAAATCCACACCGTCCAAACATTTTTAAATATTATTTTAATAATAATAAAAAAATAAATCTGACTTAATTCTTAGGTGGACCACACCAAAGAAACAGTCGTGATTGAATCTCTAACATTGAAAAATTCATGGATTCCACCGGAATGTTTATTTTCTATCCAACCTGTTGATAAGGTCACAAATGCCTAGATGAAGAGACCACATAAACATCATCTTGATCCAAAGCTTTTGTGGCCCACAGGAATTTTTAATGGTCAATCACCACTGCTTCCTGTACTATGGCCCATCTGGGATTTGGAGCTGCTTAATGTTTTGGATCATGCCCTAAAATGAACTTTCAATACGGATGGACGGCGTGGATTCAGTCATATACATCACAGTGGTCCCACAGTCAGGGGTCACACCCACCTCGGTGGATTGGGAGTCTCACCTAATCCGCTCTCCGTCTTGGAACGCTACAACCATGTTTTCGGTTCTGACATGTGGGGCCCACGGTCCTGTAATCCAGACCATTGATCTGTTAAGTTCATGGGCCATGACCCAAGAATCTCCTAAAAGGAAGAAGTTCTTAGCGTCCAATCTTTGCAAGTTTTTGAATTGATTGTGGACCACAGATGAATTTCACTTCTTAACCGTCCATCTGTATCTCATAAAAACGAAAGGTTAAGATTGCTCCATCAAGGCTTCTTTTCTGGAATAATCCATCCACGGTTTGAACCAACAGATCAATAGTCTGGATTACCAAACCATGGGTCCCACTCGCCAGAACCGAAAACCAGCACCCACTGTCCAAAAGACGTGGGCCGCGTATCAATGTAATTCCCGTGCGACTTTGACACATAGCATTTCCGTGCCTGCATGTCATGCTAAACACGTGGCATACGTGTATGGGATCGAACCCGTCAAATTCGTGTCTCCAACAGTAAATGGCCCATGGTCCAAAAATCACACTGTTTGGACGAATCTAAATGGCCCATGGTCCAAAAATCACCCCTTTAATTTGTGGCATGCAAATGAATACGGAAAGACAAAATTCATCAACGGTTCTAATTAAGCGAAGAAAGTCCAATTTATTAAACGGTTAAGATTATCCAATCGTATCAAATTATTTTTACGAACATAATCAATGGATGATAAAAAATGTTCCTTGGTACGGATCATGATATACGCGTGCCACATGTGTGGTATAATATCTCGATGTACGAAAATTCTGTACATCCAGATGCACGTAATCCGCTTCCAAAATTCAAAGCTCTCCCTCGCATATATCAGCGCTCGCGCGTAAAAAATTAAAAATCTTAAAATGCTTTCGCGCTAAAAATGAAAGTAGAAAAACGGACTTCCCTTCATTTCTTTCACTACTCTCTCTGTAATCTCCTTGAAAATTCAAGAGAAAAGAAGGAGCGAATGGCAAGGATTTTATTCAACCTGACAACTCTTCCACAATTTTTTTTACGAATAAGTCCATTGTTCGAAATATCGGTATCACTACAAGTTTTGCTTGCCGGAAATACGGAAACAATTTCGATATCACTGATACTATCCGCCGAAACCAGAATGAGGGAAATATTGGGGAAAATGGGGAAAAACAGTGGAATTTTTTTGTGAAACTTCAAGAAATGCTAAATACACATTTGAAAGGATTAAAATATTGCAAAAAGAATGCGTACGTAACAAGTTTCTATTTAATGGGGGCCGAAAAGCATATGCCGTTGTAAGAAATCAGTCCAACCATCCCATCCATCCCATCTATCCATCCAACCATCCATCTATCCATCCAACCATCCATCAGACCATCCAACCTTCCATCCAAACATCCATCAATATTTCAGAATATTGACAAGACATAATATTTCACCGAGAAATTGCCGACAATTGGAAAGGAAACGAAAAATTATGGTCACAATATCGCCCATGTTGCAATAACGATAATATCGCAATATTATCGTCGACAAATTAAACACTGCATACAACCATGTGCCCATAAGAAAATTGAAATGGAAATCTTTTTAATAAACAATTTTTTGGTGATATCAATGCTAGTGATATTATCAAAATATCGTTGATACACGGGCGATACAAGCGACACCTGGAATTTGCACGGTTGAATATATTGTCGATACATTGGCGATATCAATATAGGCAATACAAGCGGCATCTAGAATTTACACAATCGAAAATATTGGCGATACTTAGAGATACATCATCAATACATGGAATTTCAGATACTACAGTTTTATCAGCATCATTACCAGCATTATCAGTCTCGCTGAGCTGGAGATATGGATAATATGAGAGATATTTCAATAATATCAGGGATATAATGAGAATAACCGTAAATATCACCACAGATTGGTAATCTCCTCCTCTTTAAACTGAAGGTTTGCTATTCAACTCAATTGCACATCCGAACATGCTCTAATGCTGTGCTAAGATTCACACCTACTAAGGTTGCCTCTTACAATCACTCTTCTAATTTTCTACTATTATGCCATTATTTCACCATAGTCTGTCTGACTGTAAACTGAAAAGACCTCAAAATACAGAAAAGTCCTACCATATACCTGCAGTCACATACACATATGCCAGCATAGCATCCGTCCATTCATCAGGCATGCCCAAGTATCCATTTGTCCTGGACAAAATCCAGGCCAATCTGCTCATCAGGTGAGTGACTCGTATGTTTTTTTCCTGAATATGTGTCCCACCTAATGAAGAGACCAGCCTAACTATGGTTCAGGGCAGGCAAAGTTTGGTGCCGGAAATGAAGGTCCTGGATATCACGCACTTGCATCTCATTGGCGTGTGTGTTCATCTGTAAGACTTCAATCAGACTCATGCTGAGTAACCTTAGCAGGTCCCAAAATATTGTTGGTTTTTTTTCAAAATTCTCACAGAAAATTCCACATCTCACCACTCAAAGCATTTGAACCTGCCTCCCTATCTCTTGGGGTTTCTTTTCTTCCCATAACACTATTGTAACATCAAAACATACAAATCTTACAAAACCAACTTCAAATTTTATGTGTTTCTACAATCCCTCATTTAAAATTTCATCCCCTGCATACTCAGATCATTTGAATCACTCTCTTTCATCTTTCTTCCTTGTTCTCCTTGAGAAAGCTTTTCATTGCACTTTCTCATGTTCTATAGGCCGTGTTCTCATGAGTGTAAGTAGACTTGGATGGTTTGGTCATGTGCTACAGATATCAAGAACTGTGCCGGTTTGGTGCAAGTTAAGGGCTCTAAAAGGCCAAGGGAAAGGCCTAAAAGGACGTGGGTGGAGGTAGTAGAAAAGACCTGAGGACCATTGTCTAACTGCAGTTATGACCCTTGATAGAGTGGAATGGAGAACAGGATTCATGTAGCCGACCCCGATTAATTGGATAAGGATTAGATAATGATGATGATGATGATGTTCTATAGGCCCGCCTTACAAAATCAAGATAACCCAATATATAGAGTGATATGACTGTTGAACTGGTGGCTTCACCATGTGGATGGACTATAGGTCAAAATTCGATGCAATTGGACAGTTCTGATCCAGTTTGCCATGAGTTTTACCGGTTTAATACGGACTGCTGAGTGTTCCTTCTGGAGGCCATGTATCAGATGGCTAACATAGTCCAATCTACATGATGGCCGACCAAAACTACAGTCTTGATCACCACATCTGTTGGCCACATACCGTGAAGAGGGAACTACATATAACATTTATAAAGCTTGCTGCACATTTGCGTGCCACTGTCCTAAGCTTAAAGTATCAAAAGAAATGGGTATGTATTGCCCGATACATACTGATTTCATCCATAAATGCTACAGCTGTAATGGCCCAACATAGGGATGCAATACGGGGTGATACAACCTGACTGATGATATGTTACACCAAAACTGATTTTCAATCCTTTCTGTGTCACAAATCCAACGGAATCAGTAAATTCCAAACCACGTTGTTCAAAATCCTTCTTATTCTCTTGTTTCTCTCTCCTTTTCTCTTCATATTCTTCTTTTCTTCACACAATGGTATCCCTTTTTCACAGAAATTTCTCATGTTCTTCACAAACAACCAACAATATCTAGCGAAGCCAATTCACTATAGACGGAAAAAAAAATTTGAGCCATCTACTGCAAAATCCCAAATTGTGACATTTAGCACTAATTTCATAGATATGGGAATCTGCTATTTAGACCCATCTTTTGACTCGCACGTGCCCATTTCTCTTTCGAGAATTGAAATAGTACACTTATGTACCATTTCAAATCTGAAAAGAGAAAGATGGGTGGATGCAAATCCATCAGGGAGCAGGTTGTTCATAGCCAACCCAAAAAATTTAGAGAACCCAATTCACTATAGACAGAAAATAAGCCATATATGGATTGAAAAGTTCATAGCCAACCCAAAAAATTTAGAGAACCCAATTCACTATAGACAGAAAATAAGCCATATATGGATTGAAAATCGATCCCAGTGCTCTGTATCGGTCGCCACCAAAACCACATCGCCCCATTTCGGAACAATATAGAGGCTGTTACATCTGTATATTCATGGATGAAACTGAATGTATCAGGCGACATGTACTGGTTCTAGGTGGAGCAAGATGCACTATGAAACCCCAAATTGTGACATTTACCTCCTATTCCACAGATGGAAGCCACTATTTAGACCCACCCTTTTGATTTGCATCCACCCATTTCCCTTTTTAGGAATTGAAATAGTGCACTTTTGCACCATTTCAATCAAGGCGCATGTTCTTCACAACAAACTCACAAAATCAAGAGACCCAATTGACTATGGATCGAAAAGGAGCCATGTGTGCCATGGAAACCCAAAATTGTAGCATTTTTCGTCTCTTTTCATAGACAGGAGTCGCTATTTAGACCCACTCTTTTGACTTGCCCACACCCATTTTTCCATTTTGGGAATTGAAGTGGCAGACTGTTGTACAATTTCAATTTCCAAAAATTGTACATGGGTGCATGAAAAAGCAATCTGTGTGGTTGTAGATATCAATTCCCTTCATAAATTATACCTAGAACTCCCTTTTGCTCCTCTCCTTTCTTAAATTGTTTGCTAGAACAGACATGGAATATTTCAGGAATATAGCCGTTGGATCTAGGATCATGTTCAGAAATCCAAACCGTTGATCTGGTGAGATACACAACTGATGTTGGCTGCCTCGAAAATCTTCAAGATCGGACGATCCAAAATTTCGATCAATGAAAAAGAGCTAATGATCAAAGGGTTGAAGTAATCCAATCTGAGTTTTTTCTTTGGGTTTTACCATCTACTGTGAGGCCCATCATATGAACGGTTTGGATCATTGAAAAATGAGCTAGATCTTTTGTATACTTCTTTAAATCACTTACTTTGGAAGCTTTGAATTCCATAGTTGAGTAGCTGCTGCTTCACAGCTCCCTCCATTAAAATCACGTATTTTCTCTCTTTTTTTGGCGCCAAAATTCGTTTGGT
This sequence comes from Liriodendron chinense, assembly GCA_003013855.2. Lineage (NCBI taxonomy): Eukaryota > Viridiplantae > Streptophyta > Magnoliopsida > Magnoliales > Magnoliaceae > Liriodendron > Liriodendron chinense. The sequence continues at coordinate 176,191 of ML058403.1, forward strand.
GGAGGTGAGAGCTTTATCTATCCATATAGAGAAAGTCTAAGTACAACCGGTTGGATTATAAGTTTCCGTCCATCTCTCAGATAACTTCCAACCTTTGGTATTTCTGCAAAATCTAACCCGTCCAATAGTTTTTATGTATCTTGAGAATCATCTTATGAAAACATAATCACACTCAATTATCTAGTTGATCGTGATTGTATTTTGCTGTCTATTAACGTCTAGAAATTTCTTTTATGGTGTGTCCCACCTAAAGAGTGGATAGGGATGATTTTTGAATGATTTGGTATTTCTATTGCTTAAAATGTATTGGAAAGATTGGATTCTTCATAGAAATGATGGATTAGAAGTTACTTTCTAAGCGAACCATTAGTTAAGCTCCAATGTGTTGGACTTTGGACCACATCGTCTATATGGGGCGCGGATCAGCTAGTCCCAGTGGGACTAGCATAAGAGGCGGTTTCAAATCTCCGTGGGCTCCACCATGATGTATGAGTTTTATCCATGCCGTTCATCCATTTTTCCATCTTATTTTAAGACACGAGCCCAAAAATGAGACAGATCCAAATCTCAGGTGGACCATACCACAGGAAAACAGTGGGGATTGAACTTCCACCATTAAAATCTTCCTAGGGCCCACTGTAATGTTTATTTTCCATCCAACCTCTTGATAGGGCCACATAGATATAGATGAAGGGAAAAAACAAATACCAGTTTGACACCAAACTTATGTGGCCCCCAAAATGTTTTCAACGTTGAGCTAAGCGTCAATCCCTACTGTTTTCATGTGTTGTGGTCCACCTGAGATTTGTATGTGTCTCATTTTTGGACTCATGCCTTATAATAAGATGGAAAATGGATAGGCGGCGTGGATAAAACACATATATCATGGTGGGGCCCACGGAAATTTGAAACCACCCCTTATGCTAGTCCCAGTGGGACTAGTTGATCCGCGCCCGTCTATATGACTATATCTACATGATGCATTGCATGTTGTTCACCGATGCCTTTTTATATTGTGGTGACTAATCAATCGTCAAAGTAGCCATGTGTTGTAGAATAAAGTTGGTTGTCGAAGAAGTATAGAAGATATGCGACCAGTGAGCGTCTTTCTATAAAAGTCATGACTAAACCATCTAAGTAGCAAGCCTTCCTGCTCACATCTTGTATATCACTCAGACCTGCGACCGCCTATACACCCCCGTTATGTGAGCAGTCCTCGTTATGTGAGCAGTTCCCGTCATATGAGCAGCCCCCGTCATGCGAGCAACTCTGCTCTTGGTTGACAAACGAGGCCATCTACGAGTGCGAGCAGCTTTGCTCTTGGTCGTCGAGTGGGAAGACCCCCGTTATGTGAGCAACTCCCGTCATATGAGCAGCTCCCGTCATATGAGTAGCCCCCGTTATGTGAGCAGCTCCCGTCATATGAGCAGCCCCGTTATGTAAGCAGCTCCCGTCATATGAGCAGCCCCCGTTATGTGAGCAGCTCCCGTCATTTGAATAGCTCCCGTCATGTGAGCAACCCCCGTCATGTGAGCAACCCTAGTCTCTGGTCTCTGGCAGGGACATCTCTCGTCTCATAGTACCGGCAGCCCATATAGGCCGGTTTTAGCTTGTTTCTATTCGTAGCTTCGAACATCTCCATCAAGAGACGTAACCAGCTAGACGTCTAGGGTGGTTAGGCCATCCCCTTATCTAAGGATTAACAAGATAAGCACTTTATCCCCTGAAATTAGCAGTGATCTTAACAACTTGCATAACAGACTGGATCACCCAGATCTGTATAAATAGATGGCCTCACAGATGATAAAGGTACACAATCTCTAAGCCTACGTTTCACACTTAATCTTACTATCAAGTCACCTCTGACTTAAGCTTCGGATGGCCAACAGCCAAGCGCCGACCACCCTTAGTTTTCTTCTTTGGCTTTTCAGGTGTGGAGGAGAGCTCACTTTGAAGAAGGCATATAATCTGAAGGAACCTAATCTGACGTCAACAGATTGGCGCCATTTGCGGGAACGAGTATTCAATTCGTTCTCATTACAAATTGCAACCTCCCGCTATGCCTCCTAAGAAAACGACTCATCATTCCACCTCAAAGCAAACGTTACCACCACCAGACATCCTTAAGCCACATCCCAACCTCTCTCAGGCTACTTCGACAGAGATTCCTCCGGCGGAGTCTAGTCAACCCGTGCAAAATCCATTCCAAGAAATATCCGGTGGCTACGATGGGGTAATGCGCTTCGTCGGGGATGCATTCCTCACTCTTAAAGCTGGACTTCAAACCCTATCCAATCGATTTGATCAGCATTTTCCTGAATCGCAGCAACCTCCAAAAGGACTGCCACTACAACTTGCACCTGCAGTTTCTAGACACTCTCTAGATCAATCGCAAGCTCAGGTCAACCCTCCTTCAAACCCCAGCACATCATGAACATCAAGCGCGAAGGAAAAAGTTATCGCAGCATCGTCCTTCACAGGAAGATGCCATACCTGCGGGCGAAATTCGGACCATTGTAGGTGGTCCGGCTTGTGGAGGAGATTTTCAAGCCTCAAGAAAAGCATATACTCAAAAGGCGTGCCGAAAGCCTTAGCATATTTACTGGGTGGAGAAATTGTTCAGCACGTCAAGTTTTGAGCCATTATCCAATCTTTTTATCTCACGAAGATGCTAAAGGAATCCATTTCTTTCATAAGGATTCCATCGTCGTAGCGTTAAAGGTATCAAATTATTTAACTCACCGTATTATGTTGGATACAGGCAGCTCTACACCCTCCCTACTTATGCGTTAAGTTCCCCACTCCAAACGGAGTAGGGGTAGTTCGAGGGAACTAGAAAGAAGCTCAAGCATGCTATGAAATCGCGGTATAAGATCGAAAGAATGTCTAAGCAGCTCCTATTATGCCGATATCGGGAGATTCAACAAATTCGCCGATAACAACAATGGGCGATCGAGCTTGGCGAACACGATATTACCTTTTGATCACAAACCACCGTAAATGCTCAAGCCGTAGCCGACTTCATTGCTGAATTTACATATTCGACCCCTACTTTTTCTACTTCCAGTGATGACCCGTTGGAGAGCGAGCAAGCACCTTGGTCGCTTTACGTAGGCGGATCATCATGCTCCTCTGGCAATGGAGCCGGATTAATCCTAATCGCTCCTGATGGATCACAATTCCAATATGCTTTGTGATTCGGCTTTCGTACCTCAAATAATGAAACGGAATATGAAGCCTTAATTGTCGGTCTCAAATGAGCAAATATACTCGCAATAAGGAACCTGCTCATTCACAGCGACTCTCAGCTGGTCGTATATCAAGTGCTCAACAAATTTGAGGCAAAGGAAGAGTGGATAGCTTCGTACAAATCTCAGGTACTCATCTTGCTCGCTCAAATTGAACAAACATGAAATAAGTCATATTCCTCGAAAGGAGAACAAGCTCGCAGATTCTTTGGCAAAATTATCTTCTGCACCTGAGACCGATCTGACATGAGCCATTCTTATCGAGCATCTATCTACCCTGAGTATCGATCAAGTTACTCCAGAGCAGGTCGTCACATTGCTTTTATCTTTATGTTGGATGGACCCCATCATCCTTTACCTCCAAAGCGGACGACTCCCAGATGATAAAAAATCAACCCGATAAATTCGCTATCGTGCTGCCAGGTACATTTTACGAAATAGAAAATTGTTATGTAAAAGTTTTACTTTACCGTATTTAAGGTGTCTCCATCCAGAAGAAGCACACCGTGTTCTAGATGAAATATACTGGGGGGCATGCGGTAATCATCCCAATGGACGATCTCTAGCATACAAATTAATGAGGCAAGGATATTATTGGTCCATTACGAAGGCGGATGCTATCGAATTCTCAAAGAAATATGACAAATGTCCGCGATATTCTCCAGTCCCTCATTTACCGTCTGAGCAAATGACGTCGATGGACGGCCCTTGGCCTTTCGCTCAATGGGGAATCGATATAATCAAACCACTACCTATGGGAAAAGGACGTGGCAGTTGATTACTTCACATCGATCTCCTAGAAGAGAAAATGGACATATCTCGCCTTCGAACAACGGCTTATCAACAACGTATAGCCCGTTGTCATAATTCAAAGGTCAAATTCAGGCATTTTCAACTTGGTGACTTCGTGCTCAGGCAAAACATCGGAACAGCCACTCGGTCGCTGGATCCTAACTGAGAAGGCCCGTATCAAGTCATCAAGATTGCTCAACCAGGTACATATTATCTGGAAGACATGCGAGGAAAACCCCTATGTCGCACTTGGCACATGGAACATTTACTCCGATATTTTTCATAAAGCATGTGAATATTGGACCATTCCTAAATAAAGACGATCTCTTTCATTCTAGCTGTTCAGCTAGAGAATCTATAACTTGGTCGCTACTCCATTCTTTGGACCTAAATAGCATTGAAGAGAATATAAACATTCTCTTGACTAAGTCTTCTGCTCACGGCAGAGCCAAAGTCTCAATTGATAGGCCAGCCTATCTCTATGCGGACATGGTCGCCAATACCTCCCTAATTGAGCCCAACTCGTTTTCATGAATTGAGTAAAACATTCTAGCATGAATTGACTAAGTCCTCTGCTCACCGCAGGGCCAAAGACTCAATTGATAGGACAGCCTATCTCTATGCAGAAAACTGGCACTCATAAATGCATTCTCAATCATGTACGGCTTCTCGTCCAAAGATAGGCGGTTACATATACAGACAAGTCCTTCGCGTAGCTCATCAACACTAAGGATTTGGGGGGCATCTGTTGTAGAATAAAGTTGGTCATCGAAGAAGTATAAAAGATATGCAACCAGCGAGCGTCTCTCCATAAAAATAGTGACCAAACCATCTGACTAGCGAGCCTTCATGCTCACGTCTTGTATATCGTTCAGACCTGCGACTGCCTATACGCCCCCATTATGTGAGCAGCTCCCGTCATATGAGCAGCCTCCGTCATATGAGCAGCTCCCGTCATATGAGCAGCTCCCGTCATGTGAGCAGCCCCAGTTATGCGAACAACTCTGCTCTTGGTTGACAAACGAGGCCATCTACGAGTGCGAGCAGCTCTACTCTTGGTCGTTGAGTAGGAAGACCCCCGTTATGTGAGCAGCTCCCGTCATATGAGCAGCCCCCGTTATGTGAGCAGCTCCCGTCATATGAGCAGCCCCCGTTATGTGAGCAGCCCTGGTCTCTGGTCTCTGGTCTCTGACAGGGACGTCCCTCGTCTCATAGTACCAGCAGCCCATATAGGCCGGTTTTGGCTTGTTTATATTCGTAGCTCCGAACATCTCCACCAAGAGACGTAACCAGCTAGACGTCTAGAGTGGTTAGGCCGTCCCCTTATCTAAATATTAACAAGATAAGTACCTTATCCCCTGAAATCAGCAGTGATCTTAACAGCTTGCGTAACAGACTGGATCACCCGGATTTGTATAAATAGATGGCCTCACAGATGATAAAGGTACACAATCTCTAAGCTGAAATTTCACACTTCATCTTACTATCAAGTCACCTCTGACTTGAGCTTCAGAGGGCCAACGGCCAAGTGCCGGTCACCCTTAGTTTTCTTCTTTGGCTTTCAGGTGTGGAGGAGAGCTCACTTTGAAGAAGTCATATAATATGAAGGAACCTGATCTGACGTCAACACCATGTCCACTTAAATCCTAACCGTTGAAGTAGTAAGACCGGTCGTGGATGGTGCTTAATTATCTCTCCAGCCTAGCAAGCATTTTACAAGGCTTAAAATAGGGTTTGGACGGGTCTAGGTTGGACGGGTCCCTTGAAACATAGACCAAACCCGCCCACTTACTAAATGGGTTCGGGTTGGGTCGGGTCAGGCCTAATATAAAGGAAACCAAACCCAGACCCGTTTAGCAACTGGGTCTGTTCTTGGACCCAGATCCGTACCATTTAACAAATGGGTCGAGTCTGGGTCGGGTCTAAATGGGTTGGGTCTGGGTATCCCATCGGGTCCGCTGACCCATTTATAGCCCTAGTATTCGGCGTTCGATTGAGTGTATCACGCAACACATGTGCATCCGATGCAGAACCCTTCCAACCCACAAGAATGTATATAAATTTCATCTAAAATGTGCAAGCCGCAAGCACATTTTGATATAAGAAGCCATTTTTATTCTGATAGCTCGCAACTCTGCATTTTAGGAGGTGGGCTGGAATGTGCATACCATCAATGACACTAACATATTCCTACCATAAATATTCATTAATATATATATATATATATATATATAGGTGTGGATCGCTTAAATAACCTGGAAATACTGACTTCATTGAAGATTTGACGATATCTCTTTAGGTGTTTCAAGGGTTGAGAACTTTACGATGTCCAAGTATAGACAATTAAATATTGCATCAGGCACCTTATTAAAATGTTAATTTACTATCTCACCCAAATAGATAAAATGGTGTCTAATCATTTTGCTTCTAATATTATGCCCAACCGTATGTAGAAAAATGATGAGCTATTCTTCCAAACTAACCCTTCTTGTGTCATTTAGTGAAGTCTTTTCTCGTAAAGCTGCACATAAATGGAAGAATGTTGGCTTAGACATACACAGTTAAGATAGACACTCGATATCGGTCTTTGCAATGATACTACTAATAAAACGACTCATCTTGAGAGCACCCCTCTGTGATGGGGTTCTAAGGATATATGTGCGATAATATTCTGCAACACTTAGAATATTATATGCAGCTGTAAGTGTAGCTGAGGTTGTGATCTCACGCTCTTTGTTGTTGCTAAATGTAGAGCTAGAATAAGAGGTCAATGACATTTCTATATATGGATTTGCTATCGCAAAAGAATGGATTGGTTATCGATTACAATATACACTAAATAAAATTCCACCACAAAAATGAATATTACTCCATCAATGACATATGAAAGACATAGTTGTAATATACACAAGTAGAAATTTTTATCTCAATTCAAAACTGACTCAAATGATTCATAGTTTGAATTTAAAACGTACCAAGAGATTCTTAGTACAATAAAATGAAATTAAAGAGATAGCGGATATAAATAAATGTATGAGGATATATCTCATTTGCAAACTTACTTAAATGATTCACAATCGTAATTTTTAATGTATCAAAATACCCAAAGTCAGTACAACTAGATAACCATACCGCAGGTAACTATTATATACAATCAGATAACCATACCATATGTAGCTGTTATATATAAATGTAAGAGTCTTTTTCTGATTTCTAAGTGACTCAAATGTTTCAATATTTTAAATTTCAAAAGCCTCATATCAGTATAATTATATCACATGAAAGAAGTTGCTGTTATATATTGATGTAAGTATTTATCTCATTTACAAACTGACTCAGTAGGCTTTATAATTATAAATTTCAATCAAACAAAAGTCATCTAGGTTATATCATATAATTCATGCATGTAAAGAATGTCTATCAATCTAACATAATGCAAGTCTATCAAACAGAACATGGCTACAAACTAAGCAAATTAATACATGTATATCAACTTTCACCTTTTCCACATAATGCACGTGTATTAACCTTCCGTTATCTCAATTGTATATTGTTAGAAAGATTCAATATAATATAATGCTTGGGAATTAACTTTCAGACTAATGCACATAAGGTTTTAGTCATTTACATAATTCTGACTGATGCACAAGAGTTGAATCCGGTTCAATCCATCTTCTATTCCAAAAGACGAATATGTCAATTCGGACGAGGACATCCATGCATGCAGCTAGTACAGAAGTTGGAATGCATTTTTGTTGTATGTAAAATACAGACATGGATTTTTAAGTGGGGATTACCAATTCCCCTGTCCGCAAATGAATTAGAACCTTATTCAACGACATGCTGGCTTTTATACAATAGTTAGGAATAGTCGACATTGATTAGTTTATTAGAATTGAATATTACAGAGGATGAGGAATGAAGGTGGTGAAGAAGGGAGCGGACGTACCTGATCTCGACCTTCACGGAGATCGCACAATCATCCTCTGGAGAGAATGACCAGAAAAGGGAAAATGCGAATCGGTGACACCTACAAGGGAAAAATATGACCGATTAGTTATACACTCTAGAGTGTTTGGCTAAAATGCATGTCTTTACAATACCACCATTCAGGACATGCATGATAGCACCATCGTCGGCCGAGGCCATAAATGTCCATCTCAAAAGGGACTGTTGACGGTAAATCTCATCAATTAGATGTTGGTCAGGGACCAACTAGTTGATCAGGGACCAACTTGAGCCTCCGTCGTTAGATTCGAAGGATGGTGAGATCCTGTAAATACCACCCAAGGTTAGGACGGCCACTGGTGGCTCCGGCTGATGGCCCTCCAATGCTTAAATTAGTGACTGTAGAATGGTCAAAGAGAAATGATGCTTTTTATTGCTCAATGTGTACGTACCTTAGATCATGGCATAAAGGGATATTTATAATGTGAATCTTTACCGTAATTGGGTAAGATTCTCACTTTGTCGAGATCTACGTCTATGTAGGATGAATTACGTATCACAGCTAGATACGTCATTGCTTTAGAGACAAGTTGCGAGATTATCTGCATTATGCGGATATTTCTCTTATCAATCGTGGAAGTGAATCCCGCGGCTTGCAGAACACGTAACAGAGTCCTGATTGCTTGAGGAGTAGCGCTGGTAACGCTCGGAGAATAGTGGTCAGTCGGGGATAATCGATAGTAAGTTTGCTCATCTACGGTCGGCTGTGTATAAAGAAATAACCGAGCACCAAGGCATGACTCGAATCTTTCGTAGATTCCTAAATGCCGACCGCTTGGGTTTAATGAGCTCGATCGGACACTGAAGAGTGCCAACCATTTGGGTTAAGCAAGTGACCGATCGCTACGAGATATGGTGTAGCCAATATCGAATGCTTGAGTGCTCCGGCTTGAAATAAGAGGGTCTCAGTTTTCACTCGTGCGTAGTTTTGACCACGTGAAAGCGGGGTATCTCAAATTTACCCATAACAACCAGCACCCCTGCTTTCTAATCTATTTAAAATGACTTGAGAACATGAAGGCAGAAAAAGGGAAACCTTCAATCGATCCTCTCAAATCTCAGAGGCTTAGGGGTACCTCACGTGATATTGTTCTTTATGTGCATTGCATTAATGCTATCTTGGTTTTCTTGCCCATTATTTATTGTGCATGGAAGACGAGACAGAGTGATCAACCCGGAGTTGACACGTGGCACCCTCGAAAGTCGGAGTAGTTACATGAAGTTCTATAAATGAGGTCCTTAGCCTTTGCCTCTGTTCTAAGATTTATGGAGATTTTATGGGTTCTTTGGGCCTGGTTTTATTTCTTCCAAAATTTCGGGAGGACTCGGGCATTCCAATCCCCATTGAGGCAATGGCTTCGAAAGACATCTGTTTTTCAGGCCACAAACATGGGGTGTGGCTGCACGTGTGAGGACTTTTCATGAAGGGTGTTGACAGCTTTTCAATTGTTGATCTGTTGGTTGCAGGAGGCTCATATCAGGAAGAAAATGAGATTTGACTCATAAGGTGACACCCACGCTTGGCAGAAATCTGCCTACGCATGGGGACTATTGCACATGGGCGTCTTTGTCACTTCCTACTCCCATTGCAGTTTTTTGCCCTTGGCGCTTCCTCCTGTTTTCTTTGGCCCACTCTCATTTGGGGAGGAAAGAATGGGTCTTTGGATGAATGGGTAAGAGTGGGGATGATGTTAAAGGCTTCGAGTTCCTCTCTTGATGTTCCACGAGCCTCAAGACATTCTCATCAGCCTTTTTCTGCTCCAAAGTTGAAAATTAGTTTGAGTGAAGTATTTTACTAAGAGTAGCCTCTTTTCACTTTCTCTACTCCTCTTGCCCATTGATGAACTTCTTTGGAATACCTTAATCCGTTTGATGTAATATGCCCCGTGTGGGTCCTTTGTAATGGGTTTCTTTATATGAAATAAAAAAATTTCTTTATTGTGATACTGAGAACCGAGTTGCTTTATTGTCTTCCTGAATACTGTAGAGAGCATTGCCAATCGACGGCTGCCGTAATCTTTTATTATCGACCGTCAACCATGGTCAGTTGATAGGAGATGATTTTTGAACGCTGGTCGGGTCAGTTAGAAATATGACCTACGGTAAGCTGAGCGTGATGTTTGAGTAAATGTTTAACCATTAAGACGTTATTTTCGAAAAGTTACTATCGTACGAAGATCTGCAGAAAAGACAAGGAACGTACGTCTCCCTTCCATGCGAAGCGTCGGATCATTAATGTGACATGCCGTCTGCTTCTCCTGGAAGGATGTTTAGTTGACGCGTGTCCCATATTAAATGCGGCGTACCTTTCCGAATTCAAAAGGGAATAGGAAGATGACACGTGTAAGGATGCGATGATTGCTTTTCTATTTGTATTCGTGCCTGCGCCGTTGGTAGCTTCTTACCACCATTTTCATTTCAAGAGCAGAAAAACCTTAATCGTTCTGTCTTACTCATCTTCGAGTTTTCCTTGCTTTGCTCCGTTCTTCGCCTTTAAGTCCTTTATTAATGTCTTCCTCTTCAAGTTCTGCTCCAGTTCCAATTGGGGAGGATCCACCAGAATCCTTCTCCTCCACTGGTCTTCGTCGAAGGAGGGGGAAAAGGCCATCCTTTCTTCCTCAGATCGCTCTTCCAGAGACTATCCTTCAACCCTCACCACAGAGGATTTGGAGAATATTTGACGAGAGTTTAATGTCCCACAGGACGTAGTCTTCCGGTTAGCTGGCCCGGACAAAACTATGGATAACCCTAGAATGGATGAAGTAGCCATATATGACTTTATGTTTCCTCTAGGGTTCTGTTTGCCGCTGCTGCCGTATGTGGCCGACGTTTTGAATCGATACAACATTGCCCCTGGCCAACTGATATTGAACGGTTGGCGGGTGGTGTTCGGGCAGTACGTGTTGTGGAAGGAAGTCAGAAATGGTGAAATGACCCCGGGGGAGTTCCATAGATTGTACTCCCTGAGAAGGTTTGGTGAACCCTCTGGGTGGTACTATCTGACCTTTCTCCATGGGACGAATTTCATTCTTGGTAACCCTCAGTCTGCCAAGGATCATTGGGATCGATGGTTCTTCATGTCTGGCAACTGGACTTGCCCAGTGGTCGGATCCGGATATTATGTCCCCCGCGCCTTCAGTATGGGGCAAGGATCAATTCGAGGCCATCAGAGAGGTGGCCTCCAAGAGAAGATATTGGCAGCGAGGAGGGCTATCGTAGGAGTCCGGGATGTGAAGTATTTACTCCATCCCGTGTTGCTTGTTGGGGCGGGACTCATCCCTTGCCCTCCTGGTAATCACTGAAGGTTGTGCTTTGTAATTTTAGATTTCAATGTTCTGGATAATTTCTTAATGTCGTTGTTCTTTGTATGTCGATTTTTGTATGAATGGACCCCACAGATCTCTCCCAGGTGCGGGCCCTTCTGAATCACAAAAGCGATGCTCAAAAGAAAAGAAAAAGGGGGGAATCCTCCTCTGCTACTGCACTTGCCGTTGAGCGACCTCAACGATTATCTATGGCCGCAAATCCTTCACCGAGGCCTGGGCCCGCGGTTGCTTCACTTCCTCCAAGGGTGGAAGTCCCAACAGTTATTCCACTGTCTCTTCCTGCTCCGGAAAATCGCTCCGAACCGGGCCTCCCTCCCACAGATCAAACTTTGGTTGTTCCAACGGTCAGTATACCTGATGCCCCCACACCCGTCGCAGACAGTGAATGAGTCGGTCCTTCTCGGTCGGGCAGACTTGTTATCGCTCCCGCCTCAGGCGGCACGGAGCCGTATGTTATGCCAGACCATTTGTTCCGGATATGTTCATTTCTTTTCGAGAAAGTCGAGTACAGCTGTCTGAATGCCGTGGACCGACTTTCCCAGGAGAATGCTATTAATTGGTCGGTAATGAGGATTATCCAGAGCCTCGACGAGGTGTTGAAGACCTGTGCCAATATTTACGATGTCTGGGAATTTGTTGCCTGGAAAGACGCCCAACTGTCGGACATTGAGAAGAGACTGGAAGCAGCCGAAGTCAGTCTCCTTGAGGGAGAAAAGTTAAGGGAGGTGAGGGGGGCTTGGATCTCGGAGCTGGAAGGGAGCCTCAGTCAATCAGTAAAGACCACGCAGACTTATCAGTCGCGGTACGAGGTTTGGATACGGAGTTTCTAAAAATTCGGTCTCAATTAACAGCCACAACGAAGGGGCTGAAGGTGGAAAGATCAGAGAGGGAGAAGGAGAGGAAGGCATCTTGAGCTTCAGTTGACAGAGGTCGCTTCTCAACTGGAAGCCGAGAAATGTAGGAATGTCGCTTTGCGATAGGATATGCCGGAGGGGCAAGCTAAGGCAGTGGACAACTTTCGTGAATCGAAAGAGTATATCAGGGAGAGGCTTGCGGACTATCAGAACGGTCGGGATCGAACGCTGGAGGTAATTGGGCGTCTTCATCCGAATTTGGACTTGACGGGATTCGGAGAGTTGGGGATGCAGCTTGCTCAGCAGGATGGGGCCTCAACCGTAACCGAGGCCATGACCGAAACTGGTGATGATTTTCCTGAGGGGGGAATCGAAGTGTCCAAGGTGGTCGGTCTTCAGACGTCCTTCAGGTGGCTATTCGAAAATTTTTCGAGCCGACCATTTGACCTTCTGTCCCCTCGGAAACTCCTCTTATTGATGTAACCGATCCTTCTATAACTGTTATTCCATTAATGGAAATGTTGAATTTTTGAAAATTTTTCATTCTTTGGCTGGACAGTCATATTAGTGTATGTTCATATGTATTATTCAGTTTGGGGATGCTCTGATCAGCTTTGTCCCTCGCTTGGGTAGCATGTGCTACCAACTGAACATTAATGATATGCCCACGTGTGTGGGCATTCATATTCTAGGTGGCCTTGGCCATTGGTTTAGTAACTATAAGTAGAATATTGCAAGTAGAATATCGTAGGTGCAATCTGTTAAATTGGAATTTTTGCGCTTTATTTAACTTTGGCTTGAAAAAATGTTTAAAGAAGCCTTATTACATAGTCGTCCAAAACTGGATCTCCTTACTGGTAGTATTTCCGCAGGTTAATCATATTCCATGGTAGGCGCATTGTTTTTCCTTCCATATCCTCCAAGTTGTAAGTGTCAGGCTTTATCATCTTCATTATTTTGTACGGGCTTTCCCAGTTAGGGTTGAACACTTGGGAGCTTAGGTCCCGAGCACTGTTCGGTATTTTCCTTCGGAGGACAAGGTCGCCTATGCGGAGTGGTCGGTGCTTGACGCGCGAGTTGAAATATTGGGCGACCTTTTGTTGATATTTCACAAGTTGCAACTACGCATTGCTTCTCCGTTCCACCAATAGGTCGAGCTGAAGATTCATAGCGCCTTCATTCCTTTCCTGGTCGTAGTGAGCTGCGCGATGCGACGGCATCCTGATCTCTACTGGGACCATGGCTTCGGTCCCATATGTTAGGGAGAACGGGGTCTCCCCGGTCGATGTGCATACAGTGGTCCGGTATGCCCACAAGACTTCGGTCATGAGTTTTGGCCAATCTCCCTTGAGCTCTTCTAGCTTGGTCTTCAGATGATGTTTGATAATTTTATTAATGGCCTCTACCTGCCCGTTGGCTTGCGGGTGGTATAGAGCGGTCAGCATGTGTCGAATTTTTAATTCGCCACAGAGGTCCTTAATTTTCTTGTTGCAAAACTGTCGTCCGTTATCTGTGATGATTGTGTAGGGGATACCGAATCTACATACGATGTTTTCATATATGAATTTATTGACCTGCTGATCGATAATAGACGCTAATAGCTTAACGTCCGCCCATTTTGTAAAGTAATCAATCGCCACAATAGCGAACCTGAGTTGGCTCTTTCCTTGCGGGAAGGGCCCTATTATGTCTATCCCCCATTGTGCGAACGACCACAGGCCTGTCATTGGTGTTAAATCCTCTGGTGCCTTCTGTGGTATCTTGGCGAATCATTGACATTTGTCACATGATTTCGAATATTTCTCAGCGTCAGCCTTCATGGTAGTCCAATAGTAGCCCTGATGTATTGCCTTATACGCCATTGAACAGCCAACAAGATGATTTCCGCATATTCCTTCATGGATTTCCTTCAAAACATAGTCAGCTTCTTCTGGTCTGATGCAATGTAAGTGCGGAAGTGAATACCCTCTACTGCAGAGGACACCATCCTCCAAAAAGTACTTGGGGGCACAGAATTTCAATTTCTTAGCAGCTTTCTTATCGTATGAGAGCCATCCTTCCTTAAGATAATGGACGATGGGGTTCATCCAGCATGGGGTTTGATCAATCTTGAGCACCCCAATAACTTGCTTCTGAGTGACGCTTGGCTCGAAGAGATGTTCTACCGAGATTGTTCAGCCGATGTTACTCTCTGAGGATGCTCCCAGTAGGGCCAATGTATTGACCATGCGATTTTAATCTCTCGGGATTTGTGGGAGCTCATATTCCTCAAACTCCTCCAATAAAGTTTGGTCCCGTTCTCTGTATAATATCATTTTTTCGTCTTTAGCCTCGTACTCCTGAGAAATTTGATTCATGACGAGCTGTGAGTCACTATGAACTCGTAGATTTTTCACTCTCATTGATTTGGCCATTCGTAGACCAGCGAGGAGTGCTTCGTACTCTGCTTCATTGTTAGTTGCCAGGAAACCAAAACGGATAGCGTATTCCAATTTGCAACCTTCGGGAGAGACCAGAATGATGCCGGCTCCACTCCCTTGTCCCGATGCTGACCCATCGACATAGAGCATCCACTGTGGGCGATCGATAGATGAACCGGGTGTGGCGAGGGGTTCAGAAACCTCGGTCAGTTTAGTGGCTTCGGCCTGCTCAGGAACCTTGGTCGGTTTTGAATTGGTAAATTTTGTGATGAAGTCGGCAGCAGCCTGTCCTTTGATTGATGTCCGAGGGCAAAAATGGACGTCGTGTTTGCTCAATTCGATGGCCCACTTGGCCAGTCTTCTTGACGTACCCGGATTTTTACAGTACTTGTCGTAGTGGTTGGTCCGTAGGAACCATGATTGTATGCGCCTGAAAGTACGGCTGTAACCTTCTAGCAGATACAATGAGTGTCAGGGCGAGCTTCTCGATAATGGGGTAGCAGGTTTCTGCATCGACCATTGCTCTGCTGACATAATACACCGGCTTCTGAATTTTATCCTCCTCTCTCACAAATGTGGTGCTTATTGCGGTGAGGGAGGTGGCGATGTAAATAAATAGATTTTCGCTGGGAACAGGCTTTGATAGTATGGGGGGATTGCTCATGTATTCTTTGAGCCGGTCAAATGCTCGTTCGCATTACTCGGTCCATTGCATCGTTTTCGTTGATCCTTTTAGTAATTTGAAAAGGGGTAGACATTTGTCGCTTGCTCGGGAGATGAATTTGCTGAGTAAGGCTACCCTTCCGGCAAGCCTTTGAATGTCACGAAGGAATTTTGGTGCCTTCATATCGATGATTGCTTGATTTTTTTTGGGGTTTGCCTCAATCCCCCTTATCCCAACCATAAAGTCGAGGAATTTTTCTAAAGAAACTTCGAACGCGAACTTGGCTGGGTTTAATTTCATCCGGTGCTGCCGGAGTATCTGGAAGGTTTCTAGAAGATTAGTCAGATGATCTTCTTCCTATAGGCTCTTCACCAGCATGTCGTCGACATACACTTCCATTGTCTTCCCAATCTGTCCGGCGAAGATCTTGTTGATGAGACGCTGGTAGGTAGCACCTGTGTTCTTCAGGCCAAAAGGCATCACCTTGTAACAATAAAGTCCTCGGTCGGTGATAAAGGAAGTTTTCTCCATATCGGGCAGGTGCATGGTGATCTGATTGTAACCCAAATATGCGTCCATGAAGCTGAGGAGTTCGTGTCCTGCCGTGGCGTCGACCAATTGGTCAATTCTAGGTGTCGAGAAGCTATCCTTCAGGCACGCTTGTTGGGGTCCCAAAAGTTGGTATCCTCCAAAATAAATGAAATGGACACGTACTTCAAGGAAATTTCATAAAATACCATTCAGCGCACTTAAATATTGAGATTTGCAAAAGATCCAGTACTTAGCCATTTTTCTCCGGCGGGCCCCACAAATCACCGTGAACAGAACCATCCAAAATCAAGCGAACACCTTTATTCTGAATTATAGTAAGCAGTGCATGACCACTCGCCAAAAAGCGGGTCCCGTGAACCCTTCATTTTGTAAAACCCAATTTACGCAGACAACAAGTGAAATTGCATCGGGTAGTCTAACACGACACCTTATGCATACACGTGCGGAAGCTTAAGGAGCGAATAGAATTATGGCTAAGACCTAGAGGGGGGGGGGGGGGGTGATTAGGACCTTTTAAAGTCTTTTCGCCTACTTAACAGATTTTATAAATTAAACTAAGTAAGCGATTAACACTTCGGCTTCCAAGCCTAAGTGGGTCCAATTAAAAGACTAGCAAAAGATAAATGCAATCAATAACCTAGCTCTTACTATGTCTTGGCTCTCACCACTATTGCAGTTGTTCGATTCAGAGTTTGACTCCTCCGTATCATCCCAAGTGGCTACCATAGCTTTTTTACCTTTCAGTTTAGGCGTTTTCGGACAATCCGGGGCAATATGGCCACGTTGACCGCAACCGTAACATCGGACGGATGAAGGTTGGACGATTTCCCTTTATGTTTATCACCCTTCTTGTTCTTCTTGTCACGGCTACTCCCTCTATCAAATTTGAGAAATCTCTTGAATCTTTCATTGAGATCATCATCCTCATCATCGCTATCTTCGGACGACTCACTCTTAATTTTCTTTTGCCTATGTGAGTGTCTATGTGAAGATTTCAAAGCGAGATCTTTCTTCTTAGAGGGAGCCCTAAAGTGTAGTTCATGAGTTTGTAGGGAACCTATAAGTTCTTCTACTTTCATGTTATCTATGCCTCTACACTCTTCTAAGGCAACTACCTTGGTACTAAATCTTTTCGAGAGGGATCTAAGTATTTTTCTACATAACCTTCCTTCCGGAACCCTTTCCCCCAAGGCAAACATGGAATTGCAAATATCAGAAAGTTTAGTATAAAACTCCATGAAGGTTTCAGTTTCTTCCATCCTAATGTTTTCAAGTTTGGTGGTTAAAAGCTGAAGCTTTGAGCGTCTTACTGTGCTGGTTCCCTCGTGGGTTACTTTAAATATATCCCACGCTTCCTTTGTAATTGCGCATGTGAGAATGCGCTGAAATTCTTCCGGGGAAACACCACAGCAAATCGCATTGAGAGCTTTGGCATTTACCACATATTGAGCTCTCTCATTGTCATCCCATTTCTCATCATCTTTGGGAATGAAAATGATCTTACCATTAACCTCCACTTGTACAATGGGCAAAGAATACCCATTTACTGTTGCTGCCCACACGGATCAGTCGATGGATTGAAGAAAAATCCTCATTCTAGCCTTCCAATAGGCGTAGTTTAATCCGTCAAAGTATGGTGGACGGTTGATAGTATTCCCATCTCGGTTAGACATGTGCTAGTGCTCTGGTATCGGATCTTACTCTAGACGGTTAAGTCCTTGAAGAGCAACCCGCTCTGATACCAATTGAAATTGTGTCGAGTAGTCTAACACAACACCCTATGCATACACGTGCGGAAGCTTAAGGAGCGACTAGAATTATGACTAAGACCTGGGGGGGGGGGGGGGGGGGGGGGGGGTGATTAGGACATTTTAAAGTCTTTTCACCTACTTAACAGATTTTGCAAATTAAACTAAGCAATTAACACTTCGGCTTCCAAGCCTAAGTGGGTCCAATCAAAAGATCAGCAAAAGATAAATGCAATCAGCAACCTAGTCTAATCAACACATGTGGACCATAGAGGATGGATCAACAAAAGCTCAAGTCTACATGAGGTAGTGACAGTACATCATATGTGTGTGGATGTGCCTATCAAGTGCCTAGCATACATTCCTAACTAAGCATTCATAATTAACAAGTTAAACGCAATGCATAAAGAGAAATGTGCTCAAGAACAATCACAAACACAAGGATGTATAATGGTTCGACTGCTTGTCTACTCCACTCTCAGTTTAAGTATTCAACCCCTTTGAGCACACCGGCATTCACTGGGAAGTTTAAATCTGGTTTCTCCTAACGAAGGTGTTTTAACTCGGATCCACCCAACCGGAGAGTTTACGGGTTCCTCCCAACTTACACGTTTGCACCCGTATTGGTGGCTCCCCCTTGGAGACTTTGTTTAGGCCCGACTAACGTGCCAAGGAATAGCTAACGTCCCTAGATTTTAGACCGACAAACAGGCCAAGGATCAGCAAACGACCCTAGTTCGAGTTTGTTAAACAAACTCTACACTCAACTCCCACAGGGAATTGAGTGGATGGGCTCTTAACAAGACAACCTTACTTGTCGGATTAAGCCCCTTTGTAGCGCCGCTTTGGGTTGCTTATTCTTGCTCTCCCGTGCTTGAATCAGCTCCCCCTGTGCTCCCCCGATCTTTGACGCCACTGCTTTGCCAAGGCTTAAGCTCCAAGATCAGCTACCTTGCATGTGATGCTCCATTGGAGATGCCCAAGGTGCTAGGGAATAATGAAACCTCCACAAATGGTAGAAAATGGGTTTCCTAGAGGAATACACATATTTGGACTCCTAGGTGGTGTTTAGACAATGGATTTAACTATGATCAAGGTGTCTAAACCCTAGGAATCAAGAGGGAACAAGTCCATTCTCAAGATGCCATTGAATGGCCCAAGCTTGTGATGAAAACGCAAGGAGAATGACTTGCTCTGGGTTTGGGATAGAGCCTCTGATGGTCTCTAGCAATGGTGGCTTCTATCTCCTCAAAATCCCCTCTGTTTCCCCTAAAAACGAATCCCCCTTCTTTATAATGTTTCTCCCAGCGGTCAAATAATGGGCAGATTCGCGCAGGGTCGGGCGCCTGGTCAACTTGGATTGGGCGCCCGGAATCAAGTCCATAAAAGTTATTTAGTTGCTGGACAGAGTTGACCCTGGTCGGGCGCCTGGACAAGTTTTGGTCGGGCGCCCGATAGCCTTTCTTTCACCGGTTGGGCGCCCAGACGAGTTGTGGTCGGGCGCCCGGTGTCCATTTTTTTCACAGGTCGGGCGCCCGGAATTCAATCCTCAGACGGGTCTTGTGCTGCTGGACGATTTTTGCACTGGTCGGGTGCCCAGACAGGTTTTGGTCGGGGCGCCCGGTGACCCTCTGGACTTAGGCCAACTCTCGGACGGATTCCACTCTAGGTCGGGCACCCGGTGGACACTTGGGTCGGGCGCCCGACCAGGCATGAAATTCTACTGTTTATTTCTGTTTTTTAGCAGATCGTGCAACCTCTTTGGCCATTCTTTTGGTGGTCTTTTGGGACACCTAGGGCCAATCTAAGATGACTAAGGGTATGCCTATTGGGTCATGATCATTTAGAGGTTAATGGTTTTGGGTAGGTACTAGGTTCGGGCTCACCAATGCATCAATTTTACCTGTTTCTTCTTTCTTGATGCAGCCGGTCCGTCTTGAGTCTTTGGTCTTCGTCTTCATTAAGCTCAACCGACACTAGACTCACTGACCTAAGTAATTGACAAACAAGGTGCACTAGTATGCCACAAAAAAGTGCACTAACAACAAGTCCATCAACACACCCGTTTATTCCACTTGACGCACCCTTAAATTCATAAAAATTCAATAAACATTTCAAGATGTATTTCACCTCTACGCATCTGAAAAATAGCTTGACGCATCCAGAAAATACCTTCGACACGACTATAAATTCAGTAAATCCAGAACTTCAATTTCGGAGTGCATTGGACCTTGACGCATCCGAAAAATACGTCTGACGCGTTCATAAAATAGCTCAACGCACCCATAAATTCACCAAGAATCAGAAAATCATTTTTCGGATGCATTGGACTCCAACCCACCTGAAAAATAACTCGACGCACCCAAAAAATCAGCATATTTCAGAACATCATTTTGGGGTGCGTTGGAGCTCCCACTCACCTATTTTCGAGGTGCGTCGAAGGATTTTCGGGGTGCGTCATACGTGGCAACCCCTCATTGGTCGCTTTTCGGTATTTTCGGGTATAAATACCCCTTTGCACTATTCATTTGTACGCATTAAGAGAGAGGGTGAGCTATTATCCCCTGGGTACTTAGGATTTATCGCCGGGAATCCTCGCCGGAATCCCTCTCTGACCGCCGGAAAACTTTTCCGATCACCAGAATTCCTTTCCAACACTGGTATCTTTCACCGAAATATCACTCCGACCAATACCACCGCAGGTCCGGATTCTAAAAATCATAAGTGTGGGCACGCATCCGTAAATTCACTCCCATGCATAAAAAAATTTAACATAATTTGGACAAGTATTTTCAGGGTGCATTGGACTCCCACGCACCCAAAAAATGTCCCATGCACCCGAAAATTCAACATAATTCGAACAAGTATTTTCAAGGTGCATTGGACTACCACGCATCCGAAAATTGTCTCACGCATCCATAAATTCAACAAAAATCAAACAACTAATTTAAGGGTGCGTTGAAGTCCCACGCACCCAAAAATCAACCAATTTCATAAAATGTCTACGGGTGTACCGGACTCAATTTTAAGTGTTTTAAGGCCCTATTTGAGCCTATTTTGGGTATTTTGAGTATTCCGGACGTAATAGAGTAGTCAAATGATCATTTTGGGGTCTCTAAATGAGCAGAATCGCACGCCTTCAAAGTTTAACCTGATTCAATGCGATGAGTGAAATAACTTCTCGGAAAGAAGCCACCAGCATCCAGAATTATACAAATATATCATTATTCACATGTACTGTAAGATATGACCCGATTAGGGTCGAAGGCTAGACAAACAAGATTATGGTTATCACAATAAATCATATCAAAGAGTTTTGATTCTCTACAAAGCAATTGTTATGAACTGCCATAATACAATGGTCGATGCCCTACCCATCCAAATGGCATCCGTCGGTTGGGCTGCTTAGATACATACAACTGCGGACCGGTCTTCCCGAGGTTGCCTATCCACACATGATAGCTGCAGGCCCATAGTCGTACCCTCTCAGTTAAAAACCTTAACAGTCTCTGCCCAGATCTCTAGCCAAAACATGGGACATAGACATCTGACCAATACAAAGATGGTTTAATCTATAACAAAATAAATACAAGTCTCCACGACCACAAACTCTAAGACCATAGTCCCTGCTGACTAGTCTTCTGCCATTTAATCAAGGGTCATCGATCATTCGATGTAATTAAGGGCTCGTGCCAGATCACAGCCTGGAATGTACAAGATCTCAAAATCTTTGGAATAAAACTCGCCTTGTGATGTCTCTTCTTGTGTATCTTTTGTGAATGCTTGTGATTGTCAATGAACGTTTCCATTACTCAGAACCCCAGAGCAACAATACCCATAAAATGTCCTTATAGCATTTTTAGTTTTAACAACGCTTTATTCAAGTCAGTGTAATCGACGCACATTCGTCACTTCCCATTTGATTTTTTAATGAGCACCACATTGGCCACCCATTCCAGGTATGTTGTTTCCACAATGAATCATGCTTTCATGAGTTTGTTTACCTCTTCTTTCGCTGCTTCTTGTCTTTCCTAATTCACCGCGTGGCGTCGTTGGTGAATTGGTTTGAATTTTGGGTCCACCTGTAACCTGTGGACCGCAGTATCTGGGTCGATACTTGGCATATCTTCGTGTGACCACGCAAAGACGTCTTGATGCTTGATCAAGAACCGGGTGAAGCGTGCTCGGGTTTCAACATCAAGTGCCGACCCAACCCACACTTATTTGGAGGGATCCTTAACAGATAATGCCACCGGGACCAAATCTTCTGCTAGCGAACTGCTTTTGGAGTCGCTCTCTCTTGGGTCCAGAGTCATTACTTTTTCTTCTTTTATTCTTCTAAGCCGAAGTGTTGTTGCCACAATTGTACCAATTGTCTTGCCCTTTTCTTTCCTGAGCACGGTTTCATAGCATGCTCTGGCAACTGGCTGGCTTCCTCTCACCACTCCGACTCTTTCAGGGGTCGGGAACTTCATGCACAAATATAACGAGAAGATAGATGCTCTGAGCTCTACCATGGATGGTCGACCGAGGATGGCGTTATAGCTTAATGGTCTATCCACGATCAAGAAGTTTATCATCATGTTAATGTGGTTCGGGGTTTCTCCGAAGATGACCGGAAGGTCGATACATCCTTCCGACTCAACTATCTCGCCCGCGAACCCAATCAGTGCGGTTTGGATCGGCTTGAATCGAGTTCGGGGGGATATTCATAGCGTTAAAGGCCGATGTATATAGGACATCCGCAAAGCTTCCTGTGTCCAGCATGATCTTATGTGTCTTGAAGTTAACGATCCTGAGAGTTACGATGACCACATCGTCGTGGGGGAATTAGATACCCTTCCCATCTTCTCTAAGAGAAGATGATTGGTTGTCGCTCCTAATTGGGTAGTTTTTCCAACCTTTCCATGTTGTATGCTTCATGAGCCCTTTTAGTGTGGACCTTCCTTGCACTGTTTGAATCGCCACCTCCCCCTGGTCCACTGGCGATGGTGTGGATTTCTCCTGCCGGTTCAGAGGGTTCTGGATGGGTTCGTTCTCCTTTCTGGCCTTGTCTTTAACGAGTTGATTCTTGTACAGTAGAGTCTTGTCATCGACGGTCCGTCTGCCGAGGCGACTTGTCACTCTCACGGTTGCTGTGCTCTATGTAGGATTTTAGGTGACCCCAGCGGATGAGAGATTCAATCTCGTCCTTCAGAGAGACCTTGGTGAAATGTCCGTGGTCTTGGTGATACTCACAGAACTTTCCTTTATACCGAGAGTTGGGATTTGCTTTCAACTTGGGTGGCCAAGTCGTGTACTTCTGGTCCTTGATATGCATCAAGACCTTTTCAGTGGTAGTATTGAAGGGGATGTATTCTGTGTAACGTCCTTCTAGAGGACCTTTCCTGGGAGACCGATCGCGTTGGTCGTCCCTTCTTTTTCTTTCTTCTGACTTTCTTTTCTTCTCATGTTGTCCTGTTTCGGACTCTCTTCTGGCCTTGGCCAACTCCTCGGCGTTGATATATTTTTGGGCTTTGGCCTGAAACTCGGCCATAGTCCATGGAGTATTTTTATTGAGGCCCCACCTGAATTCTTTATTACGGACACCGTTGAGGAGTGCCGAGAGGCCCGCTTCATTGGTGTAGCCTTTGACCTGTACTGCTTTGGATGTAAATCGGACAAGGAAATCCTTAGGGACTCGTCGCTCTTCTGCTTCATGGTAGCCAAGTGAGCGGTGGTCTTCTTCATCGTACGGCTCCCCATGAACTGCGATTCGAATAAGGTGCATAGTTGCGCAAAGGAGTCGATGGATTTAAGCTTGAGGTTGCGGAACCAGGCGAGGGCTGCACCCTTGAGGGTGAGGGAGAATGCTCTGCACATAATAGCTTGACTGACTCCCTCTAGATGCATATAGGTCTTGAAGACCTCGAGGTGCTCGATTGGGTCACCAGATTCGTTGTAGGACGGAATGTTGCTAGGTGGCCGAAAATTTTTAGGCCGAGGTTCCTGCATGATTTCGTCCATGAACGGAGACTCAGTCTGATCGATCATTGCCTGCAATGTCGTCGATACGCCTGAGACGCTTTGTTGCTCTATCTCTGTAAGCTTTTTCTTTAAATTTTCTAGCTCCCTCTCCCAGTCTGGAGGGCGACTTTCGTGGCTTCTTTAGGTACGTGATCGCCCCTTCCTGGTACGTCATTTGGTATATGATGTCGATGTCGGGCATCCAATGAATGACGTAAGTCACCAATAGGAAGCCTTTTCTCTGCATCGTCATCTTGTTGGTGATTTTGGACCACCGGAGGAGGGATAAGTTCTACAGATGGTTGGGCTATATGTGTAGGTGGAGCTCGGCTAACCTCCTGATTTTGGTGAGAGCCCCCCTCCTGTCGTGGAGTAGACATAGGTCGGTGGCGCTCTATCTGATCTGCGATATTTGCGGGATGCATTACCTTCGATCAAAGGTTTTGAATATCGCCCTCCATGATATTTCGCCATGCGGGGTCGTCCGTTGTCGGGCGTAGTGGCGGCTGAGGAAGGGCGGTTGTCTCCCTTTTGCGTTGTTCTTGATAGAGTATGGCTTCCAGAAGGCTGGGTTTGTGCCATACTCGACTCTTCCTCCCTGTGGGCAGACCTTGCTTGACCGGTGGTTTTTGATCCGTGTCTCGAGCTTTTCTTTGGCAGCATCGTGAAGTCACCTCAAAAGATGGTGAAGGCAAAACAGGTAGGCCCCACGGTAGGCGCCAATCTATTGACAGTAAATCTCGTCAATTAGATGTTGGTTAGGGACCAACTTGAGCCTCCGCCGTTAGATTCGAAGGATGATAGGGATCCTGCAAATACCACTAAAGGTTAGGACGACCGCCGGTGGTTTTGGCTGATGGCCCTCTGATGCTTAAATCAGTGATTGTAGAGTGATCAAAGAGGAATGATGCTTTTTATTGCTTAATGTGTATGTACTTTAGATCATGGCATGGAGGGATATTTATAATGTGAATCTTTACCGTAATTGGTTAGGATCCTCACTCTGTCGAGATCTACGTCTGTGTGGGATGGATTACGTATCACAGCTGGATATGTCACTGCTTTAGATATAAGTTGCGAGATTATCTGCGTTATGCGGATATTTCTTTTATCGATCGTGGAAGTGAATCCTGCGGCTTGCTGAACACATATGGAGTCCTGATTGCCTGGGGAGTAGCGCTGGTAACGCTCAGAGAATAGTGGTCGGTCATGCATAGTCGATAGTAAGTCCGCTCATCTGCGGTCGACTGTGGATAAAGAAGTAGACGAGTACCAAGGCACGACTCGAATCTTTGGTAGATTCCTAAATGCCGACCGCTTAGGTCTAATGAGGTCGGTCGGACACCGAAGAGTGCCGACCGTTCGGGTTAAGCAGGTGACCGATCGCTATGAGATATGGCATAGCCAATACTGAACGCTTGAGTGCTCGGGCTTGAAAATAAAGAGTCCCAGTTTTCACTCATGCATAGTTTTGATCAAGTGAAAGCGAGGTATCCCGAATTTACCCATAACAGGGACCGATAAAAAATATCTCAATATAGAGTTGAAACAAACAAACCCACACTGCGATCGTTGGCTCACATTCATCTGAATTCAGATATCGGACATGCATGGACATGCAAGATCGAATTCGGATAGCTAGCCTGGGAGGAAGAGTTGTCAGACCAAAGGAGAGCAACCAAATTTCACAGACTGATCATCCCTAAATTCAGCAGGTGATTAGCCAAGAACCCTTTCGATGAACCATCAGATTTCTCTGCATGAATGTCTTCACTATCCCCCCCCCCCTTATAGGACATGCATGAGAGAAACCATGTCAGGCTGAAGCCATTGATGACTGTTTGGGGTGTTGTAAGATTATCTCTTCGATCTCATACCTCTTCAATGGTGGTCGCGAAGTCAGACAAATTAGGGGTTGATCGTGCGTAGAAGGGGGATAGAGAAACCTGCAAGATGGAACTAGATTTTATTAGTCGGGCATTGGAAGGTATGCAGGTCCTTGGAGCACTTATTCAATGGAATGATGGTTCTCTGGAGATAGAGTAATTCAGACAGATTTCTCCATAATGGCAATGGAGATATCGGCTCGTTCTCTGAGGCTTGAAAATTCAGTGACAATTTACATATTTAAGTAATGGATCTTATCGATCATTATGCGTTTACTAATCTTTACCATGGTAGTCAACAATCCAAACACGACCTTGGTCTCTTTTATCCACTAGTAGTTGGGCATGAAAATATTAAAGGCCTATATCAAATTTGAGCTTTCCATCATGTGCGTCATGCGGCTTAGATTTTCTGACCTAAAAATGAGCCCATTTCATTCCTCCGATGGGCCACAGGATCAAAATAGATGGATGTCTATGAAAATTTATTTTTATTATTAGTTGTACATTTTGGTATGCTAGAGGGGACCTAGATTGGCTAATGACGTTGCTATGGCCATTAATGAAGTTTTGGACCAAAATGATTTTTTTTCCCACCTTCATCCATATCCATATGGCCTAATCAACAGGTTAGATGTTTGATAAACATTACAGTGGGTCTTGTGAGGTTTTTAATGGTGGATATTCAATCATTGCTGGTTTCATATAATTTGGTGAAGATGAGATTTGGATCTACCTCATTTTTTGGAGTGAGCCCTAAAATGATTTGAAAAAAATGAATGTCAAGTGTTGATAAAAACACGTAGCATTATAGGGCCCACAGAGTACGGAGGAGTATTCGAGTGACTACTCACAACATCACTAGCTAAGCCACGTCACGATGATGTATGTATTTTGTCCATGCTGTCCATTCATTTTCCTAAATCATTTTAGCGTTGGATTCCAAAAAACGAGGCAAACCTAAATCTTAAGTTAACCACACCACAGGAAAGCAGTAGTGATGAAATATTTAGGATTAAAAACCTCCCAAGCCCAACTATAATGTTTATTTGACCGGTTGATCAGGTCATATAGATGTGGATGAAGGCAAGAAACAAATAACAACTTCATCCAAAACTTTCGTATCTCCTAAGATGTTTTTAATAATGGCATTCAATCAACGCTGCTTCCTGTGATGTGGTCCACTTGAGATTTATATTCACCTCATGTTTGAGTTCATACCACAAAATGATCTGAAAAAATGGATGGGCGGTGTGGATGAAACACATACATCACGGTGGGACCCACGTAGCACCGACTAGTTGCTAGTGGCTACTGGCAGCGTCATTGGCCTGACCAATTTACGACCTCCACTAGAAGAGTGAAACTACCTGATGCAGGGAGCGGATTAGGTGAGACCCCTGTCTGTGGGGCCCATTGTGATGTATGCGGCTACATTCGTGCCATCCACCTGTATTAAAAGCTCATTTTAGGAGGATTTTTAATGCAATAGTCTTAAAGTGTGGTTATTTTACAAAAAGTTCAATTTCTCATTAGGCTCATCTTTTTTATTCTTTTGGCGCGAAATTGAAACTTTACAGTCTAGAATACCCCTCTGACCACCATGTGCTAAGGGGAATCAGTTGGAGGGGCATTTTCAACCATAAATTTTCAATTTTTCATCAAAAAGTCAAAAACAATGAACCAGACGAGAAATTGGACTTTAAGTAAAAATAGCCACACCTCAAGGCTATTGCAGTAAAAATCCCCATTTTAGGGTATGATACAAGAATTGAATCAGTTCCAATTTCCATATGGACTGTATTCCAAGAAAGAGTGGTGATTGACCATTAAAAGCTTCCTGTGTGCCGTAAAAGCTTTGGATCAAGATGATATTTGTGTGGTCTCTTCATCTAGGTGTTTGTGACCTTATCAACAGGTTGGATGTGAAATAAAATTACGGTGGAATCCATGAGGTTTTTAATGGTGGGTTTCAATCATGGCTGTATCCTGTGGTGTGGTCCACCTAAGATTTTAGTCTGCTTTATTTTTGGAATCATGCCCTAATGAGCTTTTAAAATGGTTGGACAGTGTGATTTAAGGCACATACATCACTGTGAGCCCCACAGTCAGGGGTCCCACCCACCTCGGTGGATCCAGGGTCTCACCTAATCCGCGCCAACCCGATGCATTTTTCGGACAAGGGAGGGCTCAGATCTCGCACAGGCGGTTCCATATCAACACGTGCGTTCCGTGTCACGCGTGTGGAATCAGAAAACCTCCGTCTTTCAGTTGAACCCGCGCGAAAATATGAATTCCCGTTTCGGAATTAGGGCCTCTCTCTCTCTCTCTCTCTGAAACCTTAGATATTAGGGTTTTTGGGGTTTTGGGATTTGGCTCTCTCTCACTCAGAAAACCTAGTAATTCTTGTTTTTAGGGTTTTGTAATTAGGCGCTCTCCCTCTCTCCCTCTCTCTCTCCCCCCTCTGCAATGGGGTCTCTGAAGAGGAAAACCCTAGAAAGCCCCTCTTCTCCAGAATCCCATTCTCCACACAAGCTTCAGAAAGAGAACAACGGCTCGTTAATCCACACCAGTGACGAGCCCGTCGCATGCCTGCACGACGTCTCTTATCCGGACAGGTACGTCCCACGCCCGAAATCCGCTGTGAAAATCGACGGCCCAGATGCGTCGCGGCCCGCGAAGGAATTCGAGTTTGAGCTCGACCCATTCCAGTTCGAAGCTATAAAGTGCCTCGATAATGGTGAATCTGTCATGGTAACTGTCAATCTTCCGATACTCCAATTACTCTCTCTCTCTCTCTCTCTCTCTCTCTCTCCGGATGTCTAGTTTCCATCCTGATCTTGTCGGGAAACTATCAGGATATTATCGGGGCTATCAAGGTATTTTTGAAAATATTGTGATGTTATTGGGTAAGCATTTCCTGAAGATACCGTTAGAAATCACCATATTTTCAAAATTTCAGAGATATTTGAATTGTACGGGTACAGGATGAGGTGGGATTTGAAAGGTGTCTCCAAGGGTACCCTTCAAAGAGGGTAGTTAAACGTTATTAGAGACCAGGGCGGTAGGTACATTACATGTAGAATTGGCCTACACCGCCTTGCAGAATGTGGAAACTGAACTTTGATGGTAGTTCCAAGGGCAAACAGGTTTGGCTGGTATCAGGGATGTCATTGGAGATAATCGTGGAGAAATCCACAATGTTTTTGCTAGCCATACTAGTAGGGAACTGTTCTGATGGACAGTGCACGTGGCAGGTGAGGCCTACAAATTAAGAGGTTAAGATTGTCCTACCAATGAGATTCCCCCCCCCCCCCCCCCCCCCCCCCGACAATCCATCCATGATGGGTTCCAACAAACGATCGCCCTTGATTAGTGAACCTGGCCCTCACTTGTCAAAAAATGAAATTCTACGTTGGAGGATCCTATACTCCATGTAATAATGAATTTCGTTGCCTTTTCGGTTCTCTTTAGCACCAAGTTATAGCATTCCTACCTTTACGAGTGGCCACTATAGGCTAACTTTTGAGGCACTAGTGTGCATCACTAAAATGACTTTCACTTGGCTTATTTGCATGGAAATGATCCAATGATCACGACCGTTCATGTTAGAGGTTCCAATGTAGATCGATCATGCCCCAAGGCAATCCAATCCAAACCTTTCAATTGCCAGCTTGCTAATAGGGTAAAAAATCTGACAGATCAACAACTCAGGCGGGCCACAACACATGGAACAATAGGAAGAGGACGCATAGCATATGTTTGTGAGCGGGCACACTTAAGTTGGGATTCAGTTACCTTTTTCTATGCACAATGAGTATAATGTGCCTCATTTGATGGACAGATTGGATTGCACATGCTATAACGGGGTCCCGCAAGGCTTAGTTGTTATACATGCTATGCTACATGCCTACAACAGTTTTGGTGCATGGCACACGATGCATATCACAATTCCCATTTGTGCATGTGGACGGAACGCATCGTGTCAGATCCCTTATAGTTCAAATGATGCAGAGGTCCATGCTCACTGGCAAGGTATGCATGAGCTCATTCGGTTTCGCACTCCCACGATCATTGAAGGGGATGTGGCCAATGTCGTTTGTAGGCCAAATGTTTAGATGTATACCATTGGGGCGTCTCCCGTTGGATGGAGGAAATTGGGGAGATGAAGAGCACCGTATCTGTGTCCTTCACTCATGCTAGTAGGGTTGTAAACGATGTTGCACATGATCTGACTAAGAAGGGTTCTTGTCTCCAAAGTCTTTTGGTTGGAGACTCCCTCCCTCTTTTATATATTTTTTTTCTGCACTCAACTTATGCTTATCGCAGCACTCTGCGCTTATTGCACAGCTGATCGAATAGCTTTCTTATAAAAAAAAAACTTTCTAAGTTTCATAGGCATGCGACGATCACACAAATGACAAGACTCTAAAGGCACATCTCCATTTCATCCACCCTGCTCTATTTCTATTGGAAACATCCTCATCAATATTCCCATCCTTTTGAATAACTGTTATTGATATTAGTATTCTTTTTCAAATTATTTTGTTGTGCGTTTCAATAGTTGGGACATGGTTCACGGTTGCACAAGTTACTGCATGCACGTACTTTATTTATGATGTAACCTAAAATGTTCCTTTATTGACTTCGTTTTAGGTATCAGCCCATACATCAGCAGGAAAGACCGTTGTAGCACTATATGCCATTGCAATGTCATTGCGAGACAAGCAACGGGTGATCTACACCTCTCCAATCAAGGCACTCAGCAACCAAAAATATAGAGAATTCAAAGAAGAGTTCTCAGATGTTGGTTTGATGACAGGGGATGTAACTATTGAGCCCAATGCTTCATGCTTGGTAGGGTTAGAGGCTCATTTGATTCTTTTTCTTGGGTTCCTTGATGACATTTAAAATAAACTGGATTTTGAGAAATTTGCTGATCTTAAAATCAATTTTCAGGTCATGACAACAGAAATTTGGCGTAGTATGCAATACAAAGGATCTGAAATTATGCGGGAGGTTGCTTGGATTATATTTGATGAGGTACATTACATGCGTGACAGGGAAAGAGGTGTGGTTTGGGAAGAAAGCATTGTTATGGCTCCGAAGAACTCACGTTTTGTATTCCTCTCAGCAACGGTGCCCAATGCCAAGGAGTTTGCAGATTGGGTGGCCAAGGTTCTTCCCTTGTTTGATATTTGATTTTCAGTTTCTTTTATATATTCCTTTTGAGTCTTTGTTGCTGATAGTCTTTTAATAATAAACATGGGTACAAAGAATATTTGTTTTAGAGTTTTTGGCTACTTACCACATATAAATGTAGAAATTTGGAGACCTATGACATCTTAATGCTTGTCTCCCTTCTATTGTGGATGGCTGGAAGGGCTGTAATTTGTTGAGCAAGAAAGAAATGGCTGAAAATGGTCTGGAAGGGCCAAAGGTACTCATTAGAAATCTGGCATGTAGATCCAGACTCAAACTCTTCACTTTCTACTCACTTTTTCACTAGCTTATCTGCCTTATGTTAGGCTTTATGAATATGAGTACGGGTAACTTAACCAACTCCTGAGGATTACAGAATCTGTTCGATTTCCTGGAGCGTAGACACTGATGGCGAAGGTGGGTAAAAGTCAACCACCACATAATGTTAAGAGTTCCCAAACATTCAAAGGTCCAATGATCAAGCTATTCCAAAGGCTCAGTACCTATCCATGATGCAAGCCATCTCAGCTTTGCTAGCATTTGGGGCCCAACTTGCTTAGAGAAAGCAATATTAGTTTGTGTCTACCATTGGCAAAAGCAAGCCATTGGGGTCATATGAATACTTGTTTATTGGTCGATTGGCTAATCATAGGTAACTATGCCCACCATTGTTGTCATGTGCAACCGCATATGCGCATATCCATATGCAAATTGCATATGCGATCATGGCACATATGCGATTGCACATGTGGCATATGTGAAAATATGCATGCGATCACACATTGGCCATTACACATTAAATATTTTGTTTTTATTTTTTGCCTATCAAAAGGCTTCCAATCCTCCTCCATTTGCAATATTCTCACCCCAAAACTCTCTTACTCTCATTTTCTCTTACATTTCTTAATTCCAAGTGGTCTGAATATCTCTCTCTCTCTCTCTCTCTCACACACACACACACACACACACACAAACATTTCCTACTTCCAATTGGTCTTAGGGCCTGTTTGATTAAAGGTAAATGAAATGAAATGAAAGTAAATACATTGTGATGATTTTTACACCTGTTTGATAGAGAGATGGAATTCCACCTCGAAAACGATGCAAATTTCAACCTCTTTTCAAAGCAAAAGTGTGTGGGCCCCACCATGATGTATGTGTTCTATCCAAACTGCTCATTCATCCTTTCAAATCATTTTAGGACAGAGTCCAAAAATGAGACAAATCCAAAGATCAAGTGGACTGCACCATAGATAACAATAAGTTCAATGGTAGACATAATTATTCTTATTGTGGGCCACTTGAGCTTTGGATCTGCCTCAGTTTTGGGCTCATGCCCTACAATGATTGGGAAAAATGAATGGATGGTGTGGATATAACAAATACATCATGGTGGGGCATGCAAAATTTTGGTACATACCCAATGTAAGACTTTTTGGGACAACGTGCATTTCTAAGGAAATAGGAAGGTAAGTAATCATTACTTATTTACATTCATTTCATTTCATTTCATTTCTCAGCTATCAAACATGCCCTTAATTTCTCTCTCTCTCTCCCTCTCTCTCTCTCTCCCTCCCTCCCTCCCTTGCATTCCCTCTTTCTTGGAAGTTGGAAGATCAAGATTCAAGCACTTTCAAGTTTCAAGGAAGATAGCTTGTTGATTTTCTACAATAATAAATAAAAGCTTGTTGATTTTCTACAATAATAAATAAAAAGCTTGTTGATTTTGTTGTTACTTCTTACTTGTTAACTATATTATTGAATGTTGATGACTTGATGTTTAAGTCATTGTTTAATTAATTTTATTTATCTCAAATGTATTTTAAATTTGAAAAATTAGTTATATGTTAACTTAGGAAAGTTCTCCTCAGGTTCTTATATTTTTTTTTACATATTTTTTGAACTTTCCCTTTTTTTTTTTTTTTTTTTTTAATTTTCAAAAATAAAAAAACGTGGTCGCATATGCAATTCGACAACATTGCTGCCCACACAGTTCTATAACATGTATGTATCTATACTATAGATAATGCGAGTGATGTTTGGCTAATTTTACCCCTGAAATTAGTTGCAGGGAGGTGCTTGAAGTAGTATTGGGTTGTGGCTGTCCCTTCAACCAAGGGATAATTTTGTCTTTTGAAGTCATTGATGCGAGTAGCCCACTCCAATTTCTCTTCCTTTTTGCGTGTAGCCTGCACGTAAGCATAGAAGTGGTGAGACCGTGCAACAAAGGCTATATGGAGCCCACTGTGATGACTGTGTAACATCCACACCGTACATTTGTTGCGTTGCTCAGGTTAGGATGTCAGCCCAAAAATGAGGCACATCTAAAGCTCAAGTGGGCGAACATCACTGGAAAAAAGTATAGGTCACACATTGTTGGATGACGTCTGTGGACCTCTCTCTCTCTCTCTCTCTCTCTCTCTCTCTCTCTCTCTCTGCAT
Source organism: Liriodendron chinense (assembly GCA_003013855.2). Classification (NCBI taxonomy): domain Eukaryota; kingdom Viridiplantae; phylum Streptophyta; class Magnoliopsida; order Magnoliales; family Magnoliaceae; genus Liriodendron; species Liriodendron chinense. Next base: position 209,338 of record ML058403.1, read on the forward strand.
GTAGCCTGCACGTGGGTATAGCCACATCCTTTTCCTCCAGCTCTCTCTCTTTTTTCCCCCTCTCCCCTACTGTCTATTTCCCACATACGTTGCATGTGCGATATCCTCTAGTTGTGTATGCGTGTGTGTGTGCTCGCACTAGTGGCTGTCAATGTGATTAGTGTAAAATGTTGCACACCTTTATGATCCATTCGTAATTAAAATTTCTGATTAATGGATAATGAATTCTTCTTTATTATAAAAGAGTACTAATGTTGTCATCCAATATGCAGGTTCACCAGCAGCCCTGCCATATTGTTTATACAGATTATCGACCTACGCCACTTCAGCATTATATTTTTCCTTCGGGAGGAGATGGACTATACTTGGTGGTGGATGAAAATGGAAAATTTCGGGAGGATAGCTTTCAGAAGGCTTTAAATGCACTTGTTCCAGCTAGTGAAGGAGACAAAAAACGGGAGAATGGAAAATGGCAAAAAGGATTATTGGCAGGTAAATCAGGTGAAGAAAGTGATATCTTCAAGATGGTGAAAATGATAATCCAGCGACAATACGACCCAGTGATACTTTTCAGCTTTAGCAAAAGGGAATGTGAATTTCTCGCAATGCAGGTATAGTTTCTTTTGATGTACACAGTATTTGGTCTGCTGGTTTGAGGTCACTTTACCTAGAAGGAAACATGGCATTGAATTCTTTTCTTTGAAGTCAAGGAAGCTTTAGTTGATTGTTTAAATCTAAAAACTGAGATATGTAAATTTACTTATCTGTAAGCTAACATTTCTTGGCAGAAATGTGCTGACTAACCCAAAAAGAGAAAAAAGAAAGAAAGAAAAAAAAAGGAAGAAAAACCTCAGCTTTCTCCCTGGAAAATAAAAAAAGGATATGATTCCCCTAGCGAATTTACAATTCTTCTCCAACCCTTGGAAATGTATTCTATGTTGAAGTAAATTTGTTACAAAAAGTTCTGTCGATGTGTTCCAAAATAATCCAAAGACTTGCAATAATTGCGAGGCAAAAAAGCTCTCTTCTTTGCACCAAACAGATCCCATGCCACATCTGGAAGAATTCCTAAATCTGCACTGGCATCAACTAATCTTACTCTGAAATACCTCCAAATAGCCTCCCCCAAATACCTCCAATGAACTCACAATGAAGAAATAAATGATCAACCCTTTCCTCATTGTGAAGACATGGAATACAATCATTGGGAATGACCATAGTTCTTCTCCTTATGTTATTGATGGTAACGACCTTGTCCTTATCCACCAACCAACTAAATGGTCTCATCCTCAGAGGACCCAAGGTAATGCTATATATGAGCCCTTGGAGCCATCACCTGCCTTCTCTGTGTTCCTGACAGCATAGAATAAAAAGGATTTAACAGGAAGTCGCACACTGGTCCAGTCACCACTGCCTGACAACAAACTCATGGTTTATGCATGTAGAAAAAAGAAAGGAGAAATAACTCATAATGTGCTGGTTAGGTGCATACTCACTGTGATATTGGCATCTCTATTCATCCATTTTTCTTTAATTTTTTGGCGACTGAGAAACATGAAGAGCTACTGCATCTGTTGAGTCTTTCTTCTTTTGATGATTTGCATATTATGATATCACAGAGATATTTGCTTTTATTTTTACAAAATTTGCTTGGCGCTGATCGTTACTGGATGCTAAGGATGTTGATCTTTGCAGATGGCAAAGATGGATCTAAATGAAGATGATGAGAAAGTTAATATAGAAACTATCTTCTGGAGTGCAATGGATCTCCTTTCAGATGATGACAAGAAGCTCCCTCAGGCAAGACCCATTTCCTTATTCACTATTGATATTTACATTCTAGTGGTGATGATATGCCATGATTTGCTTCTTGCTGCTGTACTAAGTATCGAATCCAGATATGATACTTCTCAAGTTACCCTTTTGTCTAGTGGCTGCTCTTCTCTATGTGTGGTACATTGTCAGTCATTTCATGTTCATATGCTCAAGCCTTGTCTTCAGTTGGAAATATGTTTGATGAAGCGGGACATGATTGTGATTTGGTGAAGTTTTTTTTTGAAAGATAATGATTTATTGGAAACAAGTCCAAAGGCAGGTACGAACAACACAAAGCGCAAACCCCAACAGGAGCCTCCATAACAAGATCACCACCCAGAAATATCAAAGGTCCCAATCCTTTATCAGAGCAAAAGCCCGAGTAGTAACCGTCTGAACGGGAGCCCTCCTATTCCTGAAACACCTGCTGTTCCTCTCCAGCTAAATCAACCAGAGAACTGTGAGCAGGGCAAGCCTCCACTTGACTCTAACGAGGCCCCTGTTGAGTGTTTTTCATTTGGAATCATGTAAACCTAACTGTATTTTTCAAGAAATTACGAGGCCCCTCATAGTCAGCTGTCTAAATGTTTACTGTGCTTTTTTTAGAGGTAACGTAAATTTATTGAAAGGAAGAAAAAAAAGAAAAAAAGAAGACAAAACGGCAGATGGCTAAGTCTCCCGAAGGGGGTGAGTGATGATGAATCATCTCAATACAAGGCCTAGGCCAAGCCCCACCAAACCTCAAAAAGATCCCTGGAAAGCCCACAAGAGGATTTATCTCCACCGTCCAACTTACAATTTTACCCTGAACCTTCCAAAAGTGTTATTACTTGAGGAAAATCTATTTTTTGGTGGGCAATTCAAAATTCATTAACAAAAAGAAAACAATACAACTGAGCCACCGAAGGCCACAAGAAAGAAATCGAGATTACAACAAAACAGAACAAAATGAACAGATAACAAGACACATACACAGGGATAAAGACACAAGGCCCAATCTAGTTTCACCCTTTTTGGCAATAGAATCATTCTCCTCTCTTGCCTTTCTCTGCATATAATAGAACAGCAGAGCATTCTCAGTGCAGAGATCAATCACCTCTTCCAAGGAATCAACCATCCTCCCTGGCGGAGACTTAGTGGATGCCCACGAAATAACATTAGTAGCCCCTCCTCCTATAATTGCAGGAAGAAACTGAAAATTAACTGTCATAAAATTGATTAAAGTTGGAAATTCTGTTATCAATGTCAAAGAAAGGTTTGTGCCAATTTTATAATTATTTTGAGGCATCTTTCAAGAAGAATTTTCTGTTCAACTTTAGTTCTATACCCGTTGAGCTAGGTACAGATATTGAGGAACCCTTTTTGGTTGAAGAAGTTAAAGTAACCATTTTTGAGGTGGCTGTTGATAGACCTCCGGCCCAGACAATTTTCTGCTGCTGTTTTATTAACGATGCTGGGATATCATTTTGGGAGATCTTATGGCAATTTCAAAGCCCTAATTCTGAAGAAAGCAGGTGCAGAAGCTCTTTCCAGTTTCCGGTCTATCAGTTTGATAGACAGTACTAACAAAAGCATTGCTTTAGTTCCGGGGGCAGATTAAATGTCTTCTCATCGGAGTACTTTTGTTCTGGGAAGATGCATTCTGGATGGTCTTATCATGGCAAATGAGAAAACAAATATTCTATGGAGAAGTGGTCACCTAGGATCCCTCTTTAAGGCAGATCTGGAAAGAGCCTGTCATTGTGTTTATTGGGAATTCCTTCTTTGTTTCTATTGATTTTGGGGACTCCTAGGTGCTTTATAGGAAGAGTGGCCATAGATTTTGTGATACTTGCTTCAAATTCTTCATTGTGAAGGATGAGTTTATTGATTGTATGATTACAGGCTTTTGGTCTTTTTGTCAATGCATGCTCTTTTCATTGATATATGACAATTTGTGAGTTCTAGCACCAAATCTTTCTCGCTAAAAAACTCGTTTTGAATCTTCTGAGAAAAGTGGCACTGGCTTGACAACTGACTGAAAAACCAAATCAAGGATCTGTTCAGGCCAAGAGTTTGATCTTATTTCAGGAAAAAATGTTGAATTAGTTTTTTCCTCATGAAAAGGTGCATCTGCAATATCATACAGGTTCTACCTACAGGAAATGCTTTCCAATAAATTGGAGAGTGCTGACCTTTGATTTGAGGATAAGGGCAGTGACACTGTTGCCTCCTTCTCCTTGTTTTAAGTAAATAAAAATATAGACAAGGTTCTTTTTTTTAAGTGTTTTCTAGTTAGATCTTGAAACGGGAGTCCTTCCCCTCTAATTTCATTTTTCTTGTTATGTTTACAATTTTTTTGCTCTGCAGCTTTTTTTCTTCTTCTCCCTTTTCCCTTCTAATTTCTAAGAGATTAAAGGACACTGTTTTCATTCTCAGCAGGGAACTCTTAGGTATATGAGATTGATCCTAGAACTCGGGCTGGGTAGCATGGTTTTGAAATATTTGTTCATTTTACCAGTGAAAGAAGTTCATGATATCCATTTTGAGAATTTTGTTCCATTTACACATGCAACTTCATTCTTTTTCATCACTATTTGGTTTTCCCGTGGACCGCATTGGTCTATAGCTGTAAGCTCACTTTCATTATGTCTCACCTATTAATATTTTGATAAACCACAGGTTTCGAATATGTTACCCTTGTTGAAACGTGGGATAGGTGTCCACCACTCTGGCCTGCTTCCCATTTTGAAAGAAGTGATCGAGATACTCTTTCAAGAAGGTCTCATTAAGGTTGGCTACAAACAATGTTTATTTTTTTCTTGTTAGTGCTAATGGTTCCTTACTGAAATTTAATTTTACTGATGAGTGGTGTCTCCATCTTAACATTTACCTAAGCAATCCTAATTTGTTATCCAATCCCTCTAGCATGCCATCATCACATGTCCTCATTCCTCGAGTCTCATCATAGTTCAAGGTTGGCTACGAACAATGTTTATCTTTTTCTTGTTAGTGTTAATGGTTCCTCATGGAAATTGAATTTTACTGATTTGTGGTGTCTCTGTTGTATCATTTACCTAATCAGTCCTAATTTGTCATCCAATCCCTTTAGCATGCCATCATCACATGGACCGCATCCTCAGTCAGCGAGTCTCTCATCACAGTAGTTAAGGAACTTGGACATTTGAATAAGATGCAGCCTTTATCTTTCACATTTAAAATGAGTGACTTTTCTGTGGTCTCTTTTAGATGTCTCTCCCATTTATTATGTCACTGTTGGACTAGGAGTTTGTGTGCTTATGGTTCTCACTGTTGGTGAGTGGAGGGATGTGTTTCTTCTTTGACACAGGGTATTCTCACCTGAAGTGAGGTGTTACTCAATGTGGTACAGGATGGGTGATACCCCTCAGCTTGGAGTGTGTTGCAACTGGTTGCCATCCACTTGCATTCTTCCTACACTCGTATTGCGATCTGATAAACTTCATCCATACTTTGATTCTAACCACCACCATTTCCTGCTGGGTATACATTTTAAGTCCTCAACGATATTGTGCTACCTGCTGCACTTCGATTTCCACAAAATAACATCACACTGTCAGGTTCAGACCATGGTCATGTACACTTTGACAGCTAGATTTTCTTGCACAGATCCAAAGGATATTTGAACTAGTTGAACTCATAACCCAAGGACGGGAATCTCTGTTTCATCCTAGCCTTCATTTATTCCCAAGACTGTGCAGTAGATGTCACACTATTAAATGACACCAGTTCAGGTCTGGCCCCTTGAGTTTCCAACTACAAAATGCAGCTTGACATCCCTGGATATCTGGAACCACGTGAAATAATTTTCTGTCAATCACCCGCCCCGGGTTTGGGCGAATGGCCAGTGTCGTGGGTTTGCTCCCCATAGACACGAGTTTTATTCCCCTCCCTGTGCTTTACCCGATGCACGTGGTTTTTGGGTGATTGCGTGCATCCGTAGGGAATATTCTCACCTAAAATAAAAATAAAAATAAAATCTTTCAATCTTAGCCAGTTGTGGAAAGCATTGGGTTCTAGGTCCCTTGCATAATCATCAATCTCAACCTTAACGCACTTGGTTGGGTCTTCTCCAAGAGGTTGGGTTACCGCATTGTAATTAGGATAGCAATGACATACACCATGGGTGCTCGTGGTTCACGACGAGGGTATTGTGGTTGGTGATCCTCTAAGTTAGTCTCGTGCTCATCTCCATAATTCATATCGTGGCTGCTTGGAGTTTGAAACCCAGTTGCCTAGGGAAGTGATTCTCAACTCCATAAATCATATAGAAGAACTCCATTCCTTTTCAAGATCTCACCTCCACTTTTCTCCTTCCCTCGACCTCAAATTAGACTTATTGGAGCACACCATAAGGCTTATAAATTCCCCAATTTCTTCATCATACAGGAACTTATTGAAATCATACACTAATGTAGAGCGGGCCACAGACCTCAAGGTGTTCCATAACGGTAACGGTGGCTATAACGGCCACCACCGTTACCGTTACGATACGGGCTGTAACGGCCGTTACGGACCCCGTATCGGCCGATACGGCCCCTTTTTATTTTCTGAAAAAAAACAGTTACATGACCGTTACGGGACCGTTACGGGGCTGTAACGGTCCGTTATGGGGCCATAACGGTCCCGTAACGGCCGTTACGGCCTGTTTTTTCTGTAACGGCCGTTACGGCCGTTACGACCCCGTAACGCGTAACGGCCACCACTGTTTCCTATACGTATTGGCCGATACGGCCGTATCGTAACCGTTTTGGGATACCATGACAGACCTCTTCTTGGCATAGCTGGATCGAAAAAAGCTTGAACGGAAGCAGACGTAGTCCGTGAGATTCGGGCCCAATACTACGTAGGGCATGACGTAACTGGGCCACAGGCGTGTCCGGATTGAAGAAATTCATTCCGGATAAGGAGAAATTGTCGTTCAAAGTGTGAATCGTAAATCGACTATAACTTTTGATCTGGGTATCGTTACTGGACGCACGATGTATGAATCTTTACTGTAACAGGCCACCTGGGGTCAACCGACCCATGTAGCGGGTCACGTTGGTCCGCTTCGTGAGAAAACACTTCCAATTTAAAATTGCAGTTTTAGGAAAAAATTATTATTTTTAATAAGTTTTAATACGTATATCCTTCGTTTTAGAGTTTTAGCATATGCAGTCCTCTTAGGAATTGTTTCTAATCATGCTAGGAATCATCCAACACAATTAAATTAGGAATTTCTATTTTAAGTAAAAAGTATCATTTTGGGTAAATTCTAGTTTAGTTGAATTAGGACTCCTAATTAGGGTTTTTGCTTTTTCTTTATAAGTGATGTAATCAGGAAGACTTGAGCATTTTGAATAATAAAATTTTGAATCTCCCTTTTAATCTTGCGAATTCAAGAATAACCTTATGGATTCAAGGTTTGCATACATGAGGTATATGGTGATCTTCCTCTTCACACCCTTGCGTCAGTTGCTATCAAAGTGAGGCTTTTTCTAGGTTCGATGGCATCTAACCAAGGTTCGGATACCAATCCCATGGGCGGTGCTCTTATGTGATTATTCTTTAACAACGACGGCGTTTGATGCAGCGCAGCGGGAGAATCTGCGAGCCATGCAAGGATTGCAGGCAATGATTGACTGTATGATGGGAGCCTTTGAGCAGACTCGTGTTCGTAATGACAAGCAACAACAGATCGACGATGGAGCTCGCGGTTAGCCTGTTTGTGTTCTGACACCAGTGTTAAATTGCAGGCCACCACTCGTTAAAGGTGATTCAAGCAATGATGAGATTGATAATGCTCTTCTTCAACGAGAGGAACCAAGAGGTGCGTTGCAGGATCGAGATCGAGATTATAGAATGAAGATCGACCTCCCTGGCTTCAATGGTCAGCTTCACATTGATGACTTCCTCGACTAGCTTTTTGAAGTTGATTGATTTTTTGATTATATGGAGATTCCTGAGGAGAAGAAGGTCAAGCTTGTGGTCTACAAGTTGAAGGGTGAAGCCGGCTTGGTGAGAACAACTCCAACTTTCAGGAATTAGGCAGATGAAAGTGTTGCTCCGCACATGGCAGCGAATGAAGCAGTTAATGCGAACATGATTCCTGCCGAACCATTATCACCAACAATACCAGAATTGTCAATAGGGTAGTTGATTCGTGAGGGATTTTGTAGAGGAATTTTATCCACTGTCTGCAAGAAATGATCTGGTCGAGATGGAGTCGCGTTAGATTCATCGGTGGTTTATGTATGACGATTCAAGATCGGAACCAGATGCAACCCATCTGGATGATGATCGAAGCAATCAAATTGGCCACCCGAGTGGAGATGCAATTGCAGTGTCCTAATGTACAAAACTATGCTTTAAATAGGGTATTTACTTTTGAACCTTCGTGAGATGTAGCACAATCATCGGAGAAGGAACCTGAGGGTGGGCGTCTTAACCCCCTCCAACCGCGAATTGGGATTTGGGGAGCGGCCAAGTTAAACCTCAAAGGTAGCGACCACTTCTGCTGGTCCAAGTAGAATCCCTGATCCCTATGGTCCACCTCTACTGGACAAGTGCAATCAATGTGGACAACCTGGTCATCGATCTAATGTGTGTCCTCAGAGGCAGATGGCTAATCTGGCAATTAATAATGTGGGAGCAAAAGATGCAGAGGACGATCCAAAAGTAAATAACGCTGAACACATCAAGGACGATGGAGAATGAGGCAAATGGGCTCACGAAGATTATGATAGGTCTTTGATCGTGATAAAGTTGTTGTATGCACCGAAGAAGGAAGTAGATCCGCACTACACAACATCTTTTGAACAAGGTGCACTGTGAACAAAAGGGTCTGTGATCTGATCATAGATGGGGGTAGTAGTGAGAATATCATCTCAAAGATTATGGTGGAAAAGCTGTAGCTGAAGATAAAAAAACACCTATCTTCGTATACAATTGAATGGATCAAGAAGGTCAGTGAGATAAAGGTAACCGAATGCGTCCTATTTCCTTCTCCATTGGTAAATGCTATAAGGATGAAGTAATGTGTAACGTAGTCGACATGGAAGCTTGTCACATGTTACTTGGTCGACTATGGCAGTATGATGTTGATGCTATACATAGAGGCTGAGATAATATATTTATTTTTGTAAAAAATGGTAAAAAGATTATCCTTGCCCCTATGAGAATGGAGAACCAGCCCGAGACTTGTAAAGTGGAGGGGAGATCCGTCCTAACCATACGAGATTTTGTGAAAGAATCCGAGGAAATGGAAGATATATATGCACTGGTCATAAATGGAGAAGAAGTAGAGCCTACGAATATTCCTGAGAAGTTGAAACCAATGTTGCGGGAATTCAAGACAATCATGCCTGGTGAGCTTCTCGATGGGTTGCTCCCCATGCGGGATATGCAGCATCATATTGACCTTGTCCTAGGGGCAAGTCTGCCTAATCGCCTTCATTATCAGATAATCCCCAACGAGTGCGAGATCTTGCAAGGATAAGTAGAGGAACTGATTCGTAAAGGTCTAGTGAGGGAGAGTATGAGCCCTTATGCTGTGCTAGCCCTGTTGATGCCCAAGAAGGACAGGAGTTGGCGAATGTGTATCGACAGCTGAGTTATAAACAAAATAACTGTGAAGTATCGATTTCCTATACCATGGCTGGACGACGTGTTAGAGAGTCTGGAAGGGGCAAAGATATTCTCCAAATTGGATATGAGAAGCAATTATCATCAGATTCGTATTTGGCAGTGATGAGTGGAAAACAATGTTTAAGACTACGGATGGTCTATGCAAGTGGTTGGTTATGCCCTTTGAACTCTCGAATACGCCTAGTATGTATATGAGGTCGATGAACTAGGTTTGAAACTGTTTATTAGGTGATTCATAGTAGTCTATTTTGATGATCTTCTGATTTTCAGCTAGGGTGAGGCAGATCATGTGGGGCATCCAAGGCAAGTGCTTTAGGTGCTTACAGAAAACAAATTGTACCACAACTTGAAAAGTGCATTTTTATGATAGATAGTCTCTTATTTTTTAGCTTTGTGGGTACATCCACGAGAATTCGTGGATGAGGAGAAAGTGAAAGCCATTAGGGAGTGGCCAGTTTAAAAAAATATTCATGAAATGTGAAGTTTTCACGGGTTGGTGACTTTCTGTCGTCGGTTTGTGAAGAACTTTAGTACCATCATGGCCCCTGTTACTTATTGTATGAAGAAAGAATAGTTTTAGGGGACTGAAGAGGCAGTCCGAAGCTTTGCAGAGATTAAAGAGCGATTGTCTACCATCCCGAGATTAAAGAGCGATTGTCTACCATCCTGGTCCTCGTGCTTCCTAACTTTAACAAGCTATTCGAGGTAGAGTGTGATGCTTCGTTTGTGGGTATTGGAGGCGTACCATCTCAAGAGGGCAGGCTTGTAGCATTCTACAGTGAGAAGCTAAGTGAGGCTTGTAAAAAGTGATTGACATACGAGCTGGAGTTATATATTGTACAGGCCCTGCGCCATTGGAGACATTATTTGATTCAAATGAGTTTATCCTCTATATAGACCATCAAGCCTGCAAATATATTAACAGTCAAGCTAATGTCAATCATGTGCATGCCAGATGGATTTCTTTCTTTTAGGAATTCGCGTTCGTGTTGAAGCATAAAGCAGGGCAACAAAACAAGATTGTTGATGCACTTAGTAGACGAGCGGCCTTACTGGTTAACATGAGTAATGAGGACGTGGGGTTTGAGTGCCTCAAAGAATTATATGCAGATGCCGACTTCAAGGACGCGTGGGCCAAATGCTAGGCGCGTCAATCAAGTGACCTGCGTATCCAGGACGATTTTCTCTTCAAGAGAAATCAATTATGCAATCCACGACGTTCACTGCGAGAGTGCTCCATTCAGGAGTTACATGGCAGTGGCCTCGGCGGTCACTTAGGGCGAGACAAGACAATAGCCTTTTTGGAGGAACGATAGTTCTAGCCACAATTGAAGAGCGATGTCGAGAAAGCGGTGTGCCATTTGTGTGAAATATCTAAGGGGCAGTAACAGAACATAGGCCTTTACACCCCTTTACATGTTCCTGATTGCTCTTGGGAGGACTTGCCCATGGATTTCGTGCTAGGTCTTCTGCGGACATAGCAAGGTATGTATTCAGTATTTGTTGTGGTTGACGGGTTCTCCAAGATGACCCATTTTATTCCGTGCAAGAAGTCTCTCGATGCGACCCATGTTGCCAATCTGTTCTTCAAAGAGGTTGTGCGATTACATGGCGTCCCCAAGACCATTATCTAAGATTGCAATGCTAAGTTCCTCAATCACTTTTGGAGGACTTTGTGGTGGCGATGTGACACCACTTTGTAGTTTAGCAATGCTTAACACCCCTAGATGGATGGACAAACAGAAGTGGTGAATCGTATGCTCGGGAACCTCATACGTGTATCTCTAGTGATAAAGCCTAAGCGGTGGGATCTTACTCCGAGGTTGGCGGAGTTCGCCTTTAACAACATGCAGAATCGGTCCACCGACAAGTCCCCATTCAAAGTTATGTATGGTCGAGTTCACAAGCATACACTCGACCTGGTCTTGTTGCCTATGTTACCAGGAATGAGTGTTGTGCGGAAAATGTAGCTGATCGGATTACGATTATGCATGGCGATGTTCAGAAAAAATTACAGGCGTCTAATGCCAAGTACAAGGAAGAGGCTGATAAACATCGATGCCAGAAGATGTTTAAAGTGAGTGATAACATGTTGGTTCACCTATGCAAGGAGCAGTTTTCGACTGGGACATAACATGCTGAGAAATAAGAAGATAGGCCCAATCCCAATACTCAAGAAAATCAATGATAACGCTTATGTCGTTGATCTTCCCGAAGACCTGAAGATCTTGTGGACATTCAATGTGGCGGATCTATATGAGTATTATGAGCTGATTCCGATGGACAACTCGGGTATGAGTTCTTTTCAAGTGGAGGGGATTGATGTAGAGCGTGCTGTCGACCTATTCTTGTCATAGCTGGACCGAAAAAAGTCTGAACGGAAGCGGACGTAGTTTGTCAGATCCGAGCCTAGTCCTATGTAGGGCATGACGTAACTGGGCCCCAAGTGCGTTTGGATCGAAGAAATTCATTTCGGATAGGGAGAAATTGCCATTCGAGGTTTGAACCGTAAATCGGCCATAACTTTTGATCTGGGTATCATTTCAGGATGCACGACCTATGAATCTTTACCATAACAGGCCATTCAGGGTCAATCGACCCATGTAGTAGATTGTGTTGGTCCATTTCACCGCTTTCATGAGAAAATGCTTCCTTTCAATTCAAAATTGTAGTTTTAGGAAAAACAAACTTAGTAAGTTTTAATTTGGATGTATCTCCTTTGTTTTAGAGTTTTAGTATATGCAATCTTCTTAGGAATTGCTTCTAATCATGCTAGGAATCACCTGGCATGATTAAATTAGCACTTTCTATTTTTAGTAAAAATTACTATTTCGGGTAAATTCTAGTTTAGTTGAATTAGGACTTCTAATTAGGGTTTTTGTTTTTTCTTTGTAAGTGATGTAATCGAAAAGTTTGAGCATTATCGAATAATAAAATTTCAAATTTCCCTTTTTATCTTGTGGATTCAACAATAACCTTGTGGATTACTATTTCTATTTTTAGTAAAAATTATTATTTCGGGTAAATTCTAGTTTAGTTGAATTAGGACTTCTAATTAGGGTTTTTGTTTTTTCTTTGTGAGTGATGTAATCGAAAAGTTTGAGCATTATCGAATAATAAAATTTCAAATTTCCCTTTTTATCTTGTGGATTCAAGGTCTGCATACTTGAGGTAGATGGTGATCCTCCTCTTCACACCCTTCCCTGCCTCATGCACACATACACTAACTGACCTCTGTTTATATGGGGTTGGCTTCACTAATCCTGTTTCACTACTCGATCCAAACCAAGGGCTTATCTGTGGTAAGTGCACAAGCCTTCATATCTTCACCACCTAAGTCCTAGTCCGTTTAGGTCTTCCTCTCATTCACTTTTTGGGACCTTCAACTCTAACCATAGTTCCCTCCTTATTAGAGCTTGCTTGTCTTTGCTGCACATGATAAAAAAAAAAAAAAAAACCATGTCAATCTCAGTGTTCAAAATGTCATTATTGTTTCATGTATCAGTGACCTGTGTATCGCTGACTGATACTGTAGTAGTTTATTTTTTATCGATAATATCGACTGATACGGTGTGTTTTTTTTTTTTTTTTTTAAAATATTACACCATGTTTCTGTATTGCTGACCTGCAATACAGATAATATTAACTGACATTATTGATTATGTTGGCAACACCAGGAACACTGACCACTCTCTCTCTCTCTCTCTCTCTCTCTCTCTCTCTGCATGTGTCCGTGTACATACAGATGTCTCTGATTTTTAAAGTTGGTTCTATTAAAACTGTCTGCTTTAGTGCTTGTTTGCCACAGAAACCTTCAGCATTGGTTTGAACATGCCTGCCAAAACTGTGGTGTTTACAAATGTGCGCAAGTTTGATGGAGATAAGTTTAGATGGTTATCCAGTGGAGAATATATACAAATGAGTGGTCGTGCTGGCCGTCGGGGTATCGATGCGCGTGGAATTTGCATCCTCATGGTGGATGAGAAGCTGGAGCCATCTACAGCCAAAATGATGTTGAAAGGAAGTGCTGACTGTCTGAACAGGTATGGAACTCAATTGTTGATTGGGATTTATTGGCATTTATTTGAGCTGGAATGTCCCTTATTCTGATGTTGAGATGAACCCTTGAGTCATTAGGACGGTAATATAACCTTATATATGTGCAGGCTTCCACACATGCCTACAGTTGACAATGACACTTCCTCCTTTAAAAAAAAAAAAAAAAATTATTATATCTTATAAATTGCTGGAAGCATTTAGAGGAATCCATTGCATATTAGGATATTTGTTGTGGGCAAGGAAAGATAATTCCAAATCTAGGTGGAAGCTTAGTTCTGTTTGACATGGTCGGAGTTCTTGGGAATGAAAAGGGTTGGTGCTAAGGATGTTTCCAGCCAGTGCTCTTGGCTTCAAAGGATCAAATGTGGCTGAAGCGCTTGGGCTTACCAAATATCTACTTATTTTCTTGTCATCTTCTATACAGGGTTTGTTGGTCGAAGGCAACTCAAGTACTGTTATTAAATGGGTGTTATTGGTTGATCTGGATTGATGAAGGGTTTCTTTCATTTTAATGAAAATCTGTGACTTGGTTTTGGATTGAAAATTTCATTTTCCCATGTGCTAAGGGAGTCAAATGAGATTATCAGCAGTTCTGTTAAATGTATTGACTTGTGTGGGTTGGATATTCATTTCCACTCTCTTAGTGTTTCCTTGTTTTTGTTTTCCCGCTCACTGTTTTTAATTGTTTGAAGAAGAAGTTTAAAAAAAAAAAAAAATTGTTTCAAGAAGAATAAGAAGAAACAGAATGGACATAAATGAGTTCTTTGTTCTGGTTGAATAAGTTAATGAGAACTTATACCCTTCAAAGAAAAAAATAATGAGAACTTTGGACTTTTGGGCTCTCAGAGTTCGAATGGAAGTAAAAAAAACAACCAATTTGGGATATTGAAAACATTTCCAATTGGATGCGGAAGTCATCCAAAATACTTGAACTTCTACTAATATTGTGTTTCTGCTTCCGCTGATACTGGTCTCACATTGCTGCTTGATTTCTTATTTTCGGAACACTGTTTTTGTACAGATTTTTGGTTATTTGGGTTGCTATCATTGGACTATTTATGCATGTCTAGGATGAACTTTGGGTCACAGGGCTATTTATACATGGCTAGGATGAACTTTGGGTCACAGCTTTTATCTTTTGCTACTGTTATTTATTCTGTGAATTTTAAATTGCCTTGCCTGATACAATCTCTTATGTGACTATGTCTAGTGCTTTCCATCTAAGCTACAACATGCTTTTGAATCAAATGCGTTGTGAAGATGGGGACCCAGAGAATTTGCTTAGGCATTCATTTTATCAATTTCAATCTGACCGTGCCCTTCCTGATCTCGAGGTCAGTTGAGATTTACTAATGACAAAAGTGATTTTACCAATAATCTTCACTCTGGATAGCTGGTTTCTAATGTGTGGCTTGTTAGAATCTTGACTGCAGAAGCAAGCAAAGGATCTGGAAGAAGAGAGAGAATCAATTGTGATTGAAGAAGAGGATAGCTTGAATGACTATTACAACCTCTTACAGCAGTACAAAAGCCTGAAGAAGGACGTCCGTGATATTGTGTTCTCACCTAGGTACTGTTTACCCTTCTTGCAACCTGGCAGGCTAGTGTGTATTCAATGCACAAGGAGTGACGATAAGACCCCATTATTCACCATGGAGGACCAAGTTACATGGGGAGTTATAATCAATTTCGAAAGGGTGAAAGGCCTTGTTGAAGGTAAGGGAACTCAAATCTTGTTTCTTTATGTGATTTATCATCTGCATTATTGTTGCTGTATCGGCAGTTTTTAAGTTCCTTAGTTTCTTGTGTTATCAATTATTACTACTTCAATTCCTTTTGTCTTGTTGCTTGAACTTCTCTTTCAGATGACGCAAGCAGGAAACCTGAGGATGCCAATTATACAGTTGATGTTCTTACAAGATGTGTTGTGGACAAAGATGCAGTTGGGAGGAAATCAACTAAGATTATTCCTTTGAGAGACCCTGGGGAGCCTGTGGTTGTTTCCCTACCAATATCTCAGGTAAAAAACTCAGTAACTTATATCCATCTTCTGGTATTCGACGAAGTCTGCGTTTATGCTTTTGATTGAGCTACACCATGTTTTTGCTAGTGTTTATAACATTAGTTGCCAAAAAATAAAAAAAGAATCATCAATCGGGACTCAGCATGAGTTAAAGAGATATCTTTGCTTGAAAATGAAGAAACTTGACAGAGCATTCAAGAAACAGAATTATTATAGCTCTTTCAGTGATTCTTAATAAATTTGTACTTGCTGATAAGAAAAAAGGATTATTCGAAGTTATTTTCAAGCAATCAGGATTTAGGAAGTACTCAAACACTAATTGTTCAGGACACTTAAAAAATCAGACTACACCTTGAGTCCTTTCATACTTTGTTGAATATCCTATCAAGTTTAATGTTGACTCAAAGTCAAGATATCCAATAACGGTAATGGTGGCTGTAACGGCCATCCATATGGCCATTATGGTATGGGCCATAACGGCCATCACAATCCTATAATGGTGATTTTTTTTCTTTTCGAAGGAAGAAAATGTATCGGCCCTGTATCCGGCTGTCACAGTGCCTCTACATGCCTTTTTTTTCTTCATAATGGCCTTTACGGCCCCATATCACCGGATGTCTCCCACCATTACCATCGTGGCCTTTTATGTAACCGGTTTTGAATACCAGACTCACAACCTTAACTCATGATCAAGTTTTTAAAACCTTGTTTTGGTCCATATGATTAAATGGGTGTTTAGGTTTTCAGTTTGGTATGAATTATTAGGTTTATTTTGTACTATTTAAGATTTATGCCATAACTTTTCCTATAAAAAAAAAGAAAAAAGAAGAAGAAGAAGGTATCAACAGATGCATGGCCATGCACTTTAGGCATTGGGGCAACAAGTTGAATTTGGTCAATTTATGTTTAAACAGATTGATAGCTTGAGCAGCGTCCGCCTGATAATCGCAAAGGATCTTTTGCCTTTTGAAGCTCGGGAAAACACACTGAAAAAAGTTTCTGAAGTTCTTAATAGATTTGCCAAAGAAGGGATGCCCCTTTTGGATCCTGAAGATGATATGAAGGTGAGCTGAATAAAACTTTTTATCACCTTGTTTTTTGCATTTTATTGTTTTTCACTGTTGCATTTTCATTCAGGTCCAAAGCAATTCATACAAAAAAGCTGTTCGGCGGATAGAGGCTCTGGAGGGCTTGTTTGACAAGCACGAAGTTGCGAAGTCTCCCCTTATCCAGCAAAAGCTCAAAGTTTTACACATGAAGCAAGAGTTGACAGCCAAGATAAAGTCAATTAGAAAAGCAATTCGTTCTTCCACAGCATTGGCTTTCAAAGATGAACTTAAAGCACGGAAACGGGTTCTTAGGAGGCTAGGGTAATGCTTCTCAAGGTTTTGATCTTTTGATAGTGATTAAAACTCCTGAGGTAGTAGTGGACACAGGCTTGGGGAACTTCTCAGGTTCTTAATTCCAACTGGTTGGATAGACTTGAGAGTTAGTTGCTAAGATGTAATGATGACTGATTTAACAACTCAAAATCAACATAGAAACCCTTATGCTGATTATTTTGTTTTTATTTTTTATTTTTGTTTTTAGTTTGACTATGTATCAATGAAAATAGGTTAAAACCCACAAAAAGGAAAATGAAACAATGCTGAAGAGTTGGGAAAAATACAGCAACACTGCTTGAATTTGATGTTTAAATGGGTGGCTTAGGTAAATAAACATGACCATCAATTAAAAATAGGTCAAAACCTTAAAAAGGGAAAATGAAGCAATGGTGGAATAGGAGAAAATGCAAAAAACACTCTCATTTTGATGTCCAAATGGATGATTTAGGTAAAGAATCCTCAGACAGACCAAGATTAGGTTTAGGAAGATCAAGGAGGAATGGGAATATTGAAGTCAGTTTGGTATTTGAGATAAGGTCGATTTCCATCTGACAAGGAGAGGCTTCAGTGAAGCCAAGCCCATATATTAGGACAAAAGAAATGGAAGCAAACATGGAAAGCGGAAGAAATTTACGGTTCATGCATAAACTTGGTAGAGTTGCTGGTGCTGTTAAAGCTTTTGTGTGTTCAGAAGACGGGTGTAATGGGCTATTTCAAAACCCAGGAGCATTTTTTTATTTTTTTATGATTGCCATTTTAGAGAACTCTTTTCAGAGTATTTGGTTGATATCTTCCTTTACGACTAAACTATCTGGTTCTCAGTGTACTTGTTATTGCATGGAGTGAACTCGGATTGTGTATTGCTCCTGCTCATGCTGAGTTCAGCACAAGCATATGGCATGGTGGGATTTAATAGGACGACAGACTGCTGTTAGAGATGGGCCTAGTTGAGTATGTACTCGATCGAACACTTTCAAACATGCTTTGCATGGGCCCAATTTCTGATAGCAGCCTGCTTTCTAATCAAATCCCACCAAGGTGTGCTGTAATGGTAACCGTGGCTGTAACGGTCACTGTTGCAATACGGGGTCCCGTAACAGTTGTTACGGTCTCTCGCTTTTTCTTTTTTCCTGGAAAAAAAAAACTTTATCAGCCCAGTAACAGGATTGTAATGGCTTCTATGGGGTCAATACAGGTCATTTTTTCTGTGTCGATCATTACTACCCCGTAACGGCTGGCACCATTACCATTATGTGGCACTGTTACCGTTACATAATGGCTGATGCAGCCATTATGGCACACCTGGGCAAATGCCCAATCCGAGTTTGCGTGGAGTAGGGTAGTCACAAAATATTCGTTCTTGGCAATTTCTCTGTAGGGGAATTTCCCAGGAGATTTTCAAATTGCGAGGTTTTTCTTGGGATATTATTGAGAAAATCTCATTAAAAATAAAAACTAAAAAATATGTATTATAAATTAATAAATAATTTTAAAACTAAAATTATACATGTGTATATTGAAATGCCAAAAACTTAACTAGAAAGTTGCGATAGTTTCATGATAAAATTGCAAGAAATCAAGATAAGCTGAAAATTTGAAAATATCGTGATATTTGTTATAGTGCAGAGTATCAGGGATCTTGGCCTATTTTTCAATTGGCTCTCTTTTTTTGCTTGGTGAAAAACTTGATTATTTTCAAGCTGTCAATTGTACTGTCATTTTCCCATGTTCTGGTACAATTATCTTTCGATGATAAATGCGGGAGCAAATTATGCACTTAAGTAAGATTTTAGTGCAAGTTGAGACTCAAATTGGTCAAACCAATCTAAATTGTCAATCTTATTCATTGAATATTGTCATCACTTGATATTAAAACGGATTCTTGTTCATGAGGGTTCTGTTGCTTTTGACTTCCATGAGATGGTATTAAACCTTGATTTATATGAATTGCAGATATGTTACGAGCGATGATGTTGTTGAGTTGAAGGGGAAGGTTGCCTGTGAGATCACTAGTGCCGATGAATTGACATTGACAGAGCTCATGTTTAGTGGGGTGCTGAAGGATGTCAATGTGGAGGAGTTGGTGGCTCTTCTCTCATGTTTTGTGTGGCAGGAGAAGCTGCAAGATGCTCAGAAACCTAGGGAAGAGCTTGACTTGCTGTTCTCTCAGCTTCAAGAGACAGCAAGGAGGGTTGCCAAGGTTCAACTTGAGTGCAAGGTACGCACGAATCTTTTTCTTCTTCTGATGCTCATTACTCAGTTGAATGAAATCTATTGCCTTATGTTCCTTAGGTTGAGGTCACATTTTCGTTGAAAAGGTCTTCTACCTAGGTGGTGGCCTCATTTCCACTTCCGAACCTTCTTTTGTTTCTACCACCAAAATCCACTACCATGATTATGGGAGGAAAATTGCTTACCAGTGTTCTGTATACATTAATGCATGTGCATTGTTGGTGACATATTTTGATGAACTTTAGTTGTGTCAAGCCAGAGAACCCGTGTTATAACAATTCTTTTCTATGAATTAGTGTATATAAATATATAGTAAATTAATAAGGGAATGAATTCAATGTGTACATCTTCCACCATCCAATAATTGTGGTAAGGAATCTCAACATATATCAAGATGGACTTTAAAAATTTGTTTTCTAGAAGGTTTAATAGATAGATCCACGACAGTCATATTTAGATGGTGGCAGATAAATGCAAAACGAAGTGTGCACCCACACGAACATTACAGTTTTTTTTTTTTTTTTTTTGAAAGATACAAATATTCCAATTAATAGCATGTCCATATGCGAATTTCTTGCCATATGTATATGTGTTTGAATGTTTTAACTACGAGAACTACCCACAACCAGTTGTAGGCTAACTTAACATATGAGCTGTTTTTACAAGCATTCCAATGTTTTTAAGGGAAAAGTGGCAGAAAAATTCCAAAGGCATAAAAAGATGGGACATACCATGCAACCGGTTGTAGGTGATGAGTTCTCTTTAACAATATCCGGTGCTAAAGTAATGCATACACATTTTGAAGTGCAAATAAATGTTTATTGCATCGTTATACATGCATGTATTGCACCCTTGGATTATGGAATCATATCGGTGTTGCACTGGAATATCACATGTATCAGGGAATGTATCAGTGTTCGAGGGAAACATTTGGATAATGATAGAATTTTTCCATGAAACTTCACGATATGCTAAAAAAGACATGATACACACTCAAAACATTACAAAAAATAACGTTGGATGGTAAGTTTCCTTTTTATAGGTCCTAAACTATGTGTTGTCTGATCAAAGTGATGCAATTATAAAAGAGAATGCATATAATTCATAAATCACACAATACTTGTACTAAAACACAAACAATACATGCAAAAACTAAAACAATAGGAGCAAAGATACATCTGTCCTCTAAATCCCACCAAGAGATTCCTTAAAAAAACCTTCAAAATGTTCTTTTTCGATTTTTGTTGGTTTGTCACCTCCCATGCATTGCCTCGAGATTGTCAGGGGAATTCATTAAGAAAATATTTCAAAATTAAAGACCACCTCTTCTCTACGTTGATGCCTTTTTATTTTATTTTTATTATCAATGATTCAATCAATTACGATATTTCGCACGAATTCGACCAATCAAAATAAAGCACAGTAAGCAACGACCAATAGGAAAAGACTTTAAATACTAATAACCAATAACAAATAAACCTTGATCCTAGCAACTAATATAAATAAATCTAACACCTAAGCAAAAGAGGTAAAAACATACCGAAATTTCTATTTTTAGGTCTTTTCTATATTTACATAGCCTTTTGAAAGCTGTCACCAAAACGTCCGTATTTCACTCATATGGTGTCGAATTTTCACATTCTTAGGTTCGTTAGAAAGTGGACTTCGTAAGCTTTCAAATGAGACTAATCTGACCTCGTTTTGACATCATTTGTTCCTCAAAAGTGGGCTGCAAATTGTTGTACTAGATTTGGGCACATAATTGAGTTGTGGGGTCTGTTGGGGTTGAAATTCAATCCCAGGGTGTATAAGATCATGGCCACCTCATGATGATCTCCGTTTTCATGTTTGATGGGTCCATACAAGATAAAACAGAGAAGCAATCCATACCGTCGAATTTGCCCCTTGATTTTTTTACTTGAGGTGGAGCCCATGAGGCCCAAACTCAGCGATGTGCATGAACCTCCTAGGTCAAAGATGATAACTTTCACGTGAGCCAATAAATCTTAGTACTTTGATGGGTCGATCATAGTTCACATGAGATCGACAATGGGGATTGGTGTGACCCAGATGTTGTTTGCATCAGATTCCCTAGGTTGAAAACACTCACCCTCGAGTTTTGATTGGAGGGAACCTGTTCCACAATGTACACTTCTCCCCGCTCGTTAAGATGCATATGATGACTCATTACCAACTTGATGAACATTAGCCATTCGTTATTCTCCTGCTTTTGGAATGTGGTTACTGGTTCATTGATGGTTGTGTGGCATGTTGTAACCTCATGGTTGTCATCACTAAAGATTGGGCCATTCTCTTCTAGTACTCCATTAAAAGTAGGCTCCTCGTAGAGATCCAGTGTTCATCTATGCACATCAAGGACTTTAGGTTAACGATTTGTTCCATTCTAGGTTTTTCATTTAGGGATTGATGAATGGCTTGGAATGAACTGTGATGGATGGTGGTGTTGATGGTGAGTGACGGTGATGGTGAAGATGGAGATGATGGAAAAGCAATGTAGACAAACACTGGATCGGTGATGCTAGGTGTGACTTCTTTCAAATACCACTTGATGATGGCCGTTTGTAACATTCAAAACGATGCGAATGAAGATCGATAACGGATATTTGCTCTTGCACTAATTGATGATGGCCATTCAAGCTGGTCATTATGGTGGATCTAAATAACCAATTTGGGTGACCCATCTATCATTCAATATCAATGATTCTATGTCACCCACTTGATGCTTTTCTCTTGTTGAGGTAGAGCTGTTAGGTGTGACCTCTAATACCATTTGACAATGGTTGTTCAAGCTGTTAGTCAATCGTTGAATAGCTCCAACTTGAATGGATCATATATTCAATCTTAAAAATGTACCTGATCTTGAATCTCTAGATCTCAAAAAGGACCTATTCTTAGGATGAACCTAAACAAGGTTATTCCATAACTGTAACGGTGGCCATAACAGCTACCACTGTTACCTTTACGATGCCGGTTGTAACAGCTGTTATGGCTCTCGTAACGGCTGTTACGATCTCCTTTTGTATAGAAAAAACCTGAAAAACTTGTATATGTCTTGTAATGTTGAAAACAAATATCCAAAAAACCTATATATGCCCTAACAGACCATTACAAGGTTGTTACGGCCTTTACAGGGGGCCTAACGGGCCGCTAAGGGTGGTTACATGCTATTTTTTTCCATAACGACTGTTAAGACCACGTAACCTGTAACGCTTGCCACCGTTACCTATACGTTCCCCTAATGGCCTTTACAACACACCATGACCTAAAGAGATTGGATCGATCCTTGATGATGACCATCATGAGGCCACAACGTGCCACGTGACCGTCATTGCACCAATGACTAACGTACTAAAAGTGAGAGGAGAAGAATGATTAATTGGCGTTCATCAAGTTTGTAAGCAATCATCTTGTTGATCTCAACAAGTGGAGTGAATCGTAAATTATAGAATAAGTTCCCTTCTATCAAAACTTGAGGATGAGTTTTTTCAACCTAGTGAGTCTGATGTTTGATTGGTGGGACATGTGATCATCACACTCAAAGACATGAATTTATGAAGGATCGTATGTGGAAGATCGTCTTTGACCCGGGTGGGCACTATATTCGACTATCCTAGTTAGATCCAATGGTCTAGATCATTTCAAGTTTATTGCTCACTTGTGCTCATCAAATATAAAAACAGAGATGTTCACAAGGTGTTCCACGATCGAATGTGCCTTAAAATTAATTTTTAGCCCCAAGGGATTGCACATCAGATTAGTGGACCCCATGGTCCAAGTCTATGTATAAAATCTGTCTAGCAACTTGTGACCATTGTTTAGAGTATCCTTGATATTATCGAAATATCCCCAATATTATCCGGATCTCTAGCTTGGTGATACTGAAACACTAGTGGCAATACCGATAACACTGTTGTATCAGGGATATAATATTGCCAAAAAATCTGTTTATTAAAAAAAAAAAATTCCATTTCATTTTTTTTAAGGGCACATGACTGTATATAGTGTTCAAATTGCCGACGATGATATCGATCATATCTTGATATTATTGTTATCGCAACATGGAGATATCAAAACCACAGTCTTTCGTTTCCTTTCCAGTTTTCGATGTTTTCTTGGCAAAATATTGTGTGTTGTCAATACTCTTAACATATCGAGAGATGTTTGGATGGAAGGTTGAATGGTTGGATTGATAGATGGGATGGTTGGACTAGTTTTTTTATGAAAACACATGCTTTTAGGCCCCCATTAAATGAAAACTTATTATATATGCATTCTTTTTGCAAATTTTTTTTTTATTCCTAAATATGAAAATATGTGTATTTTAGCATCTCTTGAAGTTTTACTAATTTTTTTTACCATTTTCCTCATGTTTCCCAATGTTTCCCCGCATTTTCAGTTATCGGCGATATCAATATTGTTTTTGTATTCCTGGCTAGTGAAACTTGTAGCGAT
Source organism: Liriodendron chinense (assembly GCA_003013855.2). NCBI lineage: Eukaryota > Viridiplantae > Streptophyta > Magnoliopsida > Magnoliales > Magnoliaceae > Liriodendron > Liriodendron chinense. The sequence continues at coordinate 232,972 of ML058403.1, forward strand.
ACCAATACTTTGAGCATTGCTTCCAACCTAGTTGGTGTACCAAATTTTGTTTGAACGATATGATATTCAACTTGTTTGAAAGCTTATTAAGTTAGCTTTCAAACAAGCCTAAGAATGTGTAATTCTGACATAGTTTGAGCAAGTTATCTTGGTTTTGGTCAATGGGTTGCCGAAAAGATCCTTTCAAAGTTCGTTAAGGTCTAAGGCAAGGGGACCCCCTCTCCCCTTCTTTTTGTGGTGGTAGCGGAAGCCCTTGATAAAATGTTGGAACGGGGGCAAGAAGTTAGCCTCTTTCACGGACTTTCTGTCCGTAGGATAAGCCCTCTGATTTTCCATCTTCAGTTCGTGGATGACACACTCATATTCTGTGACACTGATGCTGGTAAGGTGGAGGAGAGGAGGATGGTCATCCATTGCGTTGAAGTTGTGGGCTTAACTGTTAATATTGCTGAGAGCATGATGTTGGGTGTGTGCTTGTCTAAGGAAACACTTCAGGAGTTGGCTTCTTTGTTTGGTTGTGAGGTGGGAGAGTTCCTTTCCATGTTCCTTGGGTTGCCTCTTTGTATTGGTAAGCCTCCAAAACATTTGTGGGACATGGTAGTGGAAAGGTTTGCAAGATAGAAGTGCCAATATTTGTCTCTTGGGGGGCCGTATCACCCCCATCAAAGCCGCCCTAGCAAATTTACCTGTGTTGTAACTATTTCGATGTCCGACACCTGTCTTGGCAAAGCTTGACAAGTTGAGGCAGGGTTTTCTGTGGCAAGGGGTGGAAGGCGCAAATAAGTTTCACTTGCTAAGTTGGGAGGAGGTTTACAAAGGGTATGATGAAGGCGGGGCTGGTATCAAAGATTTTGGAGCAATGAATAGGGTGTTGTTGGGTAAGTAGCGCTGGCATTTTAGGGTGGAGGAAGGTGCTTTTTGGAGGAACATAGTATTAACAAATATGGGAGTGGTGAATGTGGATGGTACATTAAGAATTCTTCGTTGTATAGGGCCTCAGCAATTTGCAAAGGCTTTATTTTTTTAAAATACTATTTTAGTAAAGGGGTGGGGTATGTGCTTGGTGATGGGGATGAAAAGACATGTGGGTTGGGGAGGAGTCCTAATGCAGGGGCATTTTTACACCGGGCTCGAGTGGGGTAGCCTGTGTGAAGTGGGGACAGGGGACACACTCGAGGGGGGTGGCCCGTGTGAGGCGGTCCCCACCCGTGTGAAGCGGGTGTCTAGTGTGATGCGAACCCATATGAAGTGGGGCCCACGAAGGAGGGTTCGGCTGAGGGCCTGACCTGTATGAAGCAGGAGCCTGGGCTATGAGATAAAGGGATTGATTCGCCACGCTCTATCAGTTCGAGCTTTTAGAGCAAGTGGTTAGTTGTCCCACGTCAAATCCTTGAAGTCATTATTTCGGAATTGCCCACCTTCCCTTGTCAGTCAGCTCTTTCCGATGATGAGAATGAGGAATTGGTCTCGTTGCTAAATCTCATCAACATTTGTCGCCTGGTTATTGGGGAAATAGATAGGATGGTTTGGCATAGTGGTAAATCTGGATGCTTTACCGTCATTTTTTTCTATAACCTGCTGCACAGCCACGGAACGGATGGGGAGATCAAAACTACTAAGTATGTTTGGTCTTATGATACTCCACCGAAAGTTGCAGCTTCTGCTTGGCTTGATGGAAGGGAAAGGGTGTTGACAGTAGATTATCTCCAGAAACAGGGATGGTGCTTCCAAATGTTTTCTTGATGTGCATGGCTAATATGGAGTCGGTTAATCATCTCTTTCTTGTATAGTTTTCTGCTCCTTTTCAGCGCTTTTTGTTTATAAAATTTTGCCATTATCTTTCAGAAGAAGAAGAAGAAGAAGAAGTAAAATCGCTACTATATATAAAGCCAATGGTTTTGGACAATTTTGCCCACACAATTAATTTTACGACAATCTCAAACCTTAAGATTTTGAAGGAAAGAAGGGATTTCCAACATAGGTCAAGGGTATTTGAGGCATTTTAAAATTGTGTTCCTACCACAAACAGCTGTGATATTGTCTTCATTCATCGACGGCGTGGATGACTGGGATTTTACCCACGCTGAGGGGATTTATGTCATTTCAATCCATCAAAATGAGTAGCCCCCTTGGACTACGTCCTATTAGGGAGCCTGTGCAACAAAGGCTCCGTGTGAGCCACCGTGATTACTCTGTGAAATTCACTCCGAACATCTATTGTGCCGGCTCATTTTAGGACATCATCCCAAAGATGAAGCAGATCTAAAACTCAATTGGGCCAACACACTGGAAAGTCATCCATCCCCCACCCAAAAAAAAAAAAAAACACTACGCATCTCTATGTAACCGCACCCTTTCCATCCCCCTCTCTTTTTTTCTCTCTCCTATTCTCTCCATGACCCCCTAGTTTGTATATATAATACAGTTTTCATATCTATTTATGCCATGCCGGATTTTTCAAGATCCGTCTGTATGTACATATGTATCTACGTATTCAAACAGGTGTGAATCTGATACATGTATTTACAACTGCCCATTTCCAGATCTTTGAGTAGGTGTGTTACTATGTATTTATATGTGTATTCAAACGGTTCTAGATCTGATGCATGCATTTATTGTATATTTAACTGCCTTTCATTGGATTTTTAAGGTGTTGGCATTGCTATTATGGTTGCTACATTCTGTTGTCTATTGTCATTTCTGTGGTGAATATAAAGAGGCTTTATACCACTCCTCTCATGCCAGTGACATTTTAGTTTTGGGCCAGCAGTACTTGCAAATGGCACATCCAATGTTCTGTGATCCAGATTCTTCATATGGTACGCTGCACTTAGATGGGTGATTGACCCAAAATCTTCTCCAAATGATTCTAGTCTTCAGTTGATCTTTTGCCGTTACACATGGGAAGTTGGCTATATTTTATTGGTAACCACCTATTTGCAGGCCAATAATGGATGGCTAGCATCATCAGTTGGTCATTCGTCACAGCATTGCCCATCATGATCAGGTGGGTGAAGTGATGAACTGTCTGGATCACTGAAAGGTGGGCACATCCTTACGGCATGCTGCCCTAACATAATCCAGGCCATCTGTGGTATATTTCAGACAATAGAAACAAGTCCTTTTCCTCTTGAGATCTTGAATGCCACAGATCATCTTCCATATGCCATATGAGTACCTTATCTGTTAAAAGAAGATTCTGATGTTTTGTGTTTTCCTTGTTTGCCTGAACTACACAGGTCCAAATTGATGTAGAGAATTTCGTCAATTCTTTCCGGCCAGACATCATGGAAGCTGTATACGCATGGGCAAAAGGATCTAAATTCTACGAGATCATGGAAATCACACAAGTATTTGAGGGCAGCTTGATCAGGGCCATTAGAAGATTGGAGGAGGTTCTCCAGCAGCTTCTTCAGGCAACGAAATCCATCGGGGAAACCCAACTCGAATCAAAATTCGAGGAGGCCGTTTCGAGGATCAAGCGTGACATTGTCTTCGCTGCATCTCTGTATTTGTAGACGGAGAAAAAATAAAATAACGAGGAAAAGAAAATTCTTATTTAATCTAAATAGGTGCTGCATAAGGAGATCCCAATTTTGAGGAAAGGGGAGGATATGCTGGGTTATGTAATGCATGTATTAATATCACCATTTGAAGTATCATCGTATATGGGGGCGTTTGGCAAATCTATTAATAAGAGCTTATTTGCTTATTTAGAAAAAGAGAGCTCTTTTTATGAAAATAAACCGTTTGGTAAAACTTTCATTTTAGAGCTTATTTTTTTAGAAACTAGCAAAAAAACTCTTAAATAATAAGTGATAGGGAGGTCACTTTTTCTTTAAGAGCTTATTTAACTTGAGTGGGTAGATATTTTAATTAATTTTTGGACAAGTTTGTCCTACAACTTTTTAAGTAATTCCCATCTTGTCCTCCTCTTCTTTAGATCATCTCTAAGGTGGGCCCACATGATGAACAACCCATATTGAATGTGGGTTTCCACATCAAGGTGGGACCTACATGATGGATGTGGGACATTGAAGGTGGGATCACATGATGGAAGGTTGACATAAAAGGTAGGCCCACATGATGAACAACCCATATTGAAGGTTGGGCCCCACATGATTAAGGGTGAACACCAAAGGTGGGTCCCATATGATGGATGACCCACATTAAAATGTGGCCCAGCATGATTGATGGACTATCCACATCAAGTAGGCCCCATATGATGGACGGTTCATAGCAAAGGTGTGACCCACATGATGGATGGTGGACATTGAATGTGGAACCACATGATGGAAGATTGACATTAAATGTGGGACCACATGATGAATGACCCATATTAAGGTTGGGCTCCACATGATGGATGGTCTATAACAAAGGTGGGACCTACATGATGGATGGTGGACATCAAAGGTGGGTCCCACGTGATGGACTATCCACATCAAGTGGGCCCCACATGATTGATGGTCCACATCAAAGGTAGGATCCAAGTGATGGATGGTGGATTTTGAATGTGGGACCACATGATGGAAGCTTGACATTAAAGGTGGGCCTACATGATGAATGACCCATATTGAAGGTTGGACCCCACATGATGGATAGTCCATAGACAAGGTGGGACCTACATGATGGGTGGTGGACATCAAATGGGTCCCACATGATGGACTACCTACTTGATGTGGGCTCCACATGATAGTGGTCCACAACAAAGGTTGGACCCACATGATGGATGGTGGACATCAAAGATAGGCCCCTCATAATGAATGACTCATATTGATAGGTGACCTACATCAAATTGTGGTCCAACACGACGGAAGATGCACATCAAGTATGTCCCATTTAAATGGCAATCCACGTCAATGGTGGGATCCACATGATGGATGAAGGTCATTGAAGGTGGGCCCACATGCTGGTCAGTTGATATCAAAGATGAGCTCACATGATGAACGGCCCATAATGAAGGTGGGGCCCACACAAAGAATGGTCCACATCAAGGTGGACCCACATAATGGACAGAGTGTGCTTCACGTGATGGATGGCTCATATAAAAGTGTGGCCCCTCATAATGAACAATTGACATCAAGTGGGCCCCACCTAATAGACAGTCCACATCTAAGGTCTCTCATGATGGATGACCCATATCCAAAGTGGGTTGTATGATGGATGATCCATATGGAAGGTGCACCTCACACGATGAATGGTGTATCAAAACTAGGCCCCACATGATGGACAATACACTTCAAAGGTAGAGCCCACACTATAGATACATCAAATGTGGAGTCCACATGATGGTGATGGGTAGTGGACATTGAGGGGCTCCATATAAAGGACAATTAGCATTGATGTTAGGCCCCACATGATGGACGATCTACCTAAACAACCATTTGGATTGCTCTTATATTTAAGTTGTTGTAATATTTAAAAATGACATCAACTACCCTTAAAAAGCTCTTATTTGAAAGTTTCACCAAACGTGCTTATTTTAAATAAGAGGTTTTTTTTTTGTGTGGAGATTTTACTAAACAGGCTTATTTAAAACAAGAGCTATAACAAAAAGAACTTATTGAAATAACTCTTATTAAAAAAGCTCTTATTAATTTAGAGTAGAGATGCCAAATGCCCCCTAAGCCTTATGTAAATTAATTGCAGTCGGCTACATGAATCCTATTCCACGGTTGTACCCTATCAAGGGCTAGTCTTTCCTTAAATCATAAGTCATCAAATCTTTTCCTAATACCTTTATTCATGACCTTTTGCGCCTTTCTCTAGCCCATTTAGAGCCTTTAACTTGTATCAACTCCTAATTACTGTGGTTCTTGGCCTCTGTTGCAGATGACCAAACTATCAAATTCTAATTTCTCTTACCTATTGGTGCTACTTCCAAACTCCCTCAAAACACATTCATTTCTAATTCAATCCTCCACATCTTGGCATTGATCCATCACAACAGCCTCATTTTAGCTACGCTCATCTTATAACATGTTGTTCCTTAAGCAGCCAAAATTGTCCTATAAAGCATGGATGGTTCGTAGCTATCCTATAAATTTTCCTTTTGAGTTTGAGTGTTACATGATGATAATATAAAACTCCATGGGCACATCTCCATTACTTTCACCTAGCTTGAATTCTATGGGCAACATCCTTATTAATCTCTCAACTCATGAATTATTGACCCAAGGTACTGAAAGTGGTCATTTTGGAAACCTCTTGGTTAGCAATCTCAATTAATTTCTCGTTTTCACTATCATTGTTACTAAATGCACTCCATATATTCTGCTTTAATTTTGACTCTTTTTTTTAAATTTTTTTTTAAATATTCTAAAGCACCTCTCCATAAAATCTAGCTTTGTGTTTACACCTCTCGTCTTGTCAATCAAAATTATGTCATTTGCGAACAATATACACCATCGGATCTCTTCCTACAAATGCCTAATTAACTTGTCCATAACCAATGCAAAAAGTTAGGCTCAATGTTTGGAAACTCACTTGTCTTTCCACTAGTAGTCCTCATATTTGTTACCGCTACCTCATGTATATCCTTAATTACTTTGATATATCCTCGTGGAACTTCTTTTTTTCCCAACATCCATCAGATTAACTCTCTAGGAATTTTGTCATATACTTTCTCCTCTCAAGGGGTCCTATCATATATTTTCTCTAAAGTCAATAAAAACCATGTTGAGATCCTAACTCCTCTCATTGTCTTCTCTATAAGTTGCCTAGTAAGTAAATAGAAGTGGTTGACTCCGTTGGCATGAAACTAAACTGATTTCTGATACATTCGTTTGATGCTTTGGTCTTTTTGCTCAATCACTCTCTTTCAAAGTTTCATATTATAGCTCCTAAGTTTAATACCACGATGGTCAGTGTAGCTTTATGTCTCCTTTATTCTTATAAATAGATACCACAATATTTTTTTTTTTTTTTTTTTTTTTATTTCTTTGCGATTTTCTTTGATCTTTCAATCTTGTTGAACAATTTCATCAACCAAAATAACTTACTATCTCTTATACACTTTCAAAGTTTTATTTATATGCCATTTATTCTGAGGGCCTTTCCTGTTTTCATCCTTCATAACCTTCTTAAAGCTTTTTTCACTTTAAATATCATAATCCTATGAAAGTATTTATTGTCTCCTACGTCATTTGAATTTATGATTCCTTCCGTTCCCATTCTCTAGGAGCAGTTGTCATCTAACAACCTCTAAAATACCTTCTGGGCGCGACTTGGGTGAGACCCTGGAACCAGCGATGTGGGTGGGACCCTGAACCTAGGGCCCACCTGGGTGTATTCCTTGTAGATCCATGCGGTTAATCTGATTTTCTAGATTATTTTGTACTATGGTACCAAAAATGAAGAAGATTAAAATTTTGGGTGGACTACAACATTAGAAACACTGGTTAATGACCATTAAAAGCCTTTTGTGAGCTACAAAAGTTTTCTATCAACCTGATATTTGTTTTTACCTCTCATCCCTGTCTACGTGACCTTATCAACAGATTGGATGGTCAATAAACATTACAGTGGCCTCCAGGAAGTTTTTAATGGTCAAGGTTGGATGATAACTGTTTCTTGGGGTATGGTCCACCTAAATTTTGAATCTGTTTCATTTTTGGAACTGCATCATAAAATAATATGAAGAAACAGATGGACGGCATGGATCTACAAAGAGTACATCCATGTGGGCCCTAGGTTCAGGGTCCCACCCACATCGCTGGTTCCGGGGTCTCACCCAAGTCGCGCCCATAGCTTCTCCACCTTCCATTGGGTATTAATGTGAAATCCTTTTCAACCATTGGGTGCTTAACCTCATGTTACAATCAGGTCTCAAAATTTATCCTAGTGGTGGTTCTTGTGGATCACATGATAAGAAACGGCATATAGGGAAATTTTCACCCTCCAAACTATTTGGCTTGGTGTGGCCTGCTTGAAACATTTATACGCCTGATTTTTGGGGCTTAAGTATAAATTTTGGTGTAGTATCTAATGGTTAGAGTGGATTTTACATATCCATCACAGTGGGCCCTGTAAAAATCAAGGGCAGACGCCTCTTCCAACTGCTTCTGTTGGTGAGGGCCACTTGAATCATAGGTCATCTTGATCATTTTGTTATAGGCTCAACTTGGGATTGCACATCTAATGGTCGGATTGGATCCCACATACACATCATGGTGTGCCTGGTAAAAAATCAAGGATGGGTGTTCGTCTCCCACCTGCTCTGAGGAAACCATCACCGATGGCGTAACGCACTAACATTAGGAGTAATTAATGGTAATAAATGTGGAGTTACTTCCAAAAATACCGTCAGCTCGAGTGGGTCCAAAGTTTAATGCTGAATCCACCCGGACCATCAACTGTGTCACCCCAAGTTACACTTAGGACCCAAAAATCAGCACCATTCATGTTCGGTGGACCACATGATTGGAAATAGTGTGTACAAAAAGCTACACTCCAAACTTTTTTGCTTGGTGTGACCCACCTGAATTACCGATGAACCTAAATTTTGGGTCCTAGGACTAACTTTTAGTGTGTAATCTAACGGTTGGAGCAGATTTCATAAAATCAACACGGTGAGCCCTATAAAAATCAGTTGTGGACGTTTCTCTTTGAATTGTTTCCTTAGCATGGCCCACTTGAATCACAGGTCAGCTTGAGTTTTTTCTTCTCTAGGCCTAAAATTAGATTGCACGTCTAATGGTTGAAATGGATCTTACATACACATCATGCTGGCTGTGAAAATCAAGGGTCAGTGTCTGAAATTTTTTTCCCCTAATGAGGTCTAAAGTCCAACGTTCTGGACCACAGTTTGATGCCGTCCAACCATTAAATATCACCCAACTTTTTATGTGATCATGACATCCAACCGTCTAATAGGTTTGCTCATCTTGAGTATTACTTGTTGGGAAAGCTCCAAAATAGCCATCATGAGGGTATACATAAGTACGTTACACATAATTTAGATGATTTTAATGGTGGGACTTTCCATCATAACTATTTCCTATGGTGTAGCCTACACAAGTGTTGAATCTGCCTTAGTTTTGAACCCTTATACAAAAATAAGATGGCACACATAATAGATGAGGTGGATCACCTCCACGGAAGGTCTTTCCTTCCAAGTAAGAAAAAATAGATGAGCTACACACTTGTCATAGATTTGGACCATTCGAAATCACATCAGCTCATTAGATAGAGCACATTTTCAACATGCTATGAACAAAAAAGAATGATGGTCTAATAATCAAGCATGTCAAAAGTTTACCAAAAGAGTAATTAGTTAGTAAAATAATTCAATGGTACATAATCAACATGTATGCATGATTACTTAATAAGTGTAATTTATTAAGTATTTTTCATATGACTTATCATTAATCAGTCTTAGCTGATGAATGACTTGAATCTTTAGCACTTGTACTCCTTTACATTAGCTATAACCACCTGTGTATATTGTATCTAAGAATGATTTTTTCTCATTAAATGCTACCTAGTTGGACCACAAGATAAGGTCCAACTAGTTGTGTGTGAGCATTCCTCATATATACACACCTCTCTCTCTCTCTCTCTCTCCATATATATATGTGTGTGTGTGTCACAAGCATGTAAGAGAGCCTGTTTACACACCATGTATGTTTCAAAGTGGTACACGTGTATGCAATCCCAGGTCTTCAAAAAAACAAGACCTGAGTGGATATGGGTTCAGGTCTTCAAAAAAACAAGACCTCGACAGAGCAAGTCCCGCAACTCTATTAACCTGACCTGAGTGCGTGTACTCTCGGACCTGACCCGAACCCGACTTGCTGATATAGTCCTACCGATTAACATTCGGGCTACATACCCAGGCTCAAACCTCATGCATGGGCCTAAACATATAGCCCTAAATGGGTTGGACTCGACCCAGGCTCAGGTCAACCCAGCCCACTTGCCCCCTTAAAATCAGTCCTACCTTGAGGTGTAGTTTTCAGATGTACCGTTGTTGGTGTGCTCGCATGCACCTAAATGGAGTCCACACTCTGTTATCGAAACCGTTCAACAGGATCTGCCTTGTATGGCCCACCTCCCCTCAAGAATTCTACAGATTGGATGATTCGTATCGTGCAAAAAGACTATTGAGCTATTTGGTCCAACGGCTAGTGTTCAACCAGAAAATGATGCCAGGATAATGTGAATAGTGTTATATATTCTATTTATTGGTCATCCACGGTGAATGAAACCAGACGAACGGTTGTGATCAGTTCGAATGGGTCGCAAATAATGAGAAGGTCTTGCGAATTACAACTTTAGGTACTCGCCCCGATGCACCTACACCACCGGTCAGTTTCGTAATTCGGAAACGAAACAGTGGTAATTCCGTAGCCGCGCCAAACGTTGGGCGCCAAACCTCAAAAAGTATGATAAGTCTCCCGCGTCTTGGCGGGAGCGGATTAGGTGAGACCCCGGATCCACCGAGGTGGGTGGGACCCCTGAATGTGGGGCTCACAGTGATGTATATACCTTAAATCCACACCGTCCAAACATTTTTAAATATTATTTTAGATAATAATAAAAAAAATAAATCTGACTTAATTCTTAGGTGGACCACACCAAAGAAACAGTCGTGATTGAATCTCTAACATTGAAAAATTCATGGATTCCACCGGAATGTTTATTTTCTATCCAACCTGTTGATAAGGTCACAAATGCCTAGATGAAGAGACCACATAAACATCATCTTGATCCAAAGCTTTTGTGGCCCACAGGAAGTTTTTAATGGTCAATCACCACTGCTTCCTGTACTATGGCCCATCTGGGATTTGGAGCTGCTTAATGTTTTGGATCATGCCCTAAAATGAACTTTCAATACGGATGGACGGCGTGGATTCAGTCATATACATCACAGTGGTCCCACAGTCAGGGGTCACACCCACCTCGGTGGATTGGGAGTCTCACCTAATCCGCTCTCCGTCTTGGAACGCTACAAGCATGTTTTCGGTTCTGACATGTGGGGCCCACGGTCCTGTAATCCAGACCATTGATCTGTTAAGTTCATGGGCCATGACCCAAGAATCTCCTAAAAGGAAGAAGTTCTTAGCTTCCAATCTTTGCACGTTTTTCAATTGATTGTGGACCACAGATGAATTTCACTTCTTAACCGTCCATCTGTATCTCATAAAACGAAAGGTTAAGATTGCTCCATCAAGGCTTCTTTTCTGGAATAATCCATCCACGGTTTGAACCAACAGATCAATAGTCTGGATTACCAAACCATGGGTCCCACTCGCCAGAACCGAAAACCAGCACCCACTGTCCAAAAGACGTGGGCCGCGTATCAATGTAATTCCCGTGCGACTTTGACACATAGCATTTCCGTGCCTGCATGTCATGCTAAACACGTGGCATACGTGTATGGGATCGAACCCGTCAAATTCGTGTCTCCAACAGTAAATGGCCCATGGTCCAAAAATCACACTGTTTGGACGAATCTAAATGGCCCATGGTCCAAAAATCACCGCTTTAATTTGTGGCATGCAAATGAATACCGAAAGACAAAATTCATCAACGGTTCTAATTAAGCGAAGAAAGTCCAATTTATTAAACGGTTAAGATTGTCCAATCGTATCAAATATTTTTAATTACATAATCAATGGATGATAAAAAATGTTTCTTGGTACGGATCATGATATACGCGTGCCACATGTGTGGTATAATATCTCGATGTACGAAAATTCTGTACATCCAGATGCACGTAATCCGCTTCCAAAATTCAAAGCGCTCCCTCGCATATATCAGCGCTCGCGCGTAAAAAATTAAAAATCTTAAAATGCTTTCGCGCTAAAAATGAAAGTAGAAAAACGGACTTCCCTTCATTTCTTTCACTACTCTCTCTGTAAAGATCTCCTTGAAAATTCAAGAGAAGAAGAAGGAGCGAGAAATCAATGGCTGGATCTGTTACTCCAGGGGCTATCTCCACTCTTCTTTCAAATCCATCTCCCGATTCTTCTTCCTCTCAGACGCCGCAGGTCGTCGTCCAAGTCGTTGATCTCAAGCCCGTCGGCAACAGCACTACTCGATTCAGGTGAGATCTTCCATCCTTTAGATGAATTGCATTTTTTGCTTTGTGGGTTCTTCTCGATCTGTTGGGTTTAGTTATGTGCGGGTGGGTTGTGCCGTTCCAGTGACCCAAACCGTTTTCTAGGTGGGGCCCACGTTGCGTTGGCTGGGGGATTGAGAGCTCCCTATGCCACATTGTGCAATCTTAACCATCTGATAAGACGAATCGCAGTTTTTGCTTTGTGGGTTCTTCTCGATCTGTTGTATTTAGTTATGTGCAGGTGGGTCCCCCTGTTCCAGTGATCCAAACCGTTTTCTAGGTGGGCCCCACGTCGTGCTGGCAAGGTGACTAAAATCTCCCCATCCCGCATTGGGCAATCTTAATCATCTGGTAACTGGCCTGGAAATGGATGGCTAGAAAGGGGATTAAGCAAGGGGAGTTAATAAGCAATGGATGAATGTGAAAATGTCTGCTGGTTGGATGGCTGGGATTGTTTGATGGAGAAGATTTCTTCTGGATCTGAATATGTTTTTTAGTGTTTGATTCATGAGAATGCATCAGGACATGGATTGTCTCCTGATGCCTATGGTCTGATGTTCCAGATTTTTGATTTGGTAGGATCCACTGTGGATGAGGCATTCACCAACAGTCCTTTTTATTAGGATATCCTAGCGATCCACTCTTTGAACTTTTTCTTGCTGCATTTTTTTTTCCTTAGCTGTCTATTCATAGGCCAGTGATTGAAGGGTTAGGATCTTCAAACCTGGGAGGTTTTGGGCCATCCATTCGTGCTGGGGCCATCAGATCAATGGTCTGGATCATTAGGGCACTGTCCCCAACTGCATTGACTGGTACATAAGGGCATTATAATTCATCTTGTCTCATAGATACTATCTTTTCCTTTGTTTTGGAACGTTCTTCATTGTTTTGTAAAGTCATGCAATGGATCTTGTAGCCTTCTCCTTTCTCTGTTGATTGACTAGCATCTGCTTCATCATGAATTGCATGCCTCTAGTGTATACCTTGAGTGGCAGCTGATCAAATTGGGTTTTTTTGGCCTTGATCCAAAAAATTAGGGTGATTCAACACTCAGGTGGGCCACTCCATGAAGTTGTACCTGAAACCTCTAAATTCATCGTGGTATGGACCCACCTGAGTTTTGGAATACTGTGATTTTGTCTAATCTTTCATCTCGATAAGGCACATCAGATGAAGGGATTGGATGGCATGTAAACACCATGGTGGGCCCTACACAAAAATAATGGTGGACATTCCATCCTAAATGTTTGTGGTGTGGCCTACCTAGGTTTTGGAGTAGCTGCAATTTTTGGGTAATTCTTTCATCCTGACAAGGCACATAAGAAGAATGGCTTGGGTGGCATGTAAATACCATGGTGGCCCTACACAAAACTAATAGTAGGTGCTCTATCCCTACTGTTTCCTATGGTTTGACCTGCCTAAATTTTGGATTATCATGATTTTTGGGTGGCATATAAACACCATGGGGGCCCTACACAAAACTAATAGTAGGTGCTCTATCCCAACTGTTTCCTATGGTTTGAACTACCTAAGTCTTGGATTATCATGATTTTCTAGTTCTATGGTGAAAATTAGGCAGTACCTGTTGAATGGGGTGGATCTCATGAAAGTTCCACCCAAGCAGCTCTCTGTTTGCTAGCCTGGTTCTTTTTGGATGGTGGGAGATATGTGTGCATTGACAACTAATGTTTTAATGTAATCTGCAGATTTATCGCTAATGATGGGAAGATGAAGCTGAAGGCAATGCTTCCAACCTATTTCTCTTCAGAAATACATTCTGGAAAACTTCAGAACCTTGGTCTGATTTCTATCATCGATTATACCTGCAATGCCATTCCAAATCAGCCTGAAAAGTAAGTTCGAATTCAAGAGTCTTTTGAATTCCTTCTATTTCAAGCACTTTGATTCAACATGACTGAGGTTTTTTTTTCTTTTTCTTTCATATTATGGTTTCAGATGTTTGATTGTCACAAAATGTGAAGTGGTTTCTCCTGCACTCGAAATGGAGATCAAGACTGAAATAAAAAGAGAAGAAACAGGAATTGTTTTGAAGCCAAAGCAAGAGAACAATTACAAAATCTGCTTTTCAGATTGTGCAAGAACAACATGGAAAGTGAGTGTCCTTGCATCAATTCCTTTTTTTGCAAATTTGATTCTTGTAGTACTAAGTAATAGTCCAATGCAGAATTTTGCTTGAAAGAATGTTGATATTTATAGGCATGTTAGATCTCTTTTAGTGGGCGATCTACTTTCAGTTTTTACAGTATTAACTGGCTTAAATGTAGTTGTAGAGATTAAAAAATTGATGTGCCACATTGAGAAGTCTTTGTACTATTTTTAGGAAGAATGCAAGGGCCCTGCTCATAAGTGAACATACATTGTGGAGGTGCAGGATTCCCTACATGTAGGGCCATGGTTTGGTAATCCAAGCTGTTTATCAGATGAGCCCCCATAGCTGATGGGGACATCCTTGAAAATCTTCATTATTGGAAGATATCAACTTTTTGATCAATGGCCCACAAGGAGATGGTCTGTATTCAAAGCAAAATGTTCAATGATCAAAGTGTTGAATTAATCAATTTGGGAGATTTTCTAGGTGTCCCCCATCTACAGTGAGGCCATTGTATAAATGGTTTGGATCATGGAAATGTGTTCCCACATGTTTAATAGATGATTTTTGGGGCATTTGCCATCCACAATGGGGCCCATCAGATAAACTGCCTGGATCACTGCACCAGGGTCCTACTTGCCCTACAATGTTTTATATTAAAATGCTCTCATGTGTTTGGCTGTTCCTACTTGTTAGCCTTTGAGACTAAATCTAATAGATTATGATCTAATTCTTGTCTGTTTATGTTCAGTTCTGCAATGGATTGTGATCTAATTCTTGTCTGTTTATGTTCAGTTCTGCAATGGATTATGATCTAATTCTTGTCTGTTTATGTTCAGTTCTGCAATGGATTATGATCTAATTCTTGTCTGTTTATGTTCAGTTCTGCAATGGATTATAATCTAATTCTTGTCTGTTTATGTTCAGTTCTGCAATGGATTATAATCTAATTCTTGTCTGTTTATGTTCAGTTCTGCTCCTTCTGCACGTATGGCCATGACAAGAAGAGTTCATCCTCTTGTTTCCTTGAACCCGTATCAAGGCAGCTGGACCATAAAGGTTCGGGTCACAAGCAAAGGCAATTTGCGCACGTATAAGAATGCAAAAGGTGAAGGCCAGGTCTTCAATGTAGAGTTAACAGATGAAGATGTAAGCAAATCCAGCTCTCATGCTCTATGCTTTTAATAGATTGAAGCCTTCTTGTTTTGACATCAAATGTTACCTCAGTAGCACAAAAGCATACAATGGCTATTGTAAAATGACCTGAAAAAAATCAAATCTCTGATGTAGGGTACCCAAATACAAGCGACTATGTTTAATGGAGCTGCAACCAAGTTCTACCCCAAGTTTGAATTGGGAAAGGTTTACTTCATTTCTAGAGGAACTCTCAGAGTTGCAAACAAACAATTCAAAACTGTTCAAAATGATTATGAGATGACCTTAAATGAGAACTCTGAGGTTGAAGAGGTAATTGGAGAAGAAGGCACATTTATTCCGGAAACAAAATTCAACTTTGTCCAGATCGATCAGTTAGGTTCATATGTTAATGGAAGAGAACTCGTTGGTAAGACCCACCTCTCAAATCTTACAGGAATTGATCATTTCTCTTTCAAATGAACTATATCTATTTTTCTTAAATTTTCTGCTATTTATAGCTGATTTTGCTTCTTATATCATGATTCAATTGCAGATGTTATTGGAGTAGTTCAGAATGTTTCAGCTACTCTGAGTGTACGAAGGAAGAGTGACAATGAAAGCATTCCAAAGCGTGATATAACAATTGCGGATGAGTCGTGAGTTTTTGTTTCCCTTTCATATGTTTGCACTTGAGTTACAAGTCCATTCCATTCTACATGGATGGAATGGACAATTGTTGTCAAACTTGCCTGAGGTGGGCCACAAAAAAAAGAACTTGGAGCAAAATGGGTACTTGGGTGGATAGCTTTCCTACTGAATGGAATTTTGGCTGCATCTGAATACGTGCTCATAAATCACTTGGTCTGAAATGTCAGTTTTTGGAGATTTTTGTAGTGCATTGATGAAATCTCAGTGAGTCAACTAGAGACTCGCCTGAGTTGACTTTGATTGGCCGAAAAACTGGCTGGTCCATGCTATATATCATTCCTATACAAGACTTGCTGTGTTTTAGGCAACTCGGCCAAGTTTTACATTGAGTAGGGCCACTAGGCTGATCCAGTGAGTCATGGAAACTTGGACTGAGTTATTCCTTTGGCAAAGAATGCTAAATCAAGTAATAATAATTATCTTTGACCAATTTTCTTTATGTTTTTAAGAAATATTTCTGAGTTTCTACTTTTCAAAAGAAATCCCATATCAATTAATGTACTTGATTGGATTTCCAACCATTTTATTTCCAAATTAATCTTGGGATTTTCACCAAATAATGCCTCCACGACTTAAAATTACAGGGAGATGCTTTTTGTGAGAGGAGATTACAAAAATGCTCTCATCTTATTATTTTTTCCTTGGAAAGTAGCAAAAAATGAGACTTGTGAATGGTATGTGTTAAATGTCCAATTGGTCCAATATATGGACCTGCCAAGGTGGTCACATGGACAAATAATCAGGCTGATCCAATCATCAAATGGGCTGCAATTGAATGTGGTTGTTTTGAGTGGTGTATGTAATTTTTCATGGATTGGCCCACTTTATGATTGGATCCTCCATAATTTTGGTTCATCTAATAATAATGTTGGTTTGCATCTGCTGATGGGTTGGATGTTAGACACAAACCACATGGGCCCCAAGATTCTCAATCCCCACTTCGTAAAGAAAATATAAATGAGGGCGGCAGTGTAAATTCACCACTACCCTGTAATATTGGTTCTTTGAGGTACTATTTGGTAAAATCTCATTCGAGGAAGAATTTTGCGGTAAAAATCCCATTAATCTTTTGCTCCTTTACAAATCATGTTTTCTTCATTTTTTTTTTTTAATAAATGAACAAACAATGCAATTGTCTTATTCACTCCATTCAAAGACATTCAAAGCTACACGGTACTACAAGTTTTGAAAAGTACATGTACAAAATCTCCCTTTTTCATACAAATGGTCATCTATCTGTTTTTTCTTCTAAGCTACTCCACAAATTGAGGCATTTTCTAATTCACTCCAATGAAGATAGTTTATTTATTTTATTGGCACTCACCACTAAATATGTGAATGATTGCCCACTAAAGTAGATCATCCATTTGATGTTCCCTATGAAGTATGTGTCAAAGTGGCACCACTTAAATGTG
This sequence comes from Liriodendron chinense, assembly GCA_003013855.2. Lineage (NCBI taxonomy): Eukaryota > Viridiplantae > Streptophyta > Magnoliopsida > Magnoliales > Magnoliaceae > Liriodendron > Liriodendron chinense. The sequence continues at coordinate 250,406 of ML058403.1, forward strand.
AATCATGGTATCCTGCTGTGTGTGTGTGTGTGTGTGTGTGTGTGTGTGTGTGTGTGTGTGTATTCCAACTTTTTCTTAATTTCAAGTAAAAATATAATAGGCCTGGTGAAAATTTATGAGACCCAGCTGAGTCACTGGGTCAGCTCATCCGAGTGTTGACTCATTGCTTGAATGAGCCCAGACTGAGTTCCTAGTTTTCAAACAATGTTGCAGGGCAATAACATTCTGCTTTTTGGTAATCTGTCTTTCACTCTTCTGCTTTTTAATTCTTCTCTTTATCTTGAAATATGGTTATTTCAATTGCAGGAAGAAGACAGTTTCTGTCTCTTTGTGGAATGATCTGGCCACAAACATTGGACAGGAGTTGCTGGATACAGTTGATGCTGCCCCAGTTGTAGCGATAAAATGTCTTAAAGTGGGAGATTTTCAAGGTGCTCTTGATAGTACAGAAACACTAGTATGACACTTGCCTCAGAGAAGTTCTATAAGTGCCTCTCTAGTGCATGCAGCAAAACATTTATGCTGATCAGGACCATTATCATGTGGGCAGCCACATGCAAATAGTTGTCAGCCAACTCCTATATCCAATTGTTGCAAGCTTTTCATGTTGACTAGCAGTTCCTTTTTAGGCGACTGAGTGGATGTCTACCATTATCCAATTGCCTTGTCTCTCAGGATATGGCCCATCCATGTGTTGTCCCACCAAATCAATGGTCTTGCTCAACTGTGCAGAAGTCTTATGTGCACAACTGAGGTTTTGCTGCGGACTTCATGAAATTACATGAAATGTGTATGTCATAGCAGACTCCCTTTATCATGAAATGCTAGTTTCTCTTATGCTTGTTACTAGGCTTCCTGGCCCACCTTATTGACTGGGTTGGATAAATTTTCTAGGACTATCTCTGTCATCGATAAGCAGAAGCACTGTGCTGATAAACCCAGATATGCCGGAGTCAAAGAAGTTGAGATCCTGGTAAGAAATCAATCAATGGATTTGTTGGTTTTAAGAAAAAGGCAATGGGCTCATATTCTCTCATTTTTTTTCTTCATGTAACAGGTATGATTCTGAAGGTAAAGAGAGTTCAATGGCTTCAGTTGGCTCTACCATGGTCTCTGGTTCATCGAAGGTGGGGGCCAGATCCATGTATTCTGATAGAGTCTTCCTCTCTCATATTGTCAGTGACCCGTCCATGGGCCAGGATAAGGTATTGAATCATCAGTTCTACAATAAAACAATGATTTTCAAAGGCTGGGATATGGTCTTTGGGGACATTGCTGATGTTCCCTGTGAAGGTGGGGACATTAGCAAAACCCTTTTGAAAATGGTGGTGAGCTTTGTGGTTGCAACTATGCAATCTTGCATGTCCATTGTCCAATCTTGGGGTGACTTGTGGAATCTAACCAGATCAGATAGTTGTGAATCTGAGTTGACTCATCGAAGTTGCACCTGATTCATACTAGTCTTAAAAATGGTCCTTTTACCTGCTTGCCATCTCTAATCTTTGCTGTTATTTCCAGCCTGTGTTTTTCAGTGTGAAAGTATACATAAGCTATATCAAGCCTGAGCAGGCAATGTGGTATCGGGCCTTGTAAGACATGCAGCAAGAAAGTGACAGAAGCTGTTGGATCTGGTTATTGGTGTGAAGGATGCCAAAAGAATGATGTTGAATGCAGTTTAAGGCAAGAATCTAATCAATATTGCATTGACCACTGTGCTCAAAATTCACGAGCTTTTGTAATTCTGGTATATCTTTCTGCAGATACATAATGGTGGTGAAGGTTGCAGGATGCATCTGGAGAAGCTTGGTTTTCTGTTTTCAATGAGCAGGCAGAGAAGATTATTGGGTGTTCTGCAGATGAGCTTGATAGGATCAAGTCAGAGGTATTTTTGCATGAAATCATTTATGGATGATCTGAACCATTCTAGTAGGGTCCACCATGCATTGGCTATGGGCAAAAGTATGATTCACCTCAAATGATCCTAGCCATTTGATCTTTGACAGACTCGACTATTTATATTCAAGTCCATAGCTGATCTGTGGTGGGCCCTACCTCCTGAAGTGGGTTTTACACTGCTCTGTATGATTTGCTGCAAATGATTGTGGCCATTCAATCTTGGACAAAATTATAGAATGATTTAGTCCATGGCCTATCTTTGGTGGGTCCCACCTCTTGAAGTGGGTCTTACAATGATCCACAAGTCTCAGCTAGACTGATCACTCACAACATATGGTATATGTGTATCATAGTTTTAAAACGACTCAACCTGAAACTTGGTTGAGTCAGCTTGGCTTGATGATATTTTGAGCCAATTATCATGAAACTCTGTGGTCAGCATGACTTGTCGAGTCAACATGATGACTCAGTCAGACTCTACTCTACATGACTCAAATGTGAGAGATTTGAATCTATGACCTCTGGCACTCTCTGAGTCTTTGAGTCAACATGACCTGACTAGATATTGAGTTGACTTGATATCTGTTTGAGTAATAATTAACATGGATCTGTCTCAAAGAATAGTCTGTTCCTTTTCTTTGATCAGGATGAGAAAACATTCCAGCTCAAATTGAAAGAAGTGATGTGGGTCCCACATCTGTTCAGAGTCAGTGTGGCACAGACTGAGTACATGAGTGAGAAAAGGCAGAGGATCACAGTCAGGAGCCAGGCTCCAGTTGATTGGTCAGCTGAATCAAAGTACCTGTTAGAAGAGGTTTCCAAGATGTCCGTCTCTTAAATCATCTCTATATTTACTTCTTTTTTTTTTTCCAAAAGATTGCTTCGATCTTTTTGTAAAAGAAGAAATGGAGAGAGCCTTTTCAGTTAAGATATGGGAATGTGGTTTTTGGGCTCTTCTCAATGGTGTAATATATCTTCTTCAAACAACCAAATGCATGCAATCTTCTGCTCTTCTTGCATTGTGTAAGTACCAGATTTTATGGTTTTTAAATGAGGTTTTATGACTAGGTGACTTGGATTGACTCAACCAGTCCGGAGGTGAGTTGTACTGGACGGATAGCCTTTTTCCAATTTTGACGACTGGATTCATGGTTTGGCAATCCAGCCCATTGGTCTGTTGATTTTAGTGCTGCAAATTGGGCAGGTTGGGTCATGCTTGAGGGTTAACCTAAGCACTACTTGACCTCAAGAGGACCCAACCTGCATTGGACACAACCCAACCCGACCTGAACTTGATCTACCAAGTGTGCACCACAATTCAGCAATCCAGACCATTTTTATGTTATGGATTGCAATGGATGGACCATACTTAATAGTTTCTAAATGAGTGGGCTACAACCACTCAGACAGTTAAGAAAAGAAACCCAACTACATTGCAAAATCTTGACTGGATAAGCTGCATGGGTTGACTCAGTTGAAAAGTCTGAGTTTGGAACTGGCTTGTCTGGATTGGGCTGTGTTGGTGACGGATTGAGTTGACTTGGACTAGTTGCATTGGGCATTGTATTATTCAGTTTGTACAAGTGGGGCCCATTGTTTAGTGATCTTTGGTTTGGCATGTCGTTTTGGTTGATGGACCGTTAAAGCATTTCTCAAATTGAAACATTCTATTTGCCAATCTGGAGGTTTTATTATTATTATTATCTGAATTAGAAATGGGCCATGCTTTATCTCTATCTTACATTGTATTTGCAGGTGAACAATTGAATGGCTAGGATTTTCCATTCATTGTGGGGTCATGATGGAAATGGTTTGGATTACTGAAATCCAAGCATACTCATCCTTGCCTTTAGGATTGTATAATTCCCCCTTAATTATTTAAAATTTGTTACCTAATGAGTAAGACCCTTGCTTGTTTGGCCCACCATGTAGACGTCTGTTATGGTCACTGCTTGCCATATGTTTGAATCATCCAACTGCTATTTTTGCATGGTGGCCCATGGAAAGTGCAGGACGGCCCAGATCAATCGATTGTGTCCCAATTCAAGTAAGAGAGAACATGAAATATAAGGCCCTGCTGGGTACACAACCATACATCTTGTGGCCTGGACAGGGCACCAGGCCTAGTCCTACAGGCAATGGATCAGATCTGATGCTTAAAACATCTTCAAAATTGGATAATGCAATAGTGAATTTCCTATCAACATTTGCTCTTAAAATTGAGAATGGTACCTTGATTTCTGATGATATGTACAATATATGGGCCCACAAAGAGCTTGAAATCTATCCCCAGGATGGCCCAGCCTGGCATGTGGCTAGTTCCAATCATCAAGTGGTTTGTTACAAGGCCATGTTTGTGTGCCGTCCATTTTCTTTTTTGTTAATCCTCGAGGGACTTGCATTAGTCAAGCCTCCCATATAAATGGGTGCCACGTTGAAAATCCGAACTACTTAATCTTGTGAGGATCAGGCTGATCTATCCATCATGTGGGCCATCACGTTAATTGGAGGTTTTTGATCGTTTTCTATTTTTCTTATGGGGTGGCCTGCTGTATTATTTTTATGCAATCCAACCTTCTCATCAAGTGAGGCCTATCATGATGATAGTATATGAAGAAAATGAGGACTGTATAGTCATTAGGCAGGCCACACCATAGAAAAACAATGGACAACCACCAAGAATCACGATGATAATATTGTTTACTAATATTGTTTACACTTAGCCTGGTGTGGTCCACATTGTCCAATGAAATGCAGCAACGTGTTAACGCCCCCCATCGTACCAATGACATGAGGCAACATTGTCCAGTGAAACGCAACGTGTTGATGCCTATTGTATGAATGTTGTGAGGCAAGTTGTAATTGCACTTCGAGACATCTCCAATTCATATCCTCAATGACATGTAGCTTGTCCAAAAGTAACATGGCTTAGAGCTGTACACATGTTTTGTGGTTTAGAAAAGAGAAATATTGCGTGAAAGACATGTGACCATCACATGGGTAATGCATGTGACCAAAGCAATGTATGTAAGAAGCTACTTAAAGATCCATTGATGCCAAATATCTCACAATTCAAGATACGCACAGCAATACCATCTTGTACAATCATGTCAAAACGAGAAACTTTCCACAGATAATTGATGCCTTTTAGTGATTAAAAGATTAGAAGACAAATTCTTCTGGAATTATAAGAATATCAGGTCACGATAACATAAAGAATCTGAATCCTACCGGAACATGGCAAAAACACCTTTAAGGACTGACAAGGAAATCTTGACTTGGCCACCACCATTCCAAGTCTATAAAAGCAGTAGTCGATGAAGAGCTTTAGGGCCCTTGTCACATGCAATCAATCAATTTCTTCAGCGCAATGTTGCCTATCCTAGTTTTAGCTTAAATATTTCACTTCCGTCCATCCACATTGCAAGAAGTTCGGAATTTTTAGTGTAACTTAGATCCGTTATTGTCCAACACCATCGCTATAGTACACCTAAAGAGTATATTATATATCCACGACCTCCATCATCGGATCCCACCGATCATCAAGTTCTTATTTGGTGGATTACAACAGTCATGTCCTAGTAGATTGCACACCTTGATGTTCTTACATATAAATCAATAAAAATCGACGATTACCCTAATTGTTAATCTTATTCACCAATCATCGCATTATTGAAAAACCTAAAACCCTAAACCACTATTAACGTTGAAAGAAAAGTCCTTAGTTGACGCCTATTGTATGAACGTCGTGAGGCAAGTTGTAATTGCACTTCAAGACATCTCCTATTCATATCCTCAACTCGACTAAGCAAGATTCTGAGAAACTCGATACTAGGCCTGACTTGGCCTAGACTCAGTGGTTCAGCCAATTTGACATGACTTGGTTTGACTTGAACTGAGTCACTCGCCTTGCATGATGTGATTTTGTTAAAAATAGAATGTATGCTGAGAGTGAGATTTGATCCACTGAGGCAATGACCTTACCAGTGAGGTATCAATAATGCTAATTGCTTTAACTGTTTATATTACTCATACAAGATCTAACTAATTAAACATCCATAAACAATCTTAACATTTTGAATTCTAATGAATTAAATATCAAGTCGAGTCAGGTCAAGTCTTCAAGGCAACCAGACCCAGCTGAACATCTAGTAAAGTCGAGTTTTAGGGTTTTTGTTAGTTATTTGAAAAGAAAAGAAAAAAAGCCCAAGATCTACATCTTTCTTTTGGTCCAAAAATCTAAGTGATCCTTTAATACATGTTATCAGTCTTCAGCCTCTCTTCTCAAGGAGGAGATCATGCACTGGTGCTTGTATGTGAACCTTCACAGACAGCCCTGTCTTTCTGCCATTGTGTCATGCATGAGCCCTGTAAAAGACAGACCACACCATATGCCATGATCATCAGGCTGATCCACTCATTAGTTGGGCCAAACCGTTGAAATCAACCAACAGCTGTTTGTTTATTTCAAAAGCGTGGCCTGCTGGATTTTTGCCGGAGACAATCTCCATGGTGTGGCCCACCTTTTGCGCAGCTCAAATGTCCTCCATGTAACACTGGCAGGAAAGATGTTGTATGTGAAAGTTCACACACAATGCCTATACGTAATCATTTCAGTGGAAAAGCGAAAGTAAAAGATGAATGAGATTCATTTTACTTATTGCATTATGAAGTGAATGTAAATCGACATTTGGAAAACAAAGGGTTTTAAGAACAATAGAACCCTTCATATCTTTCTGTAGGAGGCGATCAACAATGCAATCTTTTGTAATAGTTTCAACGCATCTTTATCATCATCCTTACTAGGGAGTTGTTCGGTCCATTTCTGAAAGTTATGGAGACTTCCTGTAAAATCTGTGAAAAGCCCATCAACTCCAATGGTGTTTAGCCAGTAATCGTATTCTGCATATGGGTCCGCATGGAAGTCGAGGTGTAAGAACATATTCTCATTCCGGAAGGTGTATGGGTGGACCTGAAATAATCGATGTCTAAAACTTCTAGAGAGAGAGAGAGAGAGATCCAAATAACAGTAAATAAAAACACAGTTTCAGCAATTCACACAACATATGTACTGAGTGGATTTCAAACGGTCATTGCGGTGGGCCACACAGAGCCTTTGTCACATGGGCTCTTTAACACTACGCTTCTGTGGGGGTTACATGAAATGAAGAAGCGGGTGCAGTAAAATTGGCCAAATGCTGCTCTTATTATATATAATATAGATTTGCGTGCTGTGATGCTTATGCTAAAAACATGTACTTATATGATGACTAGCAAGAAAATTTCAGGCTATATGATGGCATGCATTTGCCACCATGTAAAAAATTCATAGGCTACTCATCTACCATAATCCAGACAGTAAAAATCCTGGCCATCTATGCAAATAGATCAAAGTCTGAATATCACATTAATTGGGGATCTTAATTGAAGTATTCTGCTTGATGAATTTGGACAGTCACCTTTCCTTTTACATCATCCACTGCATGGCCACCAGTTGGATGGTTAGGATCATCAGATCTGCATGAATTTTTGGTTTATGCTCCATCCACAATAGGGAGCCCATGATCAGGATGGTCTGGAATCTGTACTGACATAAACCTATGCCATGTGTACAGTAAATGAATTGCAACTGTTAAAAAGCATTGGCAAACTGACAGTATAGTTTGTCCAAAGTATGTTACTTTGATGCTATCAATGATGTAGAAACACCATCATCATCATCCAAGCCTTATCCCAATTAATTGGGGTTGGATACACAAATCCTATTCTGCCATTCCACTCTCTCAAGGGTCATAACTTCAGTTAGATCATGATGTAGAAACATATGAACTCAAAAATTTTCACAAGAAAATGAATGTATCCCATTGTGCATGAGCACAAGAAAATGAATGTATCCCAAAGGCTCCCCCTTTTTTTATTGGTGGCTTCTTATCATCATCCTTATTCCATGTCTTATGTCCAGCTAATTAATGGTGCATGCTCACATGGAGGTACCTTCTTGAACATACGTGGGTTGGGCCCATTTTAGTATGCCCCAAATCAGAACCATTTCAAAATTGGATCTGGGTTGGGTTAGGTTGATTTTGTGAGGACCTGGACACAAACCCATTTAGTAATTTGGGTCAAACTTTTGGACCTAGACTCACCCTATGTACCTAAATTTTGGACCCAGACCCACTATTTTTTCAGGTCAGGTCTGATGACCCATCGGTTCAACCCGACCCATTTGCACCCCTACATCTACGTTAAGTGTTATGCTATTTACCAGAAAGAAAGCATGTAGGCAAGTGATTATATATGTTGTGGAGAAATATACCTGAAGGTCATGAGCATGTGCTTTGGCAACAAGATCAGTTGGGGTTGCCAAGTAATTATGTATTGAAGGCACTACTGTATCTTTCCATGGTCCAATGCCTACCACGTATTCCTTTATAAATTCTAAGTAACTGTCTGAAGTAATTTCCCAATATGACTGCAAATCACATGAGATGATTCCATTAGCAAACACCAAATAACTAATTTTGATTCCAAAAGGCATAAGATAACAATTACAAAACAAAAATCACAAAATATTGTCATATGATGTTAAACAGAATAATCCTCTAACAAGAATATATTTTACAATGGCTGGATGTATATGCATATAGGTCTTCAGTAGAAACTTGAAATACTTTATAGTTTATATTTTATTTGAAGCTGTATGGAAAATGTATATTTAAGACAGCATCATCATCATCAAATACTTATTCCAACTAATTGGGGTCAGCTACATGAGTCCTGTTACACAATTCCACTCTATCACAGACCATATCCTTAGTTAAAACATAAGCCCTCAAGTCTTTTCTTACTACCCCCACTCACATCCTTTTGGGCCTTCTTTTGCCCTTTTAGAGCCTTTAACTTGAACCGACTAATCCGTTGCCCTTTTAAGACATAATCAAGGATAATATGCGGTGAATAATTTTAGCATCTGGACATATATAAATCCAAGAATTTCAAGTTCTGTCAAACCATTATCTGCCATCTTCATGTCATATCCTATATCTCTGTACCTTTGCTCGGATAACTTAGAGCAAACGATTGACTTCCATCCCATTGGTTTCACAGCTTGTTTCTAGCATCCTAACCTTACAAATTGTGGACCAATTTATAAATCTCCCATCAATATTCAAACCAAAGAACATAGAGAGCAAGGGTAGGCCGCTTACTCTTTTGATCTCTTCAGGGTTTGAATGGGGTATGCCTTTGTCGATCAACGACTTCATGGAGGTGTGGCACAAGCAATGTAAAGGTCTAAAGAGGAAGGTTCCATGGAGGCTAGCTTTGATGGCTGGTCACAGGTCTATATGGTGAAATAAATAAACACAATTTTCCAAGGTAAATCAAATTCTTTGGCTGTGTTTTTGTCAGCCAAGTGGAGTGTTGTCAATTGCACAAAGTCATGCAATTCTTTTGCCCATGTTCCTGAGAGGGCTTTTGAGGGTTCTTGGGGTGAGGGTCTTTGTTATATTGAGTGGATGATTTATCGTCACCTGCTCCTTTTTGCTTCTGTTGTTTTCTGTATTTGTTGTAATAGCAAATAAAAAGATTGTAATGTCTGATGGGCTGTTAGATTTCGAGAGAAGTTATCAAATTGCATGCATTACCTTAGCCTGTTTCAAGCAAGCAAAATAAGCAAAAACAACAGCAGGGGAAAAGAGAAACCTGATTTGTGTCTTGAGTTGGCATCGTCACGTCATCAATTAGGAAGATTTTGGGTAAGTCCGTCAAGTTTGAAATATATATAAGCGAAGTTGGAGCAAATGACTGGATAAAGACTGGCTGCTTTAGCCATTCTTTGGACAGATATGAACCTTTATAGCCGTATTTCTTAAGCGTCTCTACGAACTTGTCTTCAAACTTCTTTCCACCACTCCATTTTACCTGTGAAAAGTAGAGCATCTTGCATGAATTATAGATAATATTGGAAAGCTTCAATACATTTTAAGCAATCCAAACCCATCATATTTTAGTTAAGTCATCGTCCTCATCATCGTTTTCCCTCTCTCACATGGAAGCAAATCAATCTATGCTTTCCAAATCGAGGACCCATCATGGGTTAGAGCGTGTCCTGAAAGTCATGCTAATCAGACAATCATAAGCATCCGGTATCGATCATTGGATTTGGACACTGATCAATTCCTTCTAATCATCCATTCAAATGATCATCAGCTAGGTGGTTAGAGAATCAACCGATACACATGATTCTCTAACCACAACAGGCCACAGGACTTGGATGATCTGGATTGACATACATGTATGACATCAAGGAGTCACCACCATTTACAAGATGGTTGAGAAAGCACGTTGTAGTCTAACCCATTGTTCAAAAATATTCTTTTTAGAAAGTCCAATTAAATAGATTCCCATGGTTCCATAACTAAAATATTGTAAGATAATAATTTAAAGAGCATCTAAAGCAACACCAACATTGGTGTTTCTTAAAACATTGATATTTGAGACAACAACATTTATGGTTATAACATAAGCCACAATATACTCTCACTGCCTCAAACTTCACTGACATTGAAGTGGACATGACATTTTCTTTCAATAAATAGAAGTGGACCTGATGTTAGTAGACATTTCAAGCCATATGAGGAAAAATCCTTACATGTTGGTTGATGAGTACGGGGTTTTTAATCTCTGGATAGATCCCAACAACTCTGGGCGCATCTAGTGCAATTGAAATGAATTCTTCAAAGGTAATGATAGAGAACTTCCCTGCACAACAAATTGGAACAAGAGGTGTGTCAAATATAATTATCAATCAAGCTATGAAGTGGAAGGGATCAATTTCCATTTTAGTCTCAACAATTTGAAAAAAGAAAGACAAATAATGAAAGTGCCTATAAGCAATAGCTACAGTAACCCGATTATAGGAGCAAAGACTCTAAAGCACGGCCCACAGATTAACCTCCCTATGATTATGGATAACCTGCAATATTTGCTGTTGAAAAAGGGGGTCCTAACTTCACCAACTTAATTTTCAGCAAATCCTTGTATTCCACTATTACATCTTTATGTTTGACAATTAAGAAATCCTGAAATCACTTCAAAAGGTCTATTTGCTACAGTAACATTTGTTGGAAAACTTCACCACATTTTGTGTGGGCCACTTGCATATATAGTACATGAAGTGCAACACCCATTGCTTTTCAGTCATAAGATATTGAACAGGAGGATTACTTGATTCTATTATGAACAGTTGCCTCCGTTTGGATGCAGAGGTGAATTGAATTGCAGACACTCAATTTAATCAGAGGAAGTGACAAAAAGTTAATGACAATTCCTAGAATCAGGCCCTCAAATTGCAGTAACACTTCTTTTGATCCAACTTGAAATTAACACACTTGCAATTTGGAGCCCAAACACTCAAAATGAATTTCCATTTCCACTTTAATTGAGTAATGGTTGCAATTCAATTCAATAGTGCGTTGAAACCCACCATAAAAAAGTTAGTGCTGTCAACAGATCTATGAAACACTTAGACTGTAAAAAGATGAAACGAGGATTTATTTATAACAAAGTTCAAAAAAAAAAAAGGTTCAGTTGAAGGAAACTGACCATTATATTGTTGATCTCGGAACTTGTACCTCTGCTTCACTCGCAAGGATTCTAATTCTTTCAGTGTGAAGTCAACTGCAAGTAATAACCATAAGCTTCAATTCATGTAACAATTAAGTTTTTTAATGGTGTCATAACTTTGTTTAATAGGGGCCATTTTGTACTAGAGGAATCTGAGTTTTCAACAGGTTCACAAAAGGTAGTTTGCACTTGTAATTCTACCAATAGAACTGATATCCATGAAAAACTGTAAGGGATGTCAACAAGTGGATTTCTATATTTTGATATGGTAACTCTGCTAGAATAAGATACAATACATAGGGCTTATTTCCAAGGAATTGATTAGCCAAACCTCATGAAGTATAGAATTGCCAATAAGCTTCCTGCTGCAATGTATCATTATTGTCTAGGATTTTCAATGTTTGGTGGGCCATTTTTATAACCATCCATTCCATTACCCCAAAAAGTTTTATTCTATGATTTTGTTTCCCTAAAAGTCATCCAATATATTGTTAGGGGGGCCATTTTTATAACCATCCATTTTGTTTCCAATCACTCTGATTTTTTGGGTATGGCCAAGTGTGGCATTGGGCCGAGTAAACCGCCTAACTCGATCAGCCTGACCTGACTTTTGGCCGGGCTTGGTCCTACTAGCTTCGCCCATGGACCAGGCTGGGACCTTGTACGCATGGCCCAATCAATTTTCAGGTCAGGTTTGGTCCCAAGTCATTTTAGCCAGACCAACCCAACCCAACCTGTCACGAGCCAAAATTCGGGTACCGAGTGCGCATCCCAGACCCGAGTTCCAAATCGTGACTCGTATATTGTGTACTCCATCCAGTAAAATGTGCAATTATTCAGAGACAATAATCATATTTTTATGCTGTCATTTCTAAGTTTTATAAACCACCAATCACACGCATCATATCAATCTAAGTTCTAATTCATATCCATTCACATAAATTAAATTTGTCCACCATTATTCATTTCCAAATATTTGTAAACCATTTAAGGATCCTCCCATTTGGGATCTTATTCAAATGTAATCATCAAATAATAAACTCTATGAACCTTAAATTCATGTCAAACACTAAACATTGCAAAAATGTAAACAACGTTCAAACCCAAATACTCAAATAACTTGAAACAAAAACCAATTCTAGGACTTGACACACTTGTCTTAAATATTCAAAATAAATAAAATTCTATAATCAATCCAATGCTGCAATTTCTTCTTCAATCAGATAGAGCCATGTGTCCCTTGGGTCATTCTCCAGCTCGGCCACGTTTTCATGCTTTTGTGCCAACGGTTCGGCCTCAGTTACATATGTACGGTTTTTCATTAATAGAGTGTAAGCTGGCCAGGCTTAGTGAAAATTCCCAGCATGGTTCGTTCACGTTAAAATTAAAATAACACAATAAATATGAGATCCACAAAATAACAATTAAAGTCATGTAAATGCATAAAAATGAATTAATGCACAAAGTGGGATAATCGTCCACTTGCTTGAGTTGGAATACCATCAACCCGCATCTACCACTTAAGCAGGCTTCCACTAGATCGGTAGGCATGAGCAAGGTCCACATCCGCCACTTGGGCAGGCTTCCACCACTTTGGTAGGCATGGGCATGGCCCACATCTGGTAGCAAGGCTCACCAAGATAAACTCATCTGTAGAGGTCCCCCATGATATACTCGACACGTAATGTGCATGCAAGAGATAATATTCAAATGTAATATATATATATATATATATATATATATATATATATATATATATATATATATATATATATTGATGAAATCAACAATAACAATTCTCAAATGAAATATATTGAATAATACATTCAACAAACATTAAATCGGATAATTTCACATTAACCAAAACAACATGCATAAAAATAAAATATAAAATTGAATATAACAGATACGTAAAAACCATTTTAATTCTAACGGAGAAGAAACATGTTGGGCTCACTCACCTGGTAATTCGATGAGGATAATTCTGTTAAATAAACCAAATTAGAACAAATTAAGAACCTCTAATACAACATATATGTGACATCATTATGTTGATCATATTAATTTATATGATGGGATTCACCTTTAATAGATCATATTCCAAATTGGGGTCCACACGAAGGATTACATGCTGTCCCATTTGGATTCCTTCAGATCCGCCCTTAACACAGGGTTTGTGGTCACCACAACTTAATATGGGACCTGCTCGATCAAATTAAAGTGGCCATTCATCATCCGGTGACATGTGAATGGTCTGGACATGCATAATATATTCGATTTTATAATTATAATAGATTCATAAATTAACACAAGGTTTCTGATCACCACAACTTAATACAGGACCTACTTGATCAATTCAAAGTGGCCATCCATCATTCGGCGACATGTAAATGGTCTGGACATGCATAATATATTTGATTTTATAATTATAATAGATTTATAAATCCGGAGTTTCAATTTCGGAATCAAACAGATCTATTCCATCATTTATCGATCGAATCGACAATTTATCGGAAGTCAAATCGACAGTCTTTAGACTCAATATGGCTTGACAATAGAATCGACATGAATGGAAAGTCGAATCGATAGTGTGTGGACTCGATCCATTTTTTGACGAACTGAATCAAAATTTGGGGATTTTCTTTAATCTAGGGTTTGAGGTCCAATAATGCCCATTGGTCATATCTAAATTGACCATTGGGAGTGGTCAATAGATCAGCTCGATCTGAGACCTCTATGATCCACATCCTTCAAAATTACTTGATTTAATAAAATTGTTATCTGATTAGCGCGGTCTAACAGACGGTCAGATTAATTTGATATTCAGGATCCCAATATAGTTTGATCCAAAAAATCGGATAGATCGTATAGATTGGATCACACACATCCAATGACCCGAAACGATATACAATACATGATTTATTATCTAGGATTTCATCTTGATCGATATGGCCCATTTGATGGTCGGATCGATTTGAAATTCAGGGTCCCGGCATATTTTGACCTCGAAAATCATATGATCCGTGTGGATCTATTCCCACACATCAAGGTGGCCCAGCACTATTTCCTATGTCAAATGCCGAAGACACTTGTGTAGAAAATACAATCTCTTTAATGTAACACCGAATAGAGCAATGCAATGAACGTGCGGCCGATCCGACCCGTTCATTGCATAGATTTGGTAAAAATACTTTGAATTGACAAAAATAAAATAAAATAAAAACTTAGAACCCACTGGATCTAAGCTTTCTCCAAGGTTCTCTCTATCTCACTCTCTTCACTCTTTTCTTTTCTCCGGATCGTCTTTCGGATTTTTCCCTTTTAATAGAGGTCTAGAGATCTTACGACTTTCGCTTTTAAAGTGAGAGATAGCAACTGTCTACTTCTTATCTCTCATTGAATTTAAATTTGTATTTTAAATTTGAATTTATTATTGGATTTTGCAAAAATAACTATAATACGTGGGGCAAGAATCAATCATTCAACCTATTCTACACCAAGGAAGATTTCTACCACGTAATTAACTAGCTTGTTTTGTTAATTAACGACAAAATTAAATATTTAACTCGTTTAATGCACAGAAAACTTAGAATTAATGCATCCCACTAATGTACGAAATTTAAGGGCGCTACATTCTACCCCCCTAAAAGAAAATTTTCGTCTTCAAAATTTACTTGAAACTACTACTCGAAAAGATGAGGATACTTCTCACAAATTTCCGCTTCTTGCTCCCACGATGCTTCGTCAGCTCCATAATGAGTTCATAAGATCTTGACTAGCGATACGGTCTTAGTGCGTAGCATATGCTCCTTGTGTTCCAAGTGGTAAAAACCTACCTTGGTGTAGAAAAGTTGAAGGATCGATTCCTACCCCCGTAATATAGTTCTTTTACAAAATTCAACATTTAATTCAAATTTAAAATCTAAATTTAAATTCAATGAGAGATAAGAGGTAGACATTTGTTATATCTCTCTTGAAAAGAGAGAACTGTAAGATCTCTAAACCTCTATCAAAAAAGAAAAACTCTAAAGAGGATTTGGAGAAAAGTAGGAGAAGAGAGGGACCTTGGAAAAAGCCAGATCCAGTAGGTTCATCATGCTTCTTCTTCTTCTTCTTCTTCTTCTTCTTCTTTTCTATCAATTAAAAGTATTTTCATCAAATCTATGCAATGAACGGGTCGGATTGGCCTGACGTTCATCGCATTGCTCTATTCGATGTTTATTATGAAGAGATAATCTTTTTTGTGAAATCACTTAGTACGATTGGCGTGGAGTGATCAAATTTTTTGTGCAAGTGCCTTCGACATTTGATGTAAAAAATAATTTTAGGCCACCTTGATGTGTAGGAATAGATTCAAACAGATTATATGATTTTCAAGGTCAAACTATACTGGGAATCCGAATTTCAGATCGATCTGACCATCAATGGGCCATATCGATCAAATGAAATCCTAGATAATAAATCATACATTGTATACCATGTCCGATTACTGGACATGTAAGATCTGATTTGTACGATCTATCTGAATGTTGGGATAAAATTACATCGGAATCCTGAATATCAGATCGATCTAACCGTTTGGACTGCACTGATCAAACAACAATTTTATCAAATCATGTAATTTTGAAGGATGTGGACTATGGACGTTGCAGATCAAGATGATCTATTAGCCACTCTCAAAATCAATCATGTTAGAGCCAATGGTCAGTTTGGATTTGACCAATGTGCAAAATTGGGCCTTAAACCCTAGATTAAAGAAAATTCCCAAATTTCAATTAGGTTCATCAAAAAGACTAGATGGAGTCCAGAGACTATCGATTCGACTTTCGATTCATGTCGATTCGATCGTCAAAACCAGATAGAGTCCAAAGACTTCCAATTCGATCAATAGGTCAACGATTCAAGTTGATTCGATCAACAATGTGATTGGTTCGATCGATAGATGATTAAATAGATTATTTAATTTCGAAATTGAAAATCCAGATTTTTGAATCTATTATAATTATAAATTCGAGTAGATTATACATGTACAAACTATTTACATGTCGTTGGAGGATGGCGGTCACTTTGATTTGATCTAGTGGGCCCCACATTGGGTTGTAATGATCTCATAAACCCTGCGTTATGGGTTGGATTTCACGAAATCTAATTGGACAATGTATAGGCCTCAATTTGGAAACTGATCGATCAAAGATGGGCCCCATTATACATTTTAATATAATCAACATAATGATCTCATTTGTATGTTGTATTAGGGATTTTTAATTCTGTTTAATTCAATTAATATAACGGAATCAACCTCACCAAATTACCAGGTGAGTGACCCCAATATGTTTTCTCTCCACTAGAATTAAAATGGTTTTTATGTATCTGTTATATTCAATTTTATGTTTTGTTTTAAAGCATGTTTGTTTTGGTTAATGTGAAATCATCTGATTTAATGTTTGTTGGATGTATAATTCAATTTGTTTCATTTGAGAACTATTGTTGTTGATTTCATTAATTCATATGTGATTTATGTTGTTTATAATCTTGGATATCAATTTTATACATATGTGATCAATCTGTTTGCAAATATGAAATGTGAAATTACATTCAAATATTATCTCTTGCATGCACATTACGTGCCGAGTCTATCTTGGGGGACCCCTCTAAGTGAGTTTGTCCTGGTGAACCTTACTACCAGATGCGGGCCATGCCCATGCCTACCAAACTGGTGGAAGCTTTCCCAAGTGGCACATGCGGGCCTTGCCCATTCCAATTAATTTGGTGGAAGCCTGCCCAAAGCGGCAGATCGAGTTGATGGTATTCTAACTCAAGCAAGTGGACGATTATCCAACTTGGTGCATCAATTCATTTTGTGCATTTACATGATTTTAATGGTTACTTTGTGCATCTCATATATTTTGTTATTTTAATTTTAACATGGGAATTCTCACTAGGCCTGGCCAGCTTACACTCTATTAATAAAAAACCGTATAGATGTAAATGAGACTGAACTGTTGGCACAAGAGCACGAGAATGCAACCGAGCCAAAGAACGACCCAAGGGACACATGGCCCTATCTGACTGAAGAATAAATCGTGGCGTTGTACTGATTATATAATTTTATTTATTTTGAACATTTAGGACAAGTGTGTCAATTCCTATAATTGATTTTTGTTTCAAGTTATTTGAGTATTTGGGTTTGAATGTTGTTTACATTTTTGTGATAATTAGTGTTGGACAAGAATTCAGGTTCATTGAGTGGATTATTTGATGATTGCATTTGAATAAGATCCCAAATAGGTGAGTCTCTAATTGGTTTACAGATATTTGGAAATGAATGGATGATGGACTGATTTAATTTACGTGAATGGATATGAATTAGAACTTAGATTAATATGCTACGTGTAATTGGTGGTTTATGGAATTTAGAATTGACATCATACAAATATAATTATTGTCTCTGAATAATTGCACATTTTACTGGATAGAGCACACACATAGTGTACGAGTTGCGATATGGAACTCAGGTCTGGGATGCGCGCTCGGTACCCGAATTTCTGCTTGGGCTTGGTCCTACTAGCTTCGCCTATGGGCCAAGTTGGGACCTCGTATGCATGGCCCAATCAATTTTCAGGTCAGGCTTGGTCTCTAGTCATTTCAGCCAGACCAAACCACCTGACCTGACCTAACTTTACATGTACATGTGTTATATTTTACCAATATGCCATTCTAATCCTTAGTCACCTAACAATCTATCTTAAATGCAAAACATTGGTTTCATCCGACTAAAATGTTCATTTCTTTGTGCATGTGTGCCCCACTTAATAAACGGATAGATTAGGAAAATTAAGGGGGAAATAGGGATTTTATAAATTTTCAAGCTTGGTCGAGTTGGGCTTAAGGTGAAAGAAAAAATAAAAAATAAAAAAAATTCACGTCAAGGTCGAGCCTGCTATCTAGGCCCAAGCAAGGTTCAAGCCTTAGATCTTAAGTGTTGGGTCAGCCAGGGCCTAGCTTGGCCCAAATTCGGCCCATTGCCACCCCTAGGTATGATCCATAAGCATGAAGACTAATAAGTAATGTGTTCAACCCTAAGAACAATACAATTGATTTAGCAATAAAGAAATAGGCAATTACCAAACCTGAAATAATCTGAGAATGATAACTCAAAGAGAAACCACAGCCTAGAGACATGAGGCGCCCGGTATAATAGACATTGTTCGGAGCATCCACAATATTATCCATATCTCCAGCTCAGTGATACCAACAACATTGGAGTATCAGAAATTCTAGGTATCGGCGATATATTGCTTAGTATTACCAACGTATCAATATCATCAATGTATCAGTATGGCTAATAATTTCGACTATGTACATTGCAGATGTCACTTGTATCGCCAATGTATCACTATATTTTTGACTCTATAAATTCCCGGTGTCGCTTGTATTGCCGGTGTATTGACGATATTTTGATAATATTGCCAACGTATCAATATCGCAAAAAAAAATCTACTTATTAAAAAAAATCCATTTCAATTTTTTATGGGAGAATGGTTGTATGATGAAATGCATGTTTGTATGCTTGTATATGCATGCATGGATGGAAAGATGGTGGATCATGGACGGACAGATGTGTGTATGCATGGATGGATGGATGGTTAGATGGTTGGTTGGTTGGATGGATGGATGTGCGTGTGTGTATGCATGCATGCATGCATCAATGGATGGATCATGCATGTGTGTTTGCACGTATGTATGTGCATGCATGGATGGATGGATCCACCATTTTCCCCATGTTTCCTTCAGTCAACGATACATGCATTTAAGACCCATTAAAGGGAAACTAATTATTTAGTTCCTAAATATGCAAATATGTGTCTTTTCATTATTATTTGATTCATATGTATTTTAGCATCTCATAAAGTATCATTGAAAACTTCCACCATTTTCCCTATGTTTCTCTAATGTTTCCCCGATTCAGCATTACTTAAGACCCCCATTAATGATAAACTTATTCTCTATGCATCTTTTTTTGCAATTATTTGATTACTAAATATTCTATATGTATATTTTAGCATCTCTTGAAGTTTCATTGGTGGATATTTGATTACTAAATATTCAATATGTATATTTTAGCATCTCTTGAAGTTTCATTCAGAAATTCCACCATTTCCTCATGTTGCCCCAATGCTTCCCTCAATCAGTGATACACCTGCAAGTATCAACAATAATATCGGCGATATCGATACCTGTTACCATATTCCCAGCCAGAGATACATGTAATGATATTGATACTACAAACACTGATAACAAAAGCCATATCTCAATTGAATTCTCACTAGAGTAAGGATCAACTAATAAGGTGAGTATGGCTCCTTCATATAGAGGGGGCTAAATATATAGTTGATTCATTAGTAATCCACCTAACAGATAAACATACCACTAGTTGACATATGTTGGAAAATAAGTAGTTAAGGTTGGTTTGACATGAGGTGTATGATTCTAGCAAGAAATAAAGTAAATGCCTTGTAAACAATTTCAACAAGACTACCTAGGAGACGACAATGACTGTTTAAACATTAAGAGAAGACCCATACCATAAACCAAGCCTCACGCTTAGACTAACAAAGAATGATCAGCAGTTATAGCTCCAAGCAGGGATAGACAACTCCTAATGGCTGCTTAAAGAGAGAAATTACTTAACTCACATACCAACAAACCATCCGGTGATGTTTTCTCCTTGGACTTCATAAGTTCTTTTACGATCAGCAAACTCTTTATGGTCAGCAACATCAGTTGTATCGTCGAGGGTTACATCATGAAAGCATATTAGTGCACCATCTTTACTGGCAAGGATATCAGTTTCAATGAAATCCGCACCCTCTTCTATAGCTCTCTGCAAGAACCAATCGGAAACTTTAGGGACTTACTCCCCAATCAACAAAAATAGGAAATATGATCCTGGAAAAAAATGTAACATAATCATACAAAATAATGTAGATCAGGTCACAGAAGAGGAGAAACATTCATAAACCATCATCTTCTATTTTCAATTGTACATTTTGGAGATCTTATTTCAGGTTGATGTTTGAAAAGCTAAATTTATAATAGGATGTTATTGTATTGTGCTCTTCACAAAATGTACAATTGAAAATAGCTTTAATAAAGAATTGAAAAGCTTATTCTATTTTGGACAGTCCTCATGATTATTCAAATTACACATCATCTATACTTTTTTAAGTTATTTGGGGCCAGCTTTAGGAATCCTGCTTCACCAGTCATTCTATCTAAGGCCATATATCCGAAAAGTGAATGAGCTTTCATATCCCCTTCTAACCATGATCCAAGTCCTTTTAGGTATTCATCAGATTCTCTTTTTGAGCCCTTCAGCTATAATCAATGCTCCCTTTCTTACCTAAATATTCTCCACCCTTTGTTGCATCTAGCCAAACCATCTCAATCTGCTCTCCAACAGTTTTGTCTCTAATCAGGCTACCCTTAGGCCACTTCAAGGACCTCAACTATTCAAATAGTTGTCTTCTAAAATTGTCTTTTAAGTTTTATAGGCATGCAGCGGTCACCTAACACTGAAAAGTGATGCGGACATCAGTGGTGCACCCTTTAGAGTGTACTAGAGTAGGCGAAGTCGCAGATTGAGCAGATGAGCTGATGTGGATGGACGTTGGGCCCATTAGACCCATTTTCTGACGTATTACGAGTACGCGAGTTGCAGGATAGCGCAGGAGCATCATCACAGTAGGACTGTGGAACAGATTTAGTATTAGGCATTTTTCTGTTTATTTTCTTGTTTTTAGGCGCTTTAGTGTCGTTGTTTACTTTTAGGCGTTTTAATGTTTTTTTTTTTTTTTTCCAGGCACTTTAGTGCACTTTTTATTTTCGTGGCTTATATATATTGTGAGAAACCCTATTTCGAAAGTATTGAATGAATACAAAATTCGGATGTTTTTTTCTCTCTTATTTCAAGAGATTAGGATTTCAAGATTGGCGCTAGGGTGTTGAGGATTTCACTCGAAGTTCTTTGTTTTCTCGTTTCAAGGTGCATGGAAGGTAAGATTCATCTTCGTTCATTGTGAAAAAAACCTTTATCTTCTCCTTCCCGAAACCGATCTTTTCCCCTTTCCCTTTTCTTTCTTCTTCGAATCTTTCCCTTTGTGCATGATCGGTAAAAAGGGGATTGCTGGCCTTGAGAACTTGATTCAGACTTGAGCGTAGGCTGGCCTATGCTAGGTTTAGGGATATCCTCATATCCCTAGGTCCCCATTTTTACTTGTTTATGTGCGTTTATGCTATGGGGTATGATCTGTACGAATTTTCATCGTCCAATTGTTGAATTCGCCTAATATTTTAATTGATAGCAGATAGTTATATGATTTCATTACTTGAATGTCTACTTATTGATCTCACATACATTTAGAGTAGGTCATCGCATACCCTGCATCAAAGAGGCATATCTCCACTACACCCACTCACTCTAATTCTATTGGAAATACCCTCATCAATCCTCCATTTTTTTGAATAACTGAGGTATGGTAATGAAAGAAATAACTTTGAGGAATCTCTCAACTATGGGTTCTAACTAAAGCCTCATGCCTATAACTATTACTTCTAAAGCTGCATTAATTCTTTCTTTCGCTAATTTTTAAGTCTCCAGACTCTGGAACCTTCCTCCAAATCTCAAATTTAGCATTTTCTCCCCCTAGCCTCATCGCCCAACAGTGTCATTTGCAAACAACATACATGAGGGATGAACACTAGCAATTAATTCATCTACAGCAACTGCAAAAAGGAAAGGTCTTAATGCAGACCTCTGATGAAGATCTGCTATTGCTCGGAACTTATCTGCCTGGCCATGACCATCTCAGTCTTGTAACAACACACTAGCTATGTCACTATCTCAGTATCCATTTCCTTCTCATCACCCACCACATAGATTCTTTGGGTACTCCATCATATGCTTTCTACAGATATACTAGAACCATGTGTCGGTTCTTCCTTTCTCATTGCACTTCTCCAATTGTCTAAGTAGAAAAATAGCAATGATTGTTGATTTCTCAAATATGAAGCAGACTCGATTTTCTGATATTCTTGTTTCTTATCTTAGCCTTTGTTCCACCACCTTTTCGTGGAGCTTCAAAGAATTGTTAAGTTCAATCTCCCAGTAGTTGATGGAAGTTTGTGATCTCCTTTTTTCTTGTAAAGAGGCATCCGATGCCTCTCTACCCATCAAGCATTTTCTTTGTTTATAAAATTTAGTTGAAAGAACTAGTTAACCAAACTAGTCCGGTTTCTCAACAATCTTCCACATACTTCTACACAAATTATTAATGTTGGATAAAGAAACATAATCTGAAAAAGAAAAGAAAATTACTCTAATGATTCGAAATATGAGGCTTGCCAATTCCACACACTTGTACAACCCAGTCCCTCCACATGCCACTACATGTGTCAATAAGGCACAAAATGCGAAAGATCCAAGCAAGCCATCAGGTGGCGTTGCATATAGATGTGCCAGCTCAAAAATCAGGCCAGTCAACTCATTAGGTGGGCCATATCTTAGAAAAGAAATGTGGAAGCTAAAAAATACAAAAAACTTGGCCAAGGTTTTTTAGCTGTCCATTTATTGGTACACAGTAGACCACCTAATGAGTACACCTAACTGCTTTTTTTTTTCATGGAACCTACATGTTATGGCCTACTTGATGGACAATCAGATGTTCCACATGTATGCCAGCTCTGTACGTGTGGTGGTGTACACGAGGGTTAAGCCTTACACTCTCCTAGAATCAGCAGATTTCTGAAACAATGCATCAAAGAAGCGTGTCGGATTTATCATGTGCACAGCACAACTTCTTTCAGGGATTGTGTGACAGTGTAAGGATGGAAGGAAATCAAAATTTATATGTCAACTAAAAGCATGTTGGACTTACCATATATGCAGCAGAAGTTTCTTCAGGAAGCTCTCCGTTTGAACCTCGATGTGCGATATTATAAGGACGGAATGTTTGTAGGGGCTGCCTATCCCCATCCTTTATTTTACTTGGGAGAGGGTAGAAAGGCCTTCCAACACACCCCCCAATAAGACCTCCAATGCATGATATAAGAAGAAAGGAGAACCCTACCAAGATCAAATACTTCCATTAATTCTCTTGATTCTAAGAGTCAAATTCAAACAGTAAGGTAACCAATTCAGCATCACTATACATTATACCAATATGATCACATGTTGCCAACTATATTATTAGTCGTGTAGTCTATCTCATTGGGACACTTGGATGATCCAATCGATCGATCCAGACTGACCATTAGGTCTATCACATATTTCATGCACTACCATGCAAAAATTACACCGATTCAGCCACTCGGGTGAGGAAGCGTCTGTTTCAAAACTTTAGCAAGCATAGAAAAGAGTTACCAGCTAGAACACAAGACTGAAGTGGATGCAGCATTTTAGTGGAAGGATCTTGCAACAAAGCTGCATATGCACACCTACATACACATACATATGAAGGGCCATTGTGTGCTGCCTGATTGGAAAATGCAGTTCTATGTTTGACCGAGCAATGGATTGGCAGTTTGGCACCTGTTGCTGCTCATCTAGTGAGCTAATCATGGACAGGCCATGCCATATCCATCAGATAATCCTAACCATCTAATTGATGGCTTGTAAATAGGGAATTATAGCAGATGGTCCACATTTAAGGGTGGGTGTAATCAGATGGTCTGGTGTCCAATGGGGAAAAGGTATGGAGTATGTCCATGAATAGTTTGGATCACTAGAAGGCGATCTGAACATGTACAATTTGCAGGTGATTAACTGTGTATCGGTGATCTGAACCGTCTATATGACACAACACAAAATGGATGGTGGATGACCTGAAAATCACCTGCCCCCCAAAACAATATATGACCCATCCAATAACTTCTCCACTGGATGTAACTGTCCTTTAGCAAGCCACCCATCACATGGCCATGATCATCCAGTAGGGGAGATAACTGGGCAACAGGGACATGGGATGGGTCATCCCAGACAATTACCAAAAGGTGGGCCCCACCTGCGACATTACTGTGCTGAACAAAAAGAGAAGCATTGATCGACACCTACTAAATTAAGATCCAAAAAAGGTGGAATATACATATGATTCCCAAATTCAAGCACTTCAGTATCAGTCAAAATCCAATAAGCAGAATTCAATTCAAGCTCTCTTTTTTTTCTTCTTTTTAATGAGAGATGGTCAGATTACTACTTCAGATACAACTAACAGTGAGAGATCCATACACACCATTCCAAGAGAAATGATCAGATACAACACCTGTATCAAAATAGTTACAATATAGCCCATTCTTTCCAGCCAACATCTCACTGTCTACAATATCCAATCCGTTAAAAAGGTGGCCCACACCATGGGTCCACTCATCAACCATCACACAGCATCAAAATCAACGGACAGCGAGTGTAATGACTAGGTCTACTGGTGTGACCCACTCAACGAGTGGATCACGGCGATTCTCATATCAATCGATAACGATCGCGTGGCCCACCTTTTACACGGCTTGGATATCGACACGTGTGACACTTTGGAAGGAAAAAAGAATGGTTGTACCAAACTAATGATGCAGCCACTGTATCTGATCATTTCTCACACTCCAAATGCTAAAAAACATCAAATCAAGCATCCAAATGTTCCAATTTCTAGAAATAAAAATAAAAGATTCAAAATCTTTGAAAAAAATAAGAGAGAAATTGGAAAATCTAGACTAGAAACTGAAGAAAAATTCAAGTATTTTCGTCTTACAGAGAGAGCTCATTCTCTTCATCTTTCCTCTCCCTCCCTCTCTCTCTCGACTCCGAAGAGTCGTTTATTTACATTGGGGAAGTTTTCTAGAATACATCGGGACTGATTGAAATAAGATACGTCGTCACTACAGCCGTTAGATATGGGATAAGGCTTCCTAATCCAAACCGTCTATATGAAAGGTCCTAACGTGGATGGGGTTTATAGTAATCCTCTGTAACTCCAAGATCCGTGGGGCCCACCGTGATTACTGTTTTATATCCAATCCGTCCATTCGTTCCCCCAGCTCATTTTAGGACCATTCAAAAAATGAGGCAGATATGCCACACCACAGGAGATAGTGGTGATTGAACGTCCACCATGGAGACCTTCTTGGGGCTCACAGAAGTTTTGTGCTTTCCCTTCGTCTCGGTGGGAATATCACTTTTTTCAACGGTCTGGATGGCATTTTAACATCAAGATGGCCCCAGGAAGGATCCAACGTGAAGGTTTCAATTCCCACTGCTTCCCATGGCGTGGCCCACTTGAGTTTTAGATCTTCCTAATTTTTGCGTTGATTGTCTAAAATGAGATGGCCAAAGGGATGAACGGAGTAGATATAAAACACATAAAAAGGTGGGCCCCACAGAGCTTAGAGGGTTGCAGGGGATTACTGTAACCGGGTTACAGTATATACCGTCCGCTGATAACCAAAATGAAACTTTCATATCGGAATATTTTAACACTAGGATCATGTAAATTGTAATGCTTTTACTTTGAATATGGACCGTCCATTTAACTGTTTTTTTTTATATGAGCAGTTGATTAAAAGCGTAGGATATTTTAATTTTAAAAGATTCTTGTGGTAACTATCTTCCTTCATTGTCCCTCGTCAAATCAGCGGTTTAGATCAGTGAAGATAATCCTAGATCCAGCGGCTAAGATCCCGACGTATTCTACTGCAATACGTCGGGATGTAATCTAGCAAACGGATTAGGTGTTACAAGGATAACACATTAGTGGGTGTTTCCCTGGACGTGGGGCCCACCTTGATTTATATATTTTATATCCACGCCGTCCATCAGTTTTTCTAGCTAATTTTAAGGCATGGTCCTAAAAATGGAGCAGATCCAAATCTCAAGTGGACAATACGGTAGGGATTGAATTCCCATCATTAAAAACTTTCTAGGGACCACATATGTTTTGTATTAAGCTAACGGTAGGGATTGAATTCCCATCATTAAAAACTTTCTAGGGACCACATATGTTTTGTATTAAGCTGATATTTTTTGTTTTCCATTAATGCAGGTCTGAATGATGTTATTTGGAGGTGAGTCCACCCAACACAAGTAAATACTTGGTAGTAGCCTCTCTCTTTTGATATATTTAGATAATAAGTAGGCGCATAAACTGAAACATTGTTAGAGCTATAAATATAGTTAATGAATAGTTAGCACCACGTAAAAACATTCCTCCTAAAGTAGTTGTTGATGCCGAGTAGCTGTTAATAGGAATAACAGAAACTCTGTTACAGCTATTTCTGTACATTCAATGCAAATAAACATTACAGCTTCATTTTTGTGGACATACCCTAAAATGGTCTGAAAAAACCGATGGACAGCATGGATATACAAAAAAAAAAAAATACATCAAGGTGGGCCCCACGGTCAGGACAAGACCCACTGACGTGTTACCCGGTAACACCTAATCCACTCCCGTTTTATTGGGTGTGAAGAAAACTCCATGCTAGTTTCACCACCATTTTAAAAAGGGTGGTGACTCAACCTCCTTACACGTGGCCAATATCTAAATTTATCTAGACCATCCAAGTTGTGGGGCACGTTCACAACGTTAGCATACCTAGAAACCCACACTGATCGGTCAATTCTAACCGTCCAATTTGTGTCTATCGAATGGATCGTTGTAGTAAAACAGAGAGTAGTCCAACTTCATCGGATTGGAACCAGGGATTTTTAAAAGGGAATGGAGTAAGTGCATGTCATTGTCTCACACGTGGCACATGTGGAGTAGATCCAAACGTTCATTTGATCGCTCAAATAGTGGATGGGCCATGGTCCAAAAATCACAATATCTGGGATAGAAATAGACATTGAAAGACAAAACTAGCAATAGCCCGTGTTAAATAAGAAAAGGTCCATTGACAGTCCAATAGATATTATTTAAAGGGTGTCCATTCAACGGATGATATAGAAGTATTTACGGTTCAGATCATCGTACACATGTACATCCTATATGGTACACGATATGGGGCACATGAAAATTTCGTGCATCCACAGGCACCGGACCAGCTGCCATTCTAAACCCGCAGTCAACTCCCATAGGAGTTTTGCGTATTGCATCATCTCGGTAGAAAACAGGAATGCTTGCTCGCATGAGATGGAGATGGGCTTCGCGAAACACGATGTGAATTTCTTCCACATGCATAAGATCTCGACCATTCATGTTGTGAATCCAGCCACAAAAATATTATATGATAAAAATTACGACCGTTCTATTCATTGTGCTATCTAAATACGCATGTAATGCCTAATGAACGGTCTGTATTTCGAAATATTGAAAGAGTGGGGCCACGAAACCCTCCTTCTATCTCATGCAAAGGATTAAACGTAGCATTTCTAGAAATAAGCATCTCAAACTCCATAGTTCTTTGATACTCTGGCTTTGTATGACCTTAGATACGCAGGCACTTTGAAACAGTACACGTGGCCAAATTGTGGAATCCATGTTTCTAATTAGAACCCAGAAATCAGATCGGCTTAGGATTGCTGGACCAGTTTTATAGATTTCAACGGCTCGGATTACTATACACGATCCCATCAAAATGGGCATCTAGATTTGCACGGTCCGGATAACTACATTTTAAAATAGAAGCAGAGAAATGATCCAGTGCTCTGCAGAGCACTATATGTTATAGTGCTCCTAGTTGCAATTATTCACCTGGACAGTCCAATCGAATCATCTGAACCGTCCATTAAGTCCAGAAAATATTTTATTAACTTCAACGAAAAATTCATACTGTTTGGTTGATCTTATCCATCCTTAATTTGTGAATATTTTCTATAACCATCCATTTTCCAAGCCATGGATAGGATGGTTACGATGGCCTAACAAAAGTCACTCTTTATAATCACAAGCAATCCACTCTAAACAAGTGGATGGATCAAATTTCTGATTGGAACTATTTCTGTAACACGTGGTCTTGAACGTCCATGTCTAAGGTCATCTATTAAACGGTTAATATTCGTCCGATCAGTGTGATGTTTTCATGGTGGTCCATGAATTGTTCTTTAGAGATAATGAACAGTCTAGATCAATGGATTAGATTGTCTACGTGTCCCTATGCAACTAGCAGCACTCTAACTCGTGCATTTCTCACTTTATGTACGTTGTTTCTCTTCGCGAGATTCATGCGTGATTTTTCACCATGGGAATATCTGTTGGATATTCTTTCTACAAAATGATCCCATACAGCAGCTGTATATGAACTTTCACATACAGCCATTCATTTCCAACCCAAGAATCGCATATTTAGACGATCTGATCCGTGAAAATGGTGGGTTATCCACAATTATGATAACTTTTATGAAATCAGATAGATCCAATAAATGGATGTGCCACGTAAGCACTTCTAGAAATACCGTCATCTTTCCATTAATTTGTATTTGATTCCATCAGATAAGTGGATAGGTCTAATTTTTATAGGGCATGATTCCCACGGCGTGGTCCACCTATTTCAAGGATCCGATGTTCTTTATACGAGACACGTGGTGGAAAAGCAACAGCTGTATGTGTCATTTCTCTGTTCTTTTTGTATTGTGATATAGTAGCTTTTTGCTAATCGCACACGCGTGTGCAGCACATGTGTCAACATGGCACAGAGATGCAAGATCCAATCCATCCATCAGGTTAGTCCGATCTTGTAAATGATTACCCAAAAAAAAGTGGCCCACTCATCCTGTGGATCCCAATATTGGAAACAGTTGGATGGATTAGAAAACATTAGAAAGTTTTTTAGAGCCGTACATTTCATTTGCTAACTGTGGCCCACCTGACCGTTGGATCAACCGGATTCCTAGATTTGGGCATTGATATAGTAGTGCATTCTGATGGATGGATTGGATCTCAAAACCTAACTTGCCATTCTAGCACGAGTGGCGTATACATGAGCTTTGTTGCACACGCGTGTGGGCCTAACAAAGCTCTTCGTTGAAGAGAGAGAAGGTTTGCTGATTCCACACGCTTGTCGGAGCCATGCCAACACATGGAGACATGTAACACGTGTGAAGTATTTGAGCTTTTCCATCAGATGAGATGGACCGTTCAACTCCTCAGGTTGGCTAAACTGACCAGATAAACTGGTGGTTTGAAACATTTATTTCTGGCCGTCTGAATGCTATGGCTCACTTGAGAGAAGTTTAACGGCCTAAATTCCAGGTAAAACATTTGAAGAGCATATCTTAGCTGATAGAAAGTACGGATCTCCCACACACGCATCCCAGATGGCACGTGCTCCAACGTGTGGATGGGCTGGATTCCACACGCGCGTGGAATTAGCAAAAGCTCTCAGGATATGATATGGACCATACGGTTGGGACCCTTGCGTTAGGTAGGGATTGCGTGGTGTGCCACACACCACCTACCTCCATGGTGTGCTGACGTCACCGAGTTCTGTGGGCCACACCATGATTTATGTGCTACATCCAAACTGTCTATCCATTTTAGGAGATCATTTTAGAGCATAGGCCCCAAAATGAGGCAGATCCAACCCTCAAGTGGACCATACCACAGAATGCTGTTTTAGCAACGACTACACCGTTAAAACATTCTTTGGGAATGATGTTTATTTTCCATCCAAACTGTTCATAAGATGACACGGACATGAATGAAGATAGAACTCAAATATCAGGTTGATCCAAAACTTCTGTGGCCCTCAAGAAGTTTTCAATGGTAGACGCTCAATCTCCACTGTTTTCTGTGGTATGGACCAATTTACTGTCTTATGCCCTAAGATAATCTCAAAAAAATAGATGGACGGTTTGGATGTAACACATGGATAATGGTAGGGCCAACAGAACTTGGTGACGTCACCACGCAATCCGCTTCCAATCTAAAATGGTGGTGCCTCTTCTTCACACGTGGCACTGACGTACAGCTACCCACACGGACGCGGCTTTACCAGTGAACCCAACCCTATCCATCCAGCTAGCTGATGTCAAAGCTCCTTGGGCCCACCGTGATGTATCTGTTTTATCCACGCCGTCCAACCATGTTGTCCCCTCGATTTAGGGCACCAACTCAAAACTGAGGCAGATCTAAATCTCAGGTGGACCTCACCACACGAAAAACTGATGATTGAATTCTAACCGTTGAAAGCTTTCTGGAGGCTTGGTTCAAGTTTATATTTTTGTTTTCACTTCATCAGGTTTATGTGACCCTATCAAGAGGCTGAATGGCAAAAAAACATTACAGTGGGCCTTACGAAGTTTTTAATGGTGGACATTCACCCAACACTGTTTTCTGTGGTGTGGTCCACCTGAGAATTCGATTTGCCTCATTTTTGCAATCATGCCCCAAAATGAGATTGCAAAATGAATGGACGGCATGGAAATAACAGATACAACATGGGGCCCGCAGTGCTTTGACAAAGCAAGCTGGCTGATGTTGCGGCCAGCAGCTTCTCGGTTACTCTATCCACATCAGCAATTTAGACGGTCTCGATTGAAGTATAACTTTGCCATGTGTACGGTTGACAAGACGACCATATAGTTCACGAGGGCCTCGCATACAACTAGTTGGACGATAATGCTACGTACAACTATCATAGAACTGACGAAATGTCTTGTGAGACTAACATCCAACCCGTCCAACAGTTTGGGAACACAATTTTAAGATCATCTATCATAAAAATCAAGTGATGAATTCATAAGGTGGACCACACATGAAACTTTTATATTATCTGCAATTGTTAATTGAATTTTATGGTGTGAGACTCGTGATAAATAGATAGACCTGATTTGGGACCAAAATTTTCAACAGGTTTGATGTTGCATACACTTGAATACTGGACACACTAGTTTGACGGTGTGGATGACTTCTCAGAGGGAATAATCGAAAATTTGCACCATTTTTCTTCAAAAAGTGACAACTCATCTTCCTCAGTTGTGAGCTATCCAAGGGACATTCATCAGATCTGGCCCACCATGATCCTATCCTCTCTGATAGATCGGACCCATCTACTCATAAGTTATGATATACATGTGCCATAAACATGGATCACTGATGAGCTTATTTTGACCGTACGTACATTTGTGGTCCACCAATCACGATACTGGTCTTTTTTTTGTGTGGAATGGATCTACACAGAGAGATCTACCTGATGAACGGATTTGATCTCTCTCACGTATTCCATGTTTTCACGTGTGTGATGCGAGTAACAGAAAAGTTCACTCGCTCCAACTCACTTATAATCTTCCTTGAGATTCCATTCGCTTTCCTTTCGCCGCACGTCTTTACTTTCAAAAGTCAAAGATTGGAGCGCCAAATTACGTTGACCTATAAAGTATTATTTGATTAGGAAAACTTTGATACTCTGACAGAGCATGATCGATGATACGCAGGCACTAAGAAATTACTTCACATGGTATGAAAATAATAGAAATGAAACGGTCCAAATCATGGATACCAATTTAAATGTTTCATGAAACAAAAATGACGCTTATTTAATAATCATATGTCAAAAATCTATTTTCTGAAGCAGTAACCGTTGATTTTTTTTCATGTTGACCATCCATTGGATATAGGTGAGAAATCCACCATCCGTAGGTTTAGAAAGCTAAGAGAGTTGAAAAATGAAGAGATCCAATACTAAGGTGGACCACACAAGAAGAAACAGCGATAATGGAAATTCCCATTGATGTCAAAACCGTTGATGAGGTTATTCACATTGGGATGAACTGAAAACACAAACATCATACTTCTGTGGTCCTGCCAAGTTTCCATACGATCCTACCAACAGGTCGGATGTGTAATAAACATTACAGAAGGCACCCAGTAGTTTTTTAATGGTGGACATTCAATTAGTACTGTTTTCTTGCAGTGTAGTCCACCTAAGATTGAGATCTGTCTCATTTTTTTCAGGTGAGGTCCTTGAATGATCTGAAAAAAAAAAAATGAATGGACAATGTGGATAAAGCACATACATTGTGATAGGAGTCACAGAGCACTGACCACTGGCCACCCGAACTGTGATTATGAACTGTGATTAGGGATCTGTGCGGCTCACCATGATGTAGAAGTTTTATCCATGTCATCTGTTTATTTTGACAAATTATTTTAAGGGACGAACCCAAAAATGAGGTAGATCGTAGGCTTAACTGGAACACACCGTAGGAAGCAGTGAGGACTGAACCTCTGCCGGTGAAAACTTCCCAAGGCCCACTGTGATGTTCACTTATCATCCAACTTATATTCATAAGGTCACATAGACTTGTATGAAGGGAAAACATAAATATCAGCTTGATCCAAAGTTTTTGCGGCCCTCAAAAAGTTCTCAAGCTTTCAATCCCCACTTCTTCTTGGTGTAGCCCACTTGAGCCTTCAATTGGCCACCTTTTAGGGCTTGTGTTCTAAAATGATATGTCAAAATGAATGGACGGCAAGGATAAAACATACACATCATGGTGGGTCCTACATAGCCCTGAAAGGATTGCACTAACCTGGGGAGCCCACCTTGATGTACGTGTAGTATATACAGGCGGCAAATTCATCTCGCCAGCTCACTTTAGGTCATGAACCCAAAAATGAAGCAGTTACAAATCTAGGGCAGGCCACATGATGTTTACTTGCCATCCAACCTGTTAATAAGTTAATGCAGACCTCAACGAAGGGAAAAAGGCAAATACCAACTTGCCTCAACTATGGGTTTCAACAGGGGGTTTCCATTGGTAGACTCTGTGGAGTTTAAAAAAGTTTAAAAAGGTTTGGAGGCCTTGTCTTGTTGGTAGACTCTGCACAGTTTTAACAAGGGGCCGCCATTTCGAAACCCATCAGTGGTGAAATATCCACGCTGCTTCTGAGATTTGAATCTACTTCATGAGACGACTCCACATGCATGAAATCCACACCATCCATCACGTATCGTACCGCCTTCAGGATGATTCAACACTCGAGTGGGCCATCTTCAGGTGGTCTTTGCCCACCTGAGTTTTGGAATACAGTCATTTTTTGGGTTGTTTCTTTCTTCCTATGAGAGACATTAGATGAATGGATTCGATGGCATACAAACACCACGGTGGGTCCTACACAAAACTAAGGAAGGGTTTCCAAACTATCTATCTCCTGTGATGTAGCCTACCTAAGTTTGGGATGATCATGGTTTTTTGGGTTCAAGGATTAAAATGGGGCATCGTACCCAACGGATGAAAGATCATCCACGTGGCTATGGGTTTGTGAAAGTAACCATTGCGTCACCTGGATGGCAGGGGCTCTCTGGGGCCCACCGAAGTGTATGGTTTTTATCCAACCCGTTCATCCATTTTCCAAATCATTTTAGGGTATGAGCCCAAAATTGGGAAGCAGATTGCCTGGTGTGCCACACACCACCGACCTCAATGGTGTGTCGATGTCACCAAGTTCTATGGGCCCCACCATGATAGATGTCTTATATCTAAACCGTTCATACATTTGGAGAGTTCATTTTAGGGCATAAATGCGGAGAAAAAAAAAACAAAAAAAAAGGCTGATACAAAGCTCAAGTGGACCACACTACAGAAAGCCACACTACAGAAAGCAGTGGGGACAATGATGCCCACTGTTAAAAGCTTCTTAGGGGCCACAGAAGTTTTGGATCAAGCTGATATTTGTTTTTTCCCCTTCATCTAGGTCTGCGTGACTTTATGAACAGGTTGGATGGCAAATAAACTTAATGGTGGGCCGCAGGAAGGTTTCAACCGTGGGGATCATTGTCCCCACTGTTTTCTGTGGTGTAGTCCACTTCAGACTTGGATCTAAGGTCGGTGGTGTGTGGCAGATTCAAGGCTCAAGTGGACCACACAGTGGGGATTGAACAGCTACCATTAAAAACTTCTTGGAGCCCACGTGGGTTTTGTATCAAGCTGACATTTGTCTTTTCCCTTCATCCATCTATACAGTGGGCCCTAACAAGGTTTCAACAATGGGCGTCATCATCGCAGATGCTTCCTGTGGTGTAGTCCACTTTAACACTGGACATGCCTCATTTTGCACTCATAACCTAAAATGATCTGGAAAAAATGGATAAATGGCGTAGATAACACCCCAGTCATCACGGTGGGCTCCACAGAGCCCCCTGACATGATGCAATCCGCTTCCCTAAAGTGGAGCCCACCAACTAAACAATTTAATTTGATCTTAACATTCCCACAAATGCAGTTTATGAGCGCCTGTCTATCGTCCATCACACTCTGCCAGAGTATCAGTTTCTCTCCATGTAATGATTCCCTTCCACACACGGCACAGCTGCACCAAAAACACGCCAACAGATTCCTCACGATTACAGGTGCGGTTCGGGTCGGGTTGGGTTGGAATCAGACCGAGCCCAACCCATTTACTAAACAGCCAGGATTCATGGTCCGAACCAAACCTGTGTCTCACTGCCCTATGGCCCAATAGGACCCACTAAAAAGCAACCAAAACAGCATCAATAGACACAAACAGACCAGGCAGGACCATGGTTTTAAGACTCGAGACTACTCGAACACAACCCGTCCGAGTCCACTAGATAGCATCCAATCTGGTTCGATACCACCATCATCCCCAATTTGACTAAGGTCCAAATGAGTCAATTTGAGTCGGCATGGACAGGATCTAACTCAAGTTTAAGAATGAAATATGGGGCTCAGGCATGTCCAGCCCAATCACTCACTGATACATCATCATGTCCCTTTTTTTTCTTTCTGACTTCCAATGTGGCTCCTAAATTCAACACCGCTGGTGGAAATGACTGTGCAACCGGTCTAATGAAATGTCTGTCCTTTACATGCATGCTATGTATGTTTGTGCATGTCCACCACAAGTCCCCTGAAACAGAACAATATTTAAACATTGATCTCTCAATACAGATCCAAAATCATCACTCTACCATTCAGATTCACTGGGAGCATCCAGATCTTGGGTGAACTAAATTTGTATTTCACTTGACAAAATCCATTAACATGCTTGCCAATCCGGACCGTTCAGTATGGTCAGCACATCATTATTGGAAGGTGGTCCATCAGGTTGAAATCGATTGAGGATTGAAAAGCAAGTACATGGATCATGCAAATTGAGACAGGGCTCAGTGGACACTTTGGCAGCTCGCTATTATTCCTCGAAAGGGTGAATGAATATCAAATCTGGACCATAGCATCCAAAAGTCAGGTATTTGATCAAACAGTTGGGATAATCTGATCTGTGGGATTTGACTTTCAAGGATTAACCTGATCCCTGTAATTTTTTGAACTATAATCCAAAGAAAATATGTCAGAATTCAGGCCCACTAATCAGCCAATCTTGTGGGGTCAGCAATGGCTGATCCTTGATAGAATCCTATGAATTCAAGAAACCTAACAATGCCAGAAGGAGCAAATGCTATGGTAATGAGTGCCACGTGGAAGTTCACTTCTCCGCAGTGGGTGTGGTGGGGGCCCCACCGTGTGTGTGGCAAACATGGATTGCGATTTGGATTGCTGATCTGGTGGACACTGTGTGGATGGGCTACAGCCAAAAATCATCGTGATTGAACATCTGCAACCATCCAGTTGTAAATTTCGCCCATCAATTTCAGGACAGCGATCGGAAGGCCACCACAGTCCAATCCCTTGCCTTGTGGAACATGGCCCATCCACATGGTCACCCACCAATTCAACAGTCAGGATTGCCATACACACAAGCATCACATCTACATCATAGATGTTACATTTGTCATTGGTGCATTCTCCTACATAAGGTGTAGTTGGCATAACCAAATTCTATATCAGGCTGTCAGTAGCAACAATCACACTAAGAAAATCCCAAGAAAGCTTTAAACATCGTTGATCGGAAAATAACCAAAAACTCTGAATTCCACACAAGAAGCTGCTAAAACCTAATATACCAAAACATTATTTTCTTTTACCGGGAAAAAAAATAGTCAAATGAAAGTATAGCCCATCAAGGTGGAAAACAGAAGCAATACACTCACAAGTCAAAACAGCTCGTCTCCCTTCAAATAGGCCATGAGGTCGCCAAAATTGCGCATCAGAAAGATGGAGCCAGCAAACAGCCCAACGGCACGCAGCAGCTTCTGGAAAGATGCAAATGTTTATGGATTTAATAACTTGTAAGAAACATGCAAAGGCAATGGCGACACATTGCATGAAAGCTCAAAACCAAAAATTAAAGAAGAAGAGGAAGAGGAAGAAGAAGAAGAAGAAGCAGCCCTTGTGAGGTGAAATTGATCTGAGAGTGTAGTTTCTATCAAGTCACGGGCTGAAAAACAAGCTAGAGAGACGAAGAGAACGAAGCAGCCCTTGTGAGGTGAAATTGATCTGAGAGTGGAGTTTCTATCAAGTCACAGGCAGAAAAACAAGCTAGAGAGACGAAGCGAACTCAAATGTATCTGCTAACTAACACCAACCTGGACAAACTTCCAGTTCCACACCCGGAGCATTTGACATGAGATCTGCATGAGTAGCACAACTACACTGATGATAGTTCAATTACCCAACTCACCTCGAGTAACTTAAGAATGCAGTTTTTAAACTCAGTGACCCAAATCAGGACTCGGAATGTCAACTCAAGTTGCCAAAATTTCAAGCCGAGTCAATAAGAAACTCAATGATGACTTTTACTCAGCAAGACTCGTTAAGTCAGCTTGTGGTCTTGGCCGACTCGATGCAGCAAGCAGCGACTTGAGCCTAGTCATGCGTGTGGCAAACAGTTAAAATTAAAATGCATATTGTGAGAATCAAACCCACAATCTGCCCTTATAAGACCGCAAGCGCCTCTAACCAGCAACCCAAACAAGGGTTTTGTCTTCATCCACCTGTTTTATGCATTCAACCTAAAATAGATTTTTTTTTTTTTTTTTTTTTGAAATTTTCACCATTATAAATATCTTTAATTTGTTTATTCACATATCATGTCAGTCAAGTAAAGACCTGACTCGAACGAGTCAACTAGACCTGACTTGATATTGACTCAATTGGAGTTCTCAGGTTTTTGAACTATGACTCGGACAGCAGCCAGAGGAGGTTCAAAATGTTGGCATTGGAGCGTGGACTGACTGCCGGCTCAAGAACTGGTACTGTTTTTTTATGATCATAATCACCATAGTCTTGTCCCAGCCATTTGCAGTCAGCTGGGTCGACATTCTACGTCATGGTATGCATGGTAACAGTTTTCCATATGTCGATGTTTTGAACCATGGATTGCAGAACTCAAGTCATGCAACAGGCAAAAGGGAAATGATTAAACAAGTCACTGAGAATTAATAAGGGAAACATAACTCAAGGCCAAGAATAGGATGGCACCAAGAGCAGTGCAAAAGGCCTACAGGAACAGACTCATCGAGCAAACTACTGCAATTTTATGATCTAGTTGGTCATGTGTTGACACATGAATTTTGGTACTTAGCCCCCACCCATCTGATCACACCATTGTGTTGCATCAACTTAGCTCTAGCATCTCTGCATCACATCATCAGATTGTGATGAAGAAGCAAGAAACCAAAGGCTACGCAACTCACACAAAACCCTGCGCAAAGACCTCTTGTGCCGCAAACCAAGGCACACAGATACCCACGCCTACAAGTGTCAGGAAAATTGGACCCACAATCCTATGAATACCTCCGGGGCACTCCTTTCGAAGAGACACAAGTACCTATGTGACGAGGATAATATACAGTGCAGAACAGTTAGAGAAAAGAGGACTTGAACTTTGGCACCTTCAGGAACATACACTCATAAGGTGAGCCTCACTTCCCTGAACCTTACGCCCCCTTCATTGGGATGGCCCTGCGGCATGCGCTAAGGACCCAATGAAGGGAGAGGCTTTGCACCACACACAGGGGCCTCACAATGCAGGCCTTGATGCCATGTGTCACGTGCCATTGGATCGAGATTTACGCCCAAGCACAGATCCACCAGCAACATCTAGACAGAGGTGCAGAGTTCTCCTTTAGCCCCTAACACGACTACAGGTGCAGACAACCCACGATGGATCTCTCACACAATCGTGCCCCAAATCAGGTGCATGCCCTCCGTTTGCGGTTTGCTTAAGGGGCAGAGGGCCCCCCTGATGAGAGCTAAGCCATCTCCTATTCATCTTCGACATGTAGGTTCCCACGACATTATCAATACAACCACTTGCATACGCCAAGGCCACCACGACCCTCTTGGTTCTAGACACTCTGAAGATGAAGAACCTAGGAACAAAATATGTCCTAGGTCACACCACAGGACTCCCACTTTAGTTTTACCTTTTAATCAATGATTTCCCCCCAGGGATGTGGTACGACCGTAGTAATATGATTGAAATAACTAGTCCAAATTCGAGGACAGGCCGACCCTCCTTGTAATCAAGCAAAAGATTGTTGGGAAAAAAAACTCCTTCTCATTAATGGTTGAGAATAAATAAATACCTGTGGCATTCCACCAAATTCAAATTTAAATTCAAACTAAGACTAATTCACTCTCCTACAATCAAGGCCAGCTACTCCCTTGATTTTTTTTAAACGAAAAAAACGACATACCAACTACTCCCTTGATTGTTAGATTATTATTTCAAATTAAAGTTAAAAAGATAATAATGGACTTACATGGAGCTATTAAGCACACTCTGCCGACCGGAATAGTTTGACTCACCAATTGATCCATGGACTAAACCTACTCTACTAACCCAAATGATTTGGCCCACTAGTTGACCCATGGAACCTAACATTCTCCACCCCTTGAGCAACAACCTTGTCCTCAAGGTTGGTATCGAAAATTTGTTGTGAAAGACAATCTTGGTAGATCCATGAAGCCTCTGCCTTTTCCTCTTCGAAAATGGCTTTGGTCTCCTCATCCAGTTCTAGGAAAATAATTGTTATGTTTCACATCAATGTCACAATGCAAACTTTTCATCGCAATTATAACACAAGCTATTTTCATGCCTAGCCTGCATTTTGAGCCAATTGAGGCACCTCACAAGCGGCCTCCCCCTTGAATTGATGGTCGCAGAATGCGGTGGGCGGGTTGCAACTAGAACAAAGGGTTTGAAATTGCAACGCGACTTTCATAATCGGTCTTCTTGCATGAGCTAAAACCACTGTGAGCGGCATCATAGTTGGATGGAAAAGCTTAATGACCACACAAATCTCCTCCTTCAAGCCAACGATAAAACACCCGACCAATGCTTTCGCAGGCCATCCTTGGACACAATTTGACAACTTTTCAAATTGCATTTGATACTCACAAACCTTCCGCATTTAGTGCAGCTTTGGGCCTTTGATAAAGCCTCGTTAAAGTCTTCGTAATCCAACGGCCCAAATCGCACAAGGCCTTAACAAATGTATCTCAAGTCATCGTGGGATTAATGCGTTCGTACCATTGGAACCAATGGTTCGCTTTGCCTTCCAAGTGAAAAGACGCAGGGAGCGTCTGATCCTCTAGTCTTCCGGTGTACCTTGAAATTTGAAGAATTGTTCTCCATGACGCACCCACTTTGTTGGATCTGACCTAAGAAACTTTGGAAAATCAATCCGAGCATATCACCCTTGAATTGATCCTCCTTTGCTAAAGTTGTTGCTGATTGAAACCACTGATTCCTCATGGTCTTTGTAGTTGTGGCAGGTTTGATTTCGAAAGACCTCATTCTGAATTAAGAGAGCTTCATAGATTCTTTGAACTCTCACAAGACTGACTTCACTTCTGCCATATCCTTCTCGATGATCACCACTCCGTCTTCCATCTTGTGCTTTGACATACCCAAACCCGTCTTTAATACCAAATTGCACAATTGTACTCTAATGATTGAGATAACTAGTCCAAATTCAAGAATGGATAGGCTCCTTGCAATCAAGTAAAAGATTGTTGGGGGGAAATTCTCTTCTTTTAATTAATGATTGAGAATACATAAATACTTTTGACATTCCACCAAATTTAAATTTAACTTCAAACTAAGACTAATCTACTCTCCAATAGTCAATGGCATCTACTCCCTTGATTGTTGGATTATTATTTCAAATTGAAATTGAAATTGAAATTGAAATTTAAAGATAATAATGGATCTTAAGTGGAGTTGTTAGGCCCACTCTATTGATCCAAATGGGGACAAACCATTGAAGTGAGGAGCCGCCCTTGAGGCGCCTCAATTGGTCTGAAATGCAGGCTAGGTATGAAAAGAGCTTGTGTTATAATTGTGATGAAAGGTTTGAAGTTTGCACAAGGACACCAATGTAAACGCAACAATTATTTTTGCGAGAGGTGAATGAGGAGACCAAAACTATTTTCGAAAAGG
The DNA here is from genome assembly GCA_003013855.2 of Liriodendron chinense. NCBI lineage: Eukaryota > Viridiplantae > Streptophyta > Magnoliopsida > Magnoliales > Magnoliaceae > Liriodendron > Liriodendron chinense. Next base: position 291,226 of record ML058403.1, read on the forward strand.
AAAGGGCTTCATGGATCGACCAAAATCATATTTCACAGCAAATTTCTAATACCAAGGATAAGGTTGTTGCTCAAAGGGTGGGGAATGCTAGGGCCCATGGGTCAACTAGTGGGCTAAACCATTCGGATTAGCAAAGTGGGGCCTAGTTTATGGGTCAACTTGAGAGCCAAATCATTCAGGTCAAAAGAGTGAGCCTAGTAACTCCACTTAAGATCCATTATTATCTTTGAATTTCAATTTGAATTTTGAATTTGAAATAATACTCCAACAATCAAGGGAGTAGTTGGCCTTGATTGTAAGAGAATAGATTAGTCTTAGTTTGAATTTGAACTTGAATTTGGTGGAATGCCACAAGAGTGTGTGTGTGTGTGTGTGTGTGTGTGTGTGTGTGTGTGTGTGTGTGTGTATTTTATGATGTCAGGGTGCCCCCGCTCCATTTTAAGGCAAGACTATTCCCCGTGGATGCACAAAATCACCCGCGAACCACCACGACCTGAATGAAAAGAAGAGAATTTTCCCAACAATCTTTTGCTTGATTGCAAAGAGGGTCAGTTCAACTACGAATTTGGACTAGTTATCTCAATCATCCGAGTACGATCATACCATTTGGTATTAGAGATAACTAGTCCAAAAGGTACGACCATGGGTCAACTAGGGGGGCAAATCATTTGGGTCAGTGGAGTGGGCCTACTCCATTGGTCAATTGGTGACCCAAACCATTCGGTAGTAGAGCGCCTAGTAGCTTCACTTAAGACTCATTATTATCATTGAATTTCATTTGAATTTTGAATTTAAAATAATAATCCAACAATTAAGGGAGTAGTTGGCATCACTAAAAAAAAATCAGGGAAGTAGTTGGCCTTGATTGTATGAGAGTGGATTTGTCTTAGTTTGAATTTAAATTTAAATATGGTGGAATGTCACAAGTATTTATGTATTTTCAACCAGTAATGAAAAAAAGAGAATTTTTCCCTAACAATCTTTTGCATGATTGCAGAGAGGGTCAATCCATCAGCGAATTTGAACTAGTTATCTGAATCATTTGAGTACGGTCATATCAGGATGTAATTAAGGGCCTGTGCCAGACCACTACCTAGAATGTAACGACCCCAAACATTAATGAAAGCCACCCAACCTAACTTTCTTTGGATGTATAATGTGCAAACATTAGCAATTATTCGTAGAGTGGGTTCCAAATACCCAATAATCCCTCAAGGATAGCAACAACTCTTAGATGCAATCAATAAACCCCAAAACCCCCTTTACTATGAATTATCCCTTTCACACGCCTCACTAGCTAATCAGCTATCTGATGTTGCTGCCTCTCATGGTTTACCTATGACAACAACCACGACTATGCTAAGGTCTACACTCTACACACAATTCCCAAACAACTAAGCTCAACAAACACTTTTCGTATGAAACATCATGTCAAATGTTCAGCTTGCCCAAACTACTACACATCCAGACTACAACTAGCAAAATATGACTGCAATACAATGATGTAGACTGCAACCAAAGTGGAAAACCATGACCCCCACAATATTTTGGTACAATAATATTTGGGATTATTATCAAATTTGGGGGGTTCTTGGGATCTGGTTCAGACAATATCACAAAATATATAAGCTGCTAAGGGTGTAATTGAAATAGGGAAACATCAATATGAAATAGGAGGGAAAAAGTAAATGAGAGAGAGACAGAGTCAGCGAAAGAATGAAAGTTAGGAAAAAAGAAAAGAAAAGGTACTACGAAAATCACAAATTTAGGCATTTTAAACAGACGGTAAATATGTTACTATCAGAAAGATATTGGAACCACTGTTTTGAATAGAGTTCGTAGCACAGTGCAAATACACACTATACAATGCATACTGTGTAGAGTAGGTCATGAACAATACTCGTTTTAAGCTATAGAATCTTAAGTCTTTTGGTGTGTTTTTGTTATGTTAGTTCAATGCCTATTTGTAGATGGCGATGACTCATCCACCTCACACATGACACTAGGTGATTATCTAGACCATTCAAACTTCGGGTCCTATTGTGGATGGAGCATATGCCTAGAATCATGCCTAGAATCACGCATGGCAATAACGTACAGGCATGCCAAGTGTAAAACTGACATTCGAATCTAGCTTTCATGAAACAAAGTCATTCGAAAGCCTTAACATTCCACCACAAGACACATCTATACCCAAAAATCAGTGATTCAATACTCTCAGATCAGACAGCCATTAAAGATGAAATTATAGGGGAGTAGTCAGCCCTATGAGAAGATCCAATGACTAAATTTCCGTGGGCGTTGGAGCCCAATCAAAGAAGAATTTTGAGATTTCCCCATTTCGCATCCATAGAATCGTGGAGCTCAAGACTTAGATTTTCTTTATTGATTTAAAGCTAAAAAGAGGTATGTTTATTACTCTTACTCTTGGTTAATGAATTATATTTCATTTTGATTGATTTAGGGTAGTTTTTGGCATTTTTTTTCAACATTTTCCTTTTTGAGAGGCCAGTTTCTATGCAACATTGTAGAATAAGCTTGTTCTACAACTGTTTCTTCTGTGGAACCTACTGTGGTGTGTGTATGACTATATGGCATGGCATCAAACCAATCTTTTCCATGGTGTGGCGCACATGATGATTGGAGGTCTGACTTCTTTTTCTGGTGGTTGGCAATTGTTTCTATGTTGTTGCCCAGTATCCAACCTGTATAGTCCAACAGGCTTGATCCAAGCATCATGTGGGCCACCACGCTTCAGTTGAGGCTTGAGGGTGACAATCCATTGATTTTGACGGTGTGGCTCACTTCGTGATTGGATACCCTATTTTTTGTGGCATCCCATCATCACAGTTGCACTCTCTTGATGGGCAGGTTGGATGGCATACATAGTCACACACAGTGGGCCCCATATTCAATTGCATAACTTCTACTACATGTTTAGTCATCTAGTGATACTTGACTACCTCTCCTTTTTTACACTAAAAGAAAAAAAGAATTGTTTATATTTGTTTATGTTAAGTGCCATTTGTTGTTATTTTTCAATAAACTAAAAGTAGATAACTTGTTTTGAACATGCTTTTACTTGAAAATGAAGCATACTTTTTTCTATGCCTTTGTTTTATTTTCGCTATTTTTTATATATTTTTCTAGTTACTATATTTTTCCTATTACTTTAATTAAAAAAGTAGAAGTATCAAGTAGCTTACACTCCACAGTTCAGGGTAGATTATAAGCTATTGTCAATTTTTTGAGTACTTCTTGATCAACAACAATCTTATCTAATTCCTCATTCACACTCCTATTGTTATTAAAATTGCATTCCATATACCTTGTTTTAGTCCAATTAATATTAAAACCTCAGATTCTAAAGCATCCCTCCATAGACCATACTTCTAGCTTTACATTTACCCCCTCCCTCGTGTCTTCAATCTAAACTATGTCATCTGCAAACAACATGCACCACAAGACCTCTTCCTATAAATACCTCATTACCTCATCCATTACTAATGCAAAAACATATAGGCTCAATACCAACCCCTAGTGTAAGCTTACGGTAACTGAAAACTCATCTTCCACCAGTGGTCCTCATATTTGTTATCACTCCCTCGTACATATCCTTAATCATGTCCACATATCCTCTTAAGACTCATTTATTTCCCAACATCCACCGGATTATCTATCTAGGGATTCTATCATATGCTTTTCTCTAAGGTCACTGTTGGACATCAAAAAAATCATATGCTTTCCCTAAATCAAGAAAGACCATGTGGAGGTCCTTCCTCTCCTTACATTTCTTCATTAGCTGTCCAAGTAGAAAAGTAGCCTTCCTGGCATGAATCCAAATTAATTTTCCAATACAATAGCCTCATGCCTTAATCTTTGCTCAATCACTCTCTCACAAAGTCTCACAATATGATTCACAAATTTAATTCCACAATTGCAAGTGCAGCTCTGTATGCCACATTTATTTCTGTAAACAGGTATCACTGTACTTCTCCTCCATCCATTTGGCATTTTCTTCGATCTTACAATCTTTTTTTTTGAAAGATAACTGAAATTTATAAAAATAAGGCAATGCCTCTCTTGCACCTCCAAACCTCCACTGGTATACCATCTAATCCTAAGGCCTTCCTATCTTCATCTTTCTCAAAGCTTCTTTCACTTCAAATATCTCAATTCTAGAAAAGTATCTATGATCTCCAACCTCATGTGAGCTTATGATCCCTTCTATTACGTGGGATTAAATGGTATGGAATTGCATTAGAGATGGAATTAACACCATTATTGCACAATGATTGCATGTCTGGAAATACCATAGCATTTTGATTGTCCCATCCCATGTTTGGGATCAAATCCTTCCTTTGGGAAAAATTGTATTAAGTGAAGCCTGCGTTTGGTGGACCATGGAATTGCAATCCACGGACCAGATTTCACAATAGATGCCAGCCACTTGTACGCATATGTAACTTGAATGTCATTTGTAAAGGGTGCATATGAAAGGACAACGTGGATAAAACACACGCATCAACGTGGGGCCCACAGATGTAGCGGAATTCGAAATTCATAATTAATCCTACAGTATCTACTATTGGCACTAGATGATATGATAATGAGATTGATCCAATCCTTCTCGTCGTTTCCAAATGCTGGATGGAATTTGCATGGTACCAAATGCAATTCCATACCACCACCTTTTTTTTCTTTTCTTTTTTTTTACACACCACCACCCCCACATGCACCCTTTACAAACATCCACATGCACCCTTTACAGGTGACATTAGAGTTGCATATGCATGCAGGTGGCCAACATCAATTGCGAAATCTGGTTGATTGCAATTCCATGGTCCACCAAATGCAAGTTTCACTTAATACGGCGTTTTTTACAAAGAAAGAATTTGATCCTAGACGTGGGATTGGACTGTCAAAATACCATGGTACTTCTAGACATGCAATCATTGTGCAATAATGGTGTTAATTCCTTCTAATGCAATCCATACCATTTAATCGTGCATACCAAACAGGCCCTAATGGTGTTAATTCCATACCATTTAATACCATTGTCCAAACAGGCCCTAAGTTGTTAAAATGAACGTCATTTAACAAGTTCTGGAAATCGCATCTCCACCTTCCATTGATCCAATCACCCTTTACCCAATACCCTCCAGTCATCACTCTTAGTGCACCTAACAAGAACTAGGTCCCTACCCTTCGTATTTCTCATTCTTGCAAGTTTGAGGACATCCTATCTTCTCGTCCCCAATCTATTGTATGGATCATCATATGCCTTAAGTTCAGCCTACAATTAGCATTTACGGAAACGAAATTATATGATCCTCAACCCAATAATTGGGTTGTCAGTTCATACAAGTGCCGCAAATGGTTCAGTGATCCAGACCATTGGTCTGTCAGGACCCATAGAGTATGGACAGTGCCCCATGAATCTCCTAAATAGGGCCATACTAATTCCTACACTTCCAGTCTGCAGCCTGCAAATAGGTGATTGAGAAGAGAAATATGACACAGTCCACAGTAAACTTAACCAAGAAACCAGGTAGGTGGTAAGGATCTTCCTGTCCAGGAGATATTCAGGGCATGGTCCGTCCACAGTGGGGCCTAACAAAATGGCCTAGATCATCAATCCTGACTATAGGGCCCATCGATGTATGAATTGTATATCCACGCCATCCATCTTTTTGGCCAGGTTATAGTAGGGCATGGTCCCAAAAATGAAGCAGATACAAATTTTAGGCGGACCACGCCAGAGGAAACAGTGGTCATTGAACACTCACCATTAAAAACTTCCTAGGGTCCACCCTAATGTTTATTGATCACCCAACCTGTTGATAAAGTAAAATAGACCTCGATGAAAGGAAAAAAACAAATATCAGCTTGATCGAAATCTTTTGTGGCCCAAAAAATGTTTTTAATGGTGGCCATTCAATGACCACTGTTTCATGTGGTGTGGTCCACCTGAAATTTGTATCTGCTTCAGTTTTTGCACCATGCAGTAAAATAGGCTAGCAAAACAGATGGACGGCATGGATGTGCAGTGCGTATATTGAGGTGGGCCCTACGGTTAGGTTCCCGCGGTGGTCGCAGCCACAATGCTGGTTTCAAGGTCGCAGCCTAGTCAAACTTGATTTTTGAATAGGGAGGAATTTGTAATGCCTATTTGGGGATTTCTATCCCATATGCAGAAATATTTTAACAATCTGAGTTGTCCTTCATCTTGAAAATTGAATGGACTAGTCACAATTTACAATTCTAGATCCAAAATTCTTAATTAATGGATGACACTATATTTTTTTTTAAATAGCTAAATACTCACTTCTATGAGATCCGAGCCATTCACCGGATTGGACCCACTGTGTAGATGCCTTATGTCAAATGATATGCCATTCTCATCATGTGGGACAATTATATGAATGCCTACCAATCTGATGTCTCAAGTGAACCACGACACAAGAAACAATGGTCATTGAATGCCCCCCATTAAAAACTTATTTGGGCCCACAAAAGTTTCGAATGGATGAATAAATTGGATAGTTGGATGGATGGATGGATACATGGGATGGATGGATGGATTAGATGGTTAGATGGATTGTAGGATTTTCGTTATTCTTGAAGTGATTTCTTACGGTAGCACATGCTTTTAGGTTTCCATTAAACGAAAACTTATTCTATATGCATTCCTTTTATAATTTTTTTATTCCTAAATATGCAAATATGTGTATTTAGGCATATCTTGAAGTTTCACAGAAAATTCCACCATTTTTCCCTTGCTTCCCCTGCATTTCCAGTTATCTGCGATACTGATATTGTTTCTTTATCTCCAGCCAACAAAACTTGTAAAGATACCAACAACTAGAACGTTGTCAAAAACTCATCTTCCACCCGTGGTCCTCATATTTGTTATCACTCCCTCATACATATCCTTAATCATGTCAACATATCCTCTTAAAACTCATTTATTTCCCAACACTCACCAAATTATTTCCCTAAACCCTGAAGATACAGACAACTAGAACATTGTCGAAAACTCATCTTCCACCCGTGATCCTCATATTTGTTATCACTCTCTCATACATATCCTTAATCATGTCAACATATCCTCTTAAAACTCATTTATTTCCCAACACCAACCAAATTATCTCTCTAGGGACTCTGTCATATGCTAAGCCCATGGTTGGAAAAAATAAAAAATAAAAAAATCAAATGCTTTCTCTAAATCAAGAAAGACCAAGAGATCCTTACTCATCTCCCTATATTTTTTCATTAACTGCTTAAGTAGAAAAGTAGCCTTGCTAGCATAAATTCAAATTAATTTTCTAATACAATAGCCTCATGCCTTAATCTTTGCTCAATCACTCTCTCACAAAGTCTCACAATATGATTCATAAATTTAATTCCACAATTGCAAGTGCAGCTCTATATGGCACATTTATTTCTGTAAATGGGTATCAATGTACTTTTCTTCCATCCATTTGGCATTTTCTTCAATCTTACAATCTTGTTGAATAATTTTGTCAACCAAAATAAGTCAATGCCTCTCATGCACTTCCAAACCTCCACTGGTATACCATCTAATCCTAAGGCCTTCCTATCTTCATCTTTCTCAAAGCTTCTTTCACTTCAAATATCTCAATTCTACAAAAGTATCTATGATCTCCAACCTCATTTGAGCTTTTGATTCCTTCTATTTGGGCTTGGTTGGTGCATGGTATTAGGTGGGATTAGGTGGTATGGAATTGCATTTGGTCCCATGCAAATTCCATCTGGAATGTGAAAACAACGAGAAGAATTGGATCAATCCCGATATCATATTATCTAGTGCCAATAGTAGATACTATGGGATTTCTGGTGGTTTTCAAAATCCATTACATCTATGGGCCCCACGTTGATGAGTGTGTTTTATCCATGCTGTCTTTTTGTATGCACCCTTTACACATGACATGCAAGTTACATGTGCGTACAGGTGGTCGGCATCAGTTGTGAAATCCAGTACGTGGATTGCACTTTCATTGTCCACCAAACGTAGGCTTCACTTAATACAATGTTTTTCCCAAAGGAAAGATTTGATCCCAAACGTGGGATGGAACAATCAAAATGTCATGGTATTTCCAGACATGCAATCATTGTGTAATAATGGTGTTAATTCCAACTAAGGCAATTCCATACCATTTAATCCTACGTACCAAACCGGCACTTATGCGGTATTAGATGGGATTAGGTGGTATGGAATTGCATTTAATCCTATGCAAATTCCATCCAGTGTTTGGAAACAACAAGGATTGGATTAATCCCCGTATCATACATTCTAGAGCCAATGGTGGATACTAAAGGATTTCTGGTGGATTTTGAAATTCGCTACATATGTGGGGCCCACGTTGATGCGTTTTATCCACGTCGTCCATCCATATGTGTCCTTTACGCGTGACATTCAAGTTGCACATGAGTACATATGATCGACATCAGTTGTGAAATGTGGTTCGTTGATTACAATTCTATGGTCCGCCAAATGCAGGCTTCACTTAATATAGTGTATTTTCCAAGGAAATAATTTGATCCCAAACATGGGATTGATGGTGAAAATACTATGGTATTTCCAGACATGTAAATCCATGTAAATCATTATGCAATAATGGCCTGTTTGGAACAAGGGATTAGGTGGGACTGTCCCATGCAAATTCCATTTGCAAATTGGAAACCACAGGAATAATCATATTAATCTAGGTATCATATCATCCGGTCCCAATAATAGATACTGCAGGATTTTTTGTTCGAAATCCACTACATGTGTGTGCACAACCTTGATGCATGTGTTTTATCCACATTGTTCATCCACAGCACCCTTTACATGTGACATTCGAGTTGCATATGCATACAAGTGGCCGGCATCAATTGTGAAATCTGGTTTGTTGATTGCAATTCCATGGTCCACCAAATGCAGGTTTCACTTAATATGGCGTTTTTGGCAAAGAAAGAATTTGACCCAAACATGGGATTCAAAGGTCAAAATACCATGGTACTTCCAGACATGCAATCATTGTGCAATAAAGGTGTTAATTCCTTCTTATGCGATTCCATACCATCTAATTGTGCGTACCAAACAGGCCCTAATGGTGTTAATTCCATCTAATGCAATTCCATACCATTTAATGCCGCTGTCCAAACAGGCCCTAAGTTGTTAAAATGAACGTCATTTAACAAGTTCTGGAAATAGCGTCTCCACCTTCCATTGATCCAATCACCCTTACCCAATACCCTCCAGTCATCACTCTTAGTGCACCAAACAAGAATTAGGTCCCTACCCTTCGTATTTCTCATTCTTACAAGTTTGAGGAATTCCTATCTTCTCTTGTCCCCAATCTATTGCATGGATCATCATATCCCTTATGTTTAGCTTACAATTAGCATTTAGTAAAGCGAAATTATATGATCCTCAACCCAATAATTGGGTTGTCAGTTCATACAAGTGCCGCAAATGGTTCAGTGATCTGGACCATTGGTCCATCAGGACCCATAGAGGATGGACTGTGCCCCAAGAATCTCCTAAATAGGACCATACTAATTCCTACACTACCAATATGCAGCCTGCAAATAGGTGATTGAGAAGAGAAATATAGAAACGGTTCACATTAAACTAAACCAAGAACCTAGGTTGGTGGTAAGTATCTTCCTGTCCAGCAAAATGGCCTAGATCACCAATCCATGTGCTACACTTTTGCAGAATGAAAACCCACGAGCATTGTGCATGTCCTCAGGTCAATTGTCATTTAATTCCTCTTTGCCGAATTGCAGATAAAATATCATATAATTCCTCTTTGCTGAACCACAGAACGCCCAAAGAATGTGAAGGATGAAAAAGAAACCATAGCATCCTTGACCCGACGCTTTGCATGCTATACCAGGGTTTTCATTTCTGATAAGTGGGGCCCATGGTTCAGCAACCCAGCTAACTGTAAGCTGGGCCACACCATGGATGGACTTCAACCAGAAAAACCTACCTTGTAAAACAATCCAAACCTTTTGATTTGTAGCTTGTAAACACAGAGCTAAAAGGGAAATACAACAAAGGTCCACAGCCGACTGAAGAAAAAGCCCGAGATTATCCGCTAGGATCTTCTGATCTGGGACAGCTCAGGTCATGGCCATCCACGGGTCAGACACAATAGACCAATGATCAGGATTACCGAATTGTGGGCTCCACATGTCAGAACCAAAAGTGCAAGCATACTGTGTAAGGGTTTGTTTTGCCTCTGTCATAACTCACGATCAAGTGTCTGTTGCCGCACACTGGGGCCCACATGCTGATCATTCCAATGATCAGGACTGTCCATATTGAAGACTCTGTGCTAGATACGCAATGCTAAGAAACAAACACTGAACAGATGACTGTTACAATGATATATTTAAAACAGTAAAAAAATTCCCAATGACGAAGTCCGTTGATACACACTGGGGGCCACATGCTAATCATTCCAATGATCAAAACCGCCCATATTGAAGACTCTGTGCTAGACACGCAATGCTAAGAAATGGACACTGAACAAATGACTGTTACAACTTACAATCACTATCTATTGATATATTTAAAACAGTTAAAACAAATTCTCAATGATGAAGTGTCTGTTGCCAGACTGGGGCCCACATGCTGATCATTCCAATGATCAGAACCGTCCATCTTGAGGACTGTGCTAGATACGCAATGCTAAGAAACGCACACTGAACAGATGACTGTCACAATCACTATCTGTTGATATATTTAAAACAGTAAAAACAAATTCCCAATGTCTCGCATTCGAATCTTATAATCAAAGGTAAGGATCATCATTAAGGCACGATTATGGGAAAAATAGCTTATTTACGGTAGAAAGGAGAACATGGACGGCTCAAATCACATGACCATCTCAGCATATGGGCCCCATTTGTTGGTGACACGAGCTGGATAGTACGACTCAACAGAGTAAAAACGAACTCTGGTGTGAAATGCTTGGGACCGTGGATCGTATAATTCCTCAAAACTAGAAGGGGAAAAAAGAAAAAGAAATGGAATCGATCGACAGAGGAAGATGAAAATCGCAGCTCGAGCATCTCGATCTTTCGTATCGAGATTGGGAGAACGGCGATTTCAAACAGAATGCGAGGGAGAACGGCGATTTCAAACAGAATGCGAGGGAGATTCGATTGGAGTAGTGAGAAATCGAGGAAAGAAGGAGGAGCGTAGATCATACCACGTTTGTGGCCCATTTCTCTTCGTCTTGGAACTGAGAGTAGCAGAAATCCTTCAAATTCTCGAATGAAATCGCAGAATCCGCCATGGAAGCAGAGAGAGAGAGAAAGAGAGAGAGAAAGAGAGAGAGAGGTTAGGGTTTTGAGAAGAGGGTTAGGGTTTTGGGTTTGGTTTTGGCGATCCCCTCAGGAGTATATGATCCGCCCTGGGCATTGTTGAGTACAAACGAGTTTCCGATTCTAACAAGTGGGGGCCATCATTCCGTTATCCAGACCGTTAATCTTGATGCAAAAGTACGATCAATGGCGCACAAGAACGGGCTCGGGCCTGTAAATCAAAATTTTGAATAGGGCGGCCCGACGGACCGGCCCGAAATAGTTCAAAACCCGGGCCGAGACATACGCCAGGCCCGGCCCGTTGACAGCCCTAGCGGAGTTCCACCGTGATGTCCGCATTACATCCAGTCCGTCCTTCAGTTTTGCTAACCTATACATGGCCAACTCAAGACGCAAGTAGGCCACATCACATTAAATGGCTTATCTACATAGTACATCCATTTTGTGGGCTGATTTTAAGGCATGAACCCAAAATTAAAGCAGATCCAAACCTCAAGTGGACCACACCACATGAAATAGTGGGTTGAACACCTACCATTAAAACCTTTTACAACCACTATCTTCCTATAGAGTGGGCCACTTGAGCTTCAAATCTGCCTCATTTTTTGGCTTGTGCCCTAAAATGTGAAACAATAGAGCTGGCAGCTACATAAAACAGTAGAGATGGGAATTATAGTTGGTTGAAATTTGCTTAGGCATACCTACATCACATTCACTCCATGCATCAAGCTAATACTTTTAGGACACCAGCCAAAAAAAGTAGATCCAAACTCAAGTAGACCACACCATACGAAATGAAACCCATCGTTGAAACCCCCCTAAGCCACCATGATAGTAGTGTCTAGGCAACATCTGCACTATCCATGATTTTAATGGCTCATGCCAGGACATCATCTAAAAGTAGGCTATTCAAGGACTCAAGTAGGCCACACCACAAGAAAAATAGCAAAATGGAAAAGACCACCATTGAAACCTTTTAGCCCCCTGGATATCCATGCAACATCTACTCTTGTCCATAAGTTCTCCCATCTCATGTTAGGACTTGAGCCAAAAATTGGAGCAGATCCAAAACTGCAGTGAGATATGATGTTGTTCACCTCTTTGTTGTTGTCGCCCAATTTTTACAAGATTTTTAATCATGAAATATTTGCCTAATATTTGCGTATTGATAGTACCATGGCTGGTAATGGGTTGGGCAGCCTAGCTTTGTAAGGCCATGGCTTGGGCCCTGAACTTGGCTTGAGGGGAACCCAAGCCAATGATGATTGGGTCAGCTTAGCCCATTTGCCTAGTTGAATCATCAAATTGACACTGTTGTACAATAAACATTGGATATGATGATCCATCCTCACACTTGTGGCCCACTTCATTCATTTGAGTAATGTATTTCTCAATTATAGGGCAAATATAGTGTTTGGCTTGAGCCGCCCTGAGTAACATAGACACATGTGCGGAGGTGAGTGTATTGTTAGATCAATACTTTAAGAACCTGCAAAGTAAGAGCCATACAACTAAAATCTTAATCCTTACATGTTCTTAAGTTTAAAGATTAATTACTTTTTCAAACATGATCAAACCTTATCATAATCTAGACAAATGAACCTGTAGACTAATGACTTGATTTCAATCCATCAATGTAAGTACTCATTAGGTCCAACAAAATCATGTATAATGATACACTGGCACTTCCATGTTGGGTAGTGTGTTGATACCAAGTCAGCTCTGATGGCACTTTCCACCTTAACCCAAATTAGTACCCTTACATCGAATGTCCATTCATTTCATTAGGTGACGACGGTAAACTAGCTTAAACCTTAGGATAATTATCATATAATAAAGTATTGAGATCCACGAACCACAATTGTCCTCTTGATCAATGATCACTATATATCCAATCTCGAGTTTCAGAGAATACATAGAGGAATCACTCCTCTAATTAACCCATACTCATGTATATTTAAGTTAACGCTATATATTAACTAAGGCATAACATCTTGTCCATCAATGACACTTGGTCATTATGATCTACCTGTTGAGATTGCCATTGTCATATCCACATAGTCAAGGATTGGGCTCATGTTTTCTGAACACAAGAAGGGCAAACTTAGACTTGAAATCCATGCTAGATGGGCGAGCCAAGCTGGCCCTAGGATAATGATGAATAGCTTGCCCCGGCCATTAGCTCGGTCAGGATCATCAAGCCATTGTTGTACAAAAGGAATGGATGGCTTAAAAATGCTTCCAAGCGGCCCAAATTCAACATGCATGTATAGTCTGGTGTAACTCTCGGACAGAGGATTACATTTCAATAGTTAAGACCATTTATACTATGGAATTTGTTGTGGATGGACATGATAGTCATAAAAAATTTATCAGACTATTTCAAACCAGTACTTTCACTCTTTTTCCATAGGACTGGCCCCCGACCTATAGGATTAGGGTTAGGGCTAAAGACTTTTTTGCTTGATTAGGGCAGAGGCTCAGGGTACTACGATGGGGCTAGGGCCAATCCGAACCTGGCATAGCCCGGCCCATTACCACCCCTAAAAGGATGTCTAAAACCAGACATTTGATAGTAATTGAAATTTAGCCATGCATAGCTTGTTCTAGCCACACTTGTAAAAGTCCTTTTCATTGGATTGCATAGTCCTGCACATTGAGAACTTAAGACATGGCGCATGCGCTTACAACTGCATATGTAACCATGTTAGGTGCTTGAAGATGTATAGTAACACCTGGCATGTTTGAAGACATTCATAGGCCTTTATATGTATGTGTCAAATAGGCACATAAAGGCCGCCCCTCCCCCCGATCTAAAAGTAGCTATGCATAGTATATTTATAAGGGTTTGAATTTAATTACTAAATCAACTTTAATAATCTTAATTAATGTACGTATGTAATGTTTCACATAATGATTGTAACAAGCATGTTGAAATATATACTTTGGTCGAAAATGATGAAATTCCAAGTGTTGAATAGGCCACAAGCATAGGATCATAACCAAGCGACTAACCAACAAATTATAACCATTGATTTACATGGATAATGTTTGGACTGCACAAATCATCCTATTGAAGTAATTTTAGTGATGCAGTTAATAATATAATTATTTTGGAATAATCATCAGTGGGCCACATTAGTAGGCCAATGATGCACATGTTACACATTTGACTCATGGAAGGATTTCAGATGCAATCCTAGCTTTCATCTTGGATTTCAAATCTCTTTGGTGCCAAAAAGATAGGGATTTGAAATCCCTTCAAATTTATGGTGCCAAACTACCCGCACATGTAAAATCCATGGGCTTGGATTTATCACAACCATTCTTTGTAGCATTGTAGCTGAGGTGTTTAATTTTTTTTGGGTTAGTACACACACCCACATTGCTAGTCACACTTCAGTTTTAGCCACCCCTATGTGAGAATCGATACCAGGAGCTCAGTGTTGAGATGTGGTCATCTTCACTTAGTCTACCACCTCCCAAAGGAGCTCGGATTAGGTGCTACCCCCCACCAGGATGCATGAGGAGACGGACGCCTACATGGTATGTTGCCATTGGTCGATGAAGCAGGTCCGCGCCTGTGTGGAGCCCACCATGCAATGTGACACGTAGGCATCCATCTCTTAGTGCGTCTAGGTGGGGGTATTACCTTATCCAAGCCCCTCCCAGAGGCGTGGGTGTTTGTAGCTGAAGTGTTTACCTGCTAAGAATATTATATTGGAAGTGCAAGGAGTATGGTCCACCTAAGTTTAGAATTAGGCTATTTTTTCGAGTGTTTGTTCGTCCAGGCTCACCTGATGAACGGATTGGATGTAATACACAAAACATAGCTTGCCCCGCACAGAACCTATGGTTGGCATTCCTTCTCGATTGTTCCACGTGGAGTGTCCCACCCGAGTATTGAATTAGATTGAATTTCGGTATCCGGGGATAAAATGGGGGGACTCATCTGATGTATGGATTGGATTTCACATGCATGACACGGTGGGCCCACAGAGCTTGATTGTTCGTTGCACGTGCACCCACAACAGGTGGTGTAGACGATTCCGGTCACGAAATCTAAAAGCAAAAATCAATTGCAATCTCCCAACCAACCATAGCCCGCCACGTGTCATCGAATTCCACGACCCTTTTCCTGTGATTCTCATTCGAACACATCCCATCATCTTCCCACCAAAAAAAAAGAAAAAAAGAGAAATTAAAAAAAAAAAAAGAAGTTCAGATGGGAGTTATGGGATTTTGTAGCAGCAGTGCAATGTTCCTCTCTTCTCCTGCAACCACCAGAGCCACAGCTACAAATGGCCCACTTCGTCTACAATCAACGGCCACGCAAAAGCCAACATCAGCTACAAGAAATGGCCCACTTCTTATACAATCAATGGCCACCCAAAAGCCCACATCAGCCACTAAAACTGTGAGCAACAGGAAGGTGAGTTCAATCTCCACATCTGTTTTTGGTAGCTAATGATCTTTTCTGATGATTTTACATTTGGGTTTTTTATTTAAGATCTAAATGCATCTGATTATAATGAATTTATGGATTTTTATATATAATTTTTGTGATTAATTCATTAATTTTCAGTAGTAATAATCCTTTTATGGAAGAGATCCAAATTCCAATGCCTTTTGTGCTTCCATTTCGTGTACTGGACATGGGGCACAAGTGTCTGGTGATCCGGACCATTCATTTCCTGGGCTCTACCGTTGATTGGATATTGGCCAAAAATTACGTCGATCAGACTACCGTTACCATCTAATAATTGATATATTTTTTTTCTCACTGAATGGAAGCTGTTTAGTCTGCATTTGTATGCTGTGGATTCAAGGGGTTATGATTGTCCAAACCGTTTGATTTTCTGTATGTGGTTGATGCGCTATTGGACCCACTGAATGAACGGTTCTGATC
The DNA here is from genome assembly GCA_003013855.2 of Liriodendron chinense. Taxonomy (NCBI): domain Eukaryota; kingdom Viridiplantae; phylum Streptophyta; class Magnoliopsida; order Magnoliales; family Magnoliaceae; genus Liriodendron; species Liriodendron chinense. The sequence continues at coordinate 307,484 of ML058403.1, forward strand.
TCGCCCATGGCATGGAGGCTTGGTCCGAATCAGCTACCATCTTTGAATGTGCTTTTTAACTTCTTTTTTTTTTTTTTTTGGGGTTCAGACACCCTATTGTTAGTACACCCACCCACCCCTGTTAGTCACATCACAATGTTAGCCACCTCCACTATGGGAATCGATGCCATGACCTCAGCGTTGAAACGAGGCTATCTTCAGTCAGTCTGCCACTTGAGCTATGGACCTGGGTGTAATGTGATTTTTAACTTGAGTATGCTGGTGGGCATGTCCCAAGAGTGACCCACTGGTGGTGAAGTGGCATACATGCATGAGATATGCACCATTCATCAATTTGGCCCCAGGTGAATGTGTCCTGGCCCAAAAATAAGTCTGCTCCACTAATTAGGTAGGCCATGCATGTATGATTAAAATTGAACATTAAAACAAAAGATAATCAATGGTCCTAATTCACTATGCATGTGCGGTCACCTGATGAGTGAACCGGCTAGATGAATTGTGGCCTGGATATCATACACACTTGCCTCTTTGGCACATGTGGGATGTGTTTGGCACTTGCAGATGGGCGGATGCAAGTAGCATTCCTTTCTTTTTTTTTTGGCAGATGGAATTGTCTGAATCTGACTACTTTTCCTGTATTGGAATCTAATGAATACTTATTTTTATTTTTGGGATATGGGTTTTTTGTGTTTTATGTTTCATTAGTAATTTACCCAAGTCATTCAAGATGCATCATCAATAGAAAATACGAACTTAGAAAATTCAGAATAATCCAACATAGGAGTTATCCATACATCTGAATAAGTGAAAAAAGGATACTATGTTATTTATTCTCACTGCTGGGTAAAGTACTCATATGATGCTTTGGGAATTCATAGGTATCACATGATAATGGACTATTACCAAGAAGTGGGAAAAATCATATTTAGAACACGAATTGAAAGGTGGCTAATGCGACAATGCCACCTATGGAGTTCTTCTTTATTCATATTGAGAAAACCAGTAACCTGAGAGCTGGTATGAGAGTCAGAGATATTACCCTGGCTCTTCATGCCACCACCAATCACCTTCTTCGTTTGCAGTTGCAGGTCTTGAAAAACACAATGATCCAGAAAAAAAGGTTATAAACATTTTAGGGTTTTGTAGCAAGCTTTGGAACATAAAGGATAGAAGGTAAGGAGATGTATGAAGATAAGGGAATGACACCTTTCCCTGTAATGTCAATGAAGGTGTCATCCATGATCTTCACTTTTCTTGGTGTAGAGTAGGTGGAGGAGGAAAAGTATTTGGTTGTGCCAGACGTGATTGGTGGCACCTGGTTCAATCACACAAGGACTAGATTAATAGTAGAAGTAATGTGAAGGGCAGAAGATGCGCTCCTGTCTGCATGTGGTTGGAGGACTCAAATGCAAACTTACTTAGAGACTAGCCATCTTATGAAGCATGGAGTCATGATCAGTTTGAGGGATTTGGACCATATTATATGAGGATTGTGGTTAGTTGTATGATTGGAAGTGAAAGGTTCCATTCTTTCAATAGACGTATAATAAGCTCTTCGTTTGATCATTTAAGGCGGCTTACTATAAAGGTTCCAACAAGGATCGATAAAATGATTCTTTTGCTTACAATGGATATAGAAGTGTTTTTCTTTGCCACGACGAATACCATGCACCACTTTGTCATGGCTAAAATTGTTTTCTTGACTTGAGGGCCCTTTGGAGAAAGTGCTGGTTTTCTATGGTAGGAATTGATGTTTCCATCACTCTCCTTTGTTGCTCATCCACAAGGAGTGTTAGGATCCGTGGAGCTTGATCATCAGAAATGTTTTGTTCATCCAGCCAACACTTTTTCATAATTTCACAAGGAGTTTTATGTAAACCCTAGTTCGTGGGTAATATATATTTTATCGTGAGAGAGAGAGAGCCGTCATTGTATTGAGAGCCGCTTCTTCATTTTTTACCTTTGAGCATAGTGGATTGGTGTGAATTTGTGGATGTACCAAAAGGGAACCACGTAAATCTCTGTGTTGTGGTTTGCATCTTTTCTCTATTTTCTTTTAGTTTTCGATATTGCTGTATGTGGGGTCGAGAAAGTATCCTTCTCCCAGCAAGGAGAAAGGGGTACATGCTGTTGAGGCTAGAGTGGGTTTGATGCTTGAGGATTTGAGTACAAATGGGTTTAAAATATTACTCAATCCTTCTAATAACTCAAATATCCTTTTTATTTATGTTATTTTTTTTGGTGGTTCAGCAGCTTTCAAATGAAAAAAAAAATGGCATCCTCAGAATGTTTCAATTTCTATCAGAGGCTTTGAAGTTTTGTGCACTATTTTGGGTCCGATTTCTCTCTCCGATGAAGAGAAGTCATCCCTAGATGTATTCTGATCCAATTATAACTCATTTACTATGTCTTAAACTTCTTTTATGGAGGAAAGCTAGTACATCCCCCTACTAATCTCTTTGCTCATAGAATTCAACGACCATGAAATGACAAATTGTTGACTTGGCAATCCTGACATTTAGGATCTTCTTTAGATGGCTTAACTAAAGTCCCATCAATATATCCAAGTCTTTGCTTGCCTCCAATAAACATTTCCATTGCTTGTGAACATTGCAAGAAATTGTTTTAGGTCAGCTTAGAATTCGTTATTCAGAGACTTGGATTTTCAGAATATGCATCTCGGAGGCATGTTTAGATATCCCAAATGCAATTTCAGAAGAAGACATAGCCATCAAGACAAAATTACAAGAATAAAGGCCCTATATGTAATTATGTAAATGAGACAGGTCAAGGTGCAATAGAGTGCAGCTAAAAAAGAAAAAAGAAAAAAAAAGGAGATGAACAGTCCAGGGTTGCTTGGTAGGAAATGAAAGATTGAACAAAAAACCCAAAGAAACCAATTTCTTTTAAATACTTGCAGACAAGGAGTGAGAACCCACATTCCATCCTTTGTGAGGGCATTCAATTCTTCTTTGTTTGTGTGAAACATGTGGGTTCATCATCCAATTTTGGAGAGCCATAGGAATCTGACGTCGTATACTTTCTGTGTGACCAAATGGTCATGTGTGTTTGGAGAAGAGATCCCTTCTCGACCACACCAACATCAATATCGAAATCAAAAGAAAAGTAGAAAAAGAGGCAAACCACAACACAACAATTTACGTGGTTCCCTTTTGGTACGTCCATGGATTCACGCCAATCCACTATATTCAAAGGCAAAAACAAAGAAGCAACTCTCAATACTATGATGGCTCTCTCTCTCTCTCTCTCTCTCTCTCTCTCTCTCTATAGAATACATATTAACCCAAACAAACTAGGGTTTACATAAAATTCCATGTAAAATTACGAAATTGCCCTCTGGACTGGGGGCACACCCCCAGACCACCGAGCAAGGGGGTTCTACCCCCTTGCGACCCCTAGTGAGCTCAAGTGATGGCTGGACGAGCAGTACACCTCTGATGATCAAGCTCCACAGATCCTAACAATGTGATGGGTCTTTGTAACTGGATTCGTTTGAGGCTGCCCATGAAGATCCTCCAAAAGGGTCATACGGAATTTGGCGATCGGTGGTGAATCTGTACCGATGAAGAGACTGGAGGATAGTTATTAGAGATCAACTAAGTTGGCCCACTAGAAGAAGGATGTGGAACTGAGAAGGCCGAGCATGGAGCAATAACAGGTCGATCCATAGTGGATATAGGAGTGATCAACATGTGTTGTGAAGACATATGAAGACCTGTAAAAGGAAAGCATGTTTCATCAAATATAACATGGTAGGCGATTACAATTTTCCTTGTGAATCCTTTGTTTCATCAATTGATGAGACGGACCTTTTACCTTTCTTGTGGTGAGGTCCAAGCACTTTATCCTTTGTGCATAGAGCTGTAGCCCAAGATACACCTCTAGTGGATCGAAACTCCATGTTGTGAGACTGGTAGGGTTGCATGTAGGGTCAGCAGGCTTACCCAAAGACCCTTAGCATCTTGTAGGCAGGGGTTGGTCTTAAATAACTTCTACATGGGAGATTGATTGTTGAGGACTGGCGTAGGCAGCCTGTTAATCAAGAAGATATCTGTTTCAAAAACACGATACCAATATTCTAATATGTCTATGTTTCCTCTCTGCACTTCCATTCCACTCGTGTCTGTGAGGACATGACACGATGAGTAATCCCGTGGGCACTTTAAAATTTGGCCAAGTCCTGAAATTCACCTCCCCAATCCAATCAGGAAATTAATTTTCCTGCCGACAGATTCTCTACAAGCAACTGAAACTTAGCAAAAACATCAAACACCTCTAATTTTCAACAGAGAGGGAAAATCCAACTATATCGACTGTAGTGGTTGAAGAAACGCACATAAAATCGAAACCCATCAGTGGAAATAAACAGGGCTGGACACCACACATCTGAAAAAATAAATCGAGAGGACCTTCACTTCCAAATGAAGAGGCGAACAAAGAGAGCTTGTGACTTTTCTCTTTTTGACATGCATCACATATTCAAGGTCTATTACTTGAAGAAAAGACAACCATGTTTGGAGAGAACTTGACAAACTACCCGAACTGCTGGATGTCCCAATCTGCTGTGCTAGATAACCAAGGAATCTCGTTTGCTAATCATAACTGCTTTATTTCCTCTAATGTTATGAGGCAACATCTGATAAAGTCCATTTTTACTCGGTCTGTGGAGTAACTGCTTTCCTGTTTCCCAATCGTTAACACACAAATGAGGGCGTGAAACTCAAAAAACACATTGTACTCTCATGTAAATTTATTCACAGACAATAAGTTCTTCGTAATTGATAGCATGTACAGGATAGTGTAAGTGAAATGAAGATTTGGATGCACATAGCTTAGACAATCCAACATGTGTGATGTGCAAACCTAAACCATTACCAATGCTGAGTTGATCAGTGTCTGTATAGTTAGAGCTAAGGGTCAGATTCTTGAGATCTACTGTGACATGGTTTTGTTGTACTGGAATCGGGGTACCACGCTGCATTGGAAAAGGAAGGAGGTGATGGTGATGCATAAAATGCTTGATGATTAGGCTGCACATCAGTGGGTTGGAATGCATGATTAAAAAAATGGTGTTGGCATTTTATAGTGGTGTGGCCTGTTCTGTTGCAAACCTAATAAACAGGTCTGTTGAAATTCCTTGATTTGTGGCTGAGCAGCAGCAATTGGCTGAGTGTACTGGCCAAGGTGTTCCATAACGGTAAGGGTGGCCGTTACTGTTATGATATGGGCCATAACATCCATTATGACCTTTTTTTTTTTTTTTGAAAAAAAAAATGTTTTTGGACTGTTGCATGACTGTTACGGGTCCGTTACAGGACAGTTACAGGGCTGTTACGGCTGGTTTTTTCTGTAACGGCCATTATGGCTCTGTAATGCGTAACGGTTACAACCATTACCGTTATGTAACCGATTTTGAATACCTTCTAGCTGTATGGGCCGTGAGATTGTGGATTTGTGCCACGACTAGGATGGTGTGTTGTGGCCAAATTGCGAGAGGCAATGTTAGCCGTAGGTACAAAAAAAATCAGCTGTTGAAGGGGTATCACAGTCTGATCTTATGGCTGAATAGAAATCCTTGCAAATCTTGAAAGGTTTGACCTTTGTAGATAAAGTAGCAGCCAATGATTCATATTCAGATGACAATCCGCCCATAATCTGCAAGACAAGATCTTTGTCTGACACTGGCTTTCTTGCTGCAGCCAGAATATCAGAAAAGAATTTGGCTCACTTTAAATATTTGGATATGGTCTGATACCATAAAAGGTGACAGATATGGAAAGTTCTGAACCCGTCTCACTTGAATTGTGAGAGAGGAAACATCTCTTATATGTAGAAGTATACATAGTGAGGACTGACGATCCTAACAATTAGGATCAGTTACAAGCAATCATAGCTAATTAACAACAATTTGAATTTAAAAATATTATTGCATAAATCAAATTTCTCTATTATCTCTGGTCAATTGGATTCTCTTTTTAAAGCCCGCATAATGTAGGTGTAGTAGTAGAGACTGTGCAACAAAGGCTCAGTGTGGTCCACAGAGGGAATTGTGCGACATCCACGTCCTACATCTATTGCATCATTTTAGGATGTCAATCCAAAAACAAAAGTAGATCCAAAGCTCGAGTGGGCCACAAACCGAAAGAGGTGGGGATGGGTCACCCACCATTGGACGACATTTCCAGGCTTCTTTCTCTTTGCGCGTAGTCTCTCTCCTATTTTTGTGTGCGTGCGTGCGTGCGTTCGTGTGTGTGTGTGTGTGGGGGGGGGGGGGGGGGGGGGGGGGGGGGGGGGGGGGCAAAGTATTAGCTTGCCTTCTGATGAAGATTTGAAATGGGTTTGTTGCATAATGTACTATTGACTATCGATACCACTACGTATCGCCCTATATCTCCCTGTATCTGGCTGTTTCATGCCAATTTGCCCGTATCGTTCATGGGCAATACTCACCTGTTTCAGACAATAAACCTTCCTTCTGATATGAATAGTCATGGATTTATGTTAGATTCATACTGTGAACATATAACAAGGCTATGTTTGGATGCACAAGAGAATTGAATTGCAAGCTTTCACTTCAATATAGAGGAATTGACAACTATTTATTATGTGTCCTTCTCATTGCAACTATGTTTCTTGTCAAGTCCGACTCAAAATTAACATAATCAAAATTAGGCGCCAATCAATTTGAATGCTGAGGAAATTACAATCTGTACATTTCCATTTTTAACTAATGGCTATTTGATAGCATCCAAACATGCCCAAAGGATTTCAACAGATCATTATCATTTGAAGGCTATACTCTCCTCTTTTTTATTAAAACACCAGAGTCATTCTTTCCTATGGCATTTTGTAACATCGTCGCATTAATGTACCACCAGATGCTATATGTGTTGGTGCACTTTTCTGTGGCATACTAGTGCACCTTATTTATCAATCACGTGAGTCTATGTGTTGTAATATCAGTTGAGCCTTGACAAGCTGAAGACCGAAGATTAAAGCGGACCAGAAGCATCTAGGAAGAAGAACAGGTAAATAGAGATGCCTTGGTGACCCTAACCCTTTATACCAAAACAACTCAAATTCTCTAGATGATTTGGACCAACTAGGAAAACCTTGAGTAGCCTTAGATCATATAGAAAAATATGATAAATTAGGTTAATGAAAGAGGTGGAAGCTGTTGTAAACAATCTGGCCCAAACAGTAGTTTTCGACTGCACTTCGACCCCATCGAAATATGTTTCGACTGTTTTTCGATGCCGTCGAAATAGGTTTCGAGCCGTCGAAATGTTTAACAAAATGCAAACTCTTTGGACAGTTTTCGACCCCCATCGAACACATTTCGACCCCTCAAGGTGGCTTTTTCGATGTGGTCGAAACAGTTTTCGATGCCGTTGAAACTAGATCTCCAGCAACTTAGAAACTCTCTGGACAATGTTCAACCCCATCGAAGTATTTTTCGATGCCATTGAAACAGGTTTCGACCCGGTTGAAGTGACCGTTTTCTGCCCGTTTTATGACTGTTGGAGATTTCTCTATATAAACGGGAGATTGCGATTTTTGGGCTCAAGAGAAGGATTTTGAGGAGTTAGAAGCCACCACCATTGAAGATCATTAGGAGCTCTAATCCTAACTCATTCAAGTCATTCTCCTTGTGATTCATCACAAGCTTAGAGCATTCAAAGTTCAAATGAGAATGGGCTTGTCTTCTCTTGATTCTTAGGAGTTTAGGCACATTAATCATAGTTAAATCTCTTGTTTAATCACCACCTAAGAATCCAAATAGGTATATCCCTCTAGGAAACCCATTTCTTACCATTTGTAGAGGATTCACCACCTCCTAGCACCTTGGGCATCTCCGTCAGAGCATCATATGCAAGGTGATTGATCGTGGAGCTGGAGCATTGGCGATGCAACGGCATCAATGATCGGGAGAGCACAAATGGGAGCTGATTGAAGCACGGAGAGAGCGTAGAACAAGCAACCCGAAGAGGCGCATCAACGAGGCTCAATCCGACAAGTAAGGATGTCATTTGTTAGAGTCCATCCACTCTCTTGCCGCGGGGAATTGAGTATAGAGTTTGTTTGTCAAACTCGATCTAGGGTCGTTTGTCAATCATTGGCTTCTTAGTTGAGCCTAAAAGTCCGGGCTCATTTGTCGAATCTTGACTCATTTGTTGAGCCTAAATTCCAGGGTTGTTTGTCAATCCTTGGCTTATTTGTTAAGCCTAAATTCAAGGTCGTTTGTCGATCCTTGGCATGTTTGTCGGGCCTAAACAAGTCTCCAAGGGGAGCCACCAACACAGGTGTAAACGTGTAGGTTGAGAGGAACTTGTAAACTTCTGGGTAGGGTGTATTCGATTTAAAACGCCTAGGTTGGGAGGAACTTGATTTAAATTCCCTAGTGAATACTAGTGTGCTCATGGGTTGGGTACTTGAACCAGGAGTGGAGTAGACACATAGTTGAAGTATTATACATGCTTGTGTTTGTGATGTATTTGAGCACATTGTTATCTTAGCACTGTATGTTTAATTGTTCAATTATAAATGCTTGATAGGAATGTATGTTAGGTACTAGATAGACACTTTCATACACAAGATGTACTTTCATTATTTTGAGCAGACTTGAGCTTATATGATTCATTCTCATATAGTTTACTTAGGTTGTATAGATTATGTGCTTGATTAAGTTATCATATGTTAATTCATGCATGCTTAGACTAGGTAGTTTAATTGTTAATCATATGCTAGGTTTTGTGATTGGACCCACTTTGGCTCACTTAGGCTTGGAAGCCGAAGTGTTGTTGCTTATTTAGCTTAATTGGTGAAATTATCATAGGTAGGCGAAAAGAATTTTAAAACGGTCATAATCACCCCCCCCCCCCCCCCCCCCCCCCTCTCTAGGACTTAGCCATTGTTCTATAAGCTCCGCTTGAAGGTTTCGCATGCTTAACGTCTACAAAGTGTGAGCGTTAGACGCAATTTCAATATGTACAGAGGGGTATGCTATTATCACACACGAATCTCACACCTTGATCATGACATGCGGCACATCTCGTCTGGCGGGCTCCATCATAGATGGGCCGTGACCCAAAAATTGCACAAGTTCTATGGTCCTAATCGTTGTTTGATTGGTGGGGCTTTGAGTGGGGCAGTTGAAACAATAGACAAACAGCTTAAAATCAATGGACAAAATGTTCCCCATTCAATTGATTTTTATTGTTGGATAGGGTGTGATTCTTTTACTATGGCCCAGCTGATGGTGCTGCAACAAATGGGCAGTCCAGATTTCATACACATGTACCACATGCTCCTATGTAGGACATGTGACATTTGAATGTGATCCAGGCCTTCCTCTACATGTATGTGTGTAGATCAGGTTCTCTCTTTTCTCATCTTTATAAATGATCTCAAAGACAAGATTCAAAACTTTTCCCGCTATGATGCAGACTTCAACGGTTTTCCCAGTTGGTGAGCCGGGCCCGCTAGAAAAAAGCCCGGGCGGCCCGCCTATAAAACTTCTCACAAGAGTAGAGCAATTGAGGCTTCTAACCAAGGCAGAGAAAGCAGGGCTACTATCAGCAGCAGAAAGTTTCGGTCTATCTCTTTCGGCAGTAGAGAAGCTGGGCCTCCTCTCAAAGGCGGAAGAGCTTGGAGTCCTATCAGCAGCAACGGACCCTGGCACGCCAGGGGTCCTCTTGGCACTGAGTCTCTCATTGCTGGCTGTGGGCCCCCTGTGCGTGTACGTCGTGCCTGAAGAGTATGCATGGGAGGTGGTTCTGCAGGTTGTGGTAGCTTTGGTTTCTGTGGTCGGTGGTTCGGCGGCATTCGCTGCTTCGAATTTTGTATCCAACTTGCAGAAATCTACCTGAATTCCTTTGTATGTGTAGAATGTTAAAATCCGAATTCGGGACATTGGTATATAACTACTTCTGGTGTTGATGGTCTTTTCTACTCAGTGCATAGTTTTGAGACTTGGCAACTTGGACCGACTTCTTCGGTCCTGAGTTGAGTCGCTACTCACCTGAGTCAGGGGGTGACTCGGCGAGTCAGGCCTATTTTCACTATTGACTCGGACAAGTCAATCCTGATTTATGTTCAGAAAACCAGACTGGGTCTCATCAAGTGGCACATTTGTACGGTGATCTGGACAGGGCCAAATCGTGGGGCCTGTTGTGGATAGAGAATGGATTGAAAATTGCTTTGATCACGCAATCTTAACTTCCAGATGATTTTGCATCATCGATCAGTAGCCACCAACATGATTGTTAGGATTATTCAATTAGTCCAGAGTTTTTTAACTATGTTCCATCCTCAATGGGTCCCATGATTTGAATGATTTAGGCCATCTAGCAAGTGGCGATGAGGCATAGATGTTGCTTGCAAGCCTTGAACTCCGACAATTTTGAACTGGGTCAGATTAATCCAAGTTTTGAGTACTCAGTCTGAATATAAACACTCTAGAATCCAACTCACTGAGTTATACTGAGTTGAGTTTTTCAAACTCTTGCTGTAGAACATCTGTTTATTTTTGCGTATGGAGAACCAGTTACATGGTCCATGGGACCGGCACGAAAATGTAATCTGCATTCGGAAGAGTTCATCTAGTCCATTCTGTCATTGACGGCCCCTTATGATCAGACAATCCCACTAACTGGTTAAAAGGATTTCTTTAAACAGTTTTGTTTTAGCTGTTCATTTGCTCCCTATGGCGCGGCCCAGTGGAACATCTAATCGACATGATATGTGCACATTCACGATGGTCAGCAGGATTAATTGTTCTGAATAGGGATTGTGGGCTGCACAAACAGCCATCCTAATTAAGTGAGAATTAATTCAGTACTGTGCATGGGGAAAACTCCATAGTACAATTGATCTGGACTGTCCATTCACTGCATTTAACTGACCACCATTCATTAATCTCGCTTCATTGAATCATGGTCCAGATCTTAGACATGGTTTGGATCGGATATTTGGCATCCTCCAGGTCAGCTGACGATGCACGGTCCTCGTCCTCGCCTCAATCATAGTTCTAAAACCTGGTGACTTGACTCAGAACTCAGATGAGTTGACTCAACACAACAAGATTTCACTGTGCCGAAATATTATCAATTTAATTATTAGATATGGAGTCCAGTTTATGAAGACTCAGTAAAGTCTTTGAGCTGATCAGACCCAGATGAATACTGAGTCGAGTTATATAATGACTTGAGCCTGAGTCCACAGTCCTAGAAGAAGAGAGTTGTTGGTGTATCAGGTTGATATTCCTGATGGAGCTTCCAACCCAACTTAAACGCCTTGGGTCTGATTCTTGAACCTGTTAAGTAACTAGGTCTAGTTCGGGTCTTACCTTTTTGTACTCCCTTATAACCGGGTCCAGTCGAGTTCGGGTCAGGCCCAACAACTTGGGCTTGATTAAAATTGGGTCAGGTCGGGTTATTTTTTACAAACAATATTATCTATGATAAATATGTATTGATTATTCTAGCAAATGGATGAGGTTTCTCAAGTCATACATGCACAAGTAAAAGAGCCCATTTACTCATTACACATGCATACAAGTGGCTCATATGCGTGCGATCTTAACCGATTCATCAGGTGGGCCAACTGTTTAAATGCTCTTATTTGATGAATCTAAACCTAGATACAATGACCTATAATCCAACAGGACACAAACTTGATTGGATCACGGTCAGTAAGACATAAACCTAGTTAACCTATGTATAGTGAAGATAACCTAGTTTCAACACTGAGGTCTTGGTATTAATTCCCAAGTGGGGGTGGCTAACATTGCAGTGTGACTAACAGCTTGGGTGTGTGTACTAACCTCCCCCCCCCCCCCCAAAAAAAAAAAAAAGAAAAAAGAAAAAAGACGTGTATAGGTATTACAGTGTGGACACCTCATCGGAGAATTGAAGCCTACTCCGAAAGCACTTAAAACCTATCCTAGTAAGCCCGAAAACTCTCTTACACCTCCCGTATTCTAACATTGGGCCAAAAATAAAATAAAACAAAAGGTGGCCTATGGAAATCCAATTCCTGATGGCACTCACAGGTTAATCAAGAACTACTATGTGTTTGGATGTTCGAAATGCATTGGGATTCAAGCAATGGTATGGTAGCGAGAATTTAATTTCCACTACCACCTCTTAAGCTCGAATCATTGAGAGATTCTTATTAAAGGAAAGCTTTGGGATTCAAACTAAGCTGGCTCAATAGTCGGCGGGAATAGAGGATCCGGCAGATGAAAATTGGATTTCCGCCACCATCTTTTATACATCATGGTGGACCCGAGGAAGGTTTCAACAATGGGTGTCACTCTCCCCACTGCTTTCTATGGCGGGTCCACTAGAGCTTTGGATCTACCTCATTCTTTGGATCACGCCTTAAAATGATCTCTCCAAATGGATGGATGATGGGGATACACCACATACATCATGGTGGGGCCTACAAAACATGGTAACGTCACTTAAATAGTGAGTCTCGCTACTCTACCTGTCCGTAGCTAATCCGCGTCCACTTACGCCCCCTAATCGCATCTCATCACCGCATAGCTCCAACTAATTCTTATCTACCCACGTGCATTCCGTGGAGCTTGATAAGCTAACAACCACGGATAAGTCATTATCTAATGCATCCACCGCTTCATATGCAGCTTTGGTAGACAGTTGCAATATAAGTCATTATCTAATGTTTTCAGGACAAAAGAAACGATTTTTTTTTTATTTATTTACAAAATTGATGTGTGCATTGATGTGGCTTGGCGCAATAATGTAATAATTTAAAATTCACAATTCATTTTTAGATGTGTGTATTGATGTGGCTGGGCACATTCTCCACGTGCATTGATGTGGCCCATTGAATATGAACTGTTTCTATGAGAAACGAATCCATAATTGTTAGCCCATCAATTGCCATTAGTAACAGTCAAAATCATCTGACCGTCACTTCCCACAATACACCGTAACTCTGCACTGGAATATCTTAAAAAAAAAAAAACTCATACAAATCTTTCTTGTGTTTGGTGTTTGGGGTTGGGTTTATTCATCGCTCATGCACACTGAATTAAAAAAGAAAAAAAAAGAATTAAAAAAAAAAAAAATTTGATGTTGAGAAACCTATTACATGAGTTAAATGTACCAAGGAGTGCAAACTATCTCAAAAATAGCAACTGGGTTTGCGTTTCACTCAGGCTAAAATATTTGAACTCCTCTTCATTTGCAGTCGTATTTAAATAGGTGTAAAGTTCCATCTTATATATTTTTTTATTTGTTTACTTAATTTTTTGAGATTATTCCAATAATTTTGAGATATAGCCCCGACCACAATGATTTTAAGTTAATTTGGTCAGAAACATTTGATGCAAAATCTTATAAAAGGTAGAGGTAGAAAATATTTTCAATTGCACCATTTTACACGTGGCCTATGTGATAATAAAAAAACGCCATATGATCTACATGAATCTGAGCTATCGATTATACATTAAGAAAGTCCAAGAAAAACTGAATAACCTAAAACTAAATCAAAATACTGGTTTAACAAAGAAGCCTAAACCTAAGCCTAACAACAGTAACAATAAATACGTGAAACTCAACGACCAAGACAAATTTGCTGGGTAGTATGCTTGTGGCAAAGCCAATCAATTTGCAAGAGAGTGTTACAATTGTAATAACAAATAATCAAAACAAACACCTCAAGTAAATCTAGTCGAGAAGTCTAAAATAGCATTTGTGGTTGCGGAAATAAACATAACCCGCTTAAAAACCATGTAATGGATGGTGGATAAACACAAGTGCTACTGCACACATGTGCTTTGGTTGTCATTAGTTAAAAATCTAAGAAGAGCCTACAACCATTTGGAAGGTCCAGATGGGAAACGCTACCACGACTACTCGCCGTTGGCTCAAAACCTAAGAAGAGCCTACAACCATTTGGAAGGTCCAGAAGGGCAACGCAGCCACGGCAAATGCTGATTTGACATGAAAAGGTAGAACTGATGTTCACCTCAAGAAAGGTTATCACATTAGGCAATATTCTTCATGTATTAGACATGTGTAAGATGTTGGTATTAGGTTTACCTTTTGAGTAAAACTAGTTTGAAATAGGTTCTGAATCAGATCAAATTATTATAATTAAAAATGGATTATTTGTTGGAAAGTGCTACACAAATCATGAATATGAAATGTTTAAGTTTAATGTTGAAGTAAATAATGATTCTCTTGTTTACATGTTGTATATTGTTTCTTTGTGGCATAGTAGATTAAGTCATGTAAATGTTAAAATTATTAAAAGTATGTTGTTAATGAAATAATTTCTACTTTAGGAAATAATAAATTTAAAAGTTGCGAGTCTTGTTCATAATCTAAGGTAATCAGAAAATATTTTTTACTGTAAAAATGAATTATGAGTTACTAGGATTAATACACTCCACCATACATGATTTTAAAGAATCTCTACAAGAGGGGGTAAGAAATACTTTATTACCTTCGTTTATAATTATTCAAAAACACATAGACACACACATACAAACATTATGGTAAGTCATTAATAAAATCAATGGTCGATTATCATTTGCCAGCTAGCTGAGATAGATAATAATAATAATAATAAATCTTTAGGTACGCTACCCTTGATTTTTTATCGCGACGAAGGAAACAATTGGGAGAGATGTCCACCCTTGATTTTTACAGGGCCCACCATGATGATTATTTGAAATCCACTCCAACCATTAGATTACATACAAAAACTTAGGCATGTGGCTAAAAAGAAAACTTATCCGTGATTTTACATGGATCATGCCAAGGGAAACAATGCGGAGGGTAAATAGTTCCCTCCATACTTTCCAGTTATGTTGTCCACCTGAATCATGGATGGGGCTAATCTTTGGGTCCTGAGCCTAGCATAACATGATGCAACTAATAGTCAGGTGAATTTCACATAAACATTATAGTAGGACCCACCTGAGTTGCCACTCCTCACTCAAAAGAGCTTTGTAAGCCCAATTGGGGGGGGGGGGGGGGGGGGGGGTGCGCTCACTGTCTTTTGAACATTTAGTCCAAGCCTGTGGCTTGAAAAATAAGCCTCGATTTTAAGCTCGAGCCCAAACCTTGGGCTTGATCCTCCATCCTATGCCTGGCCTATTAATAGTCCTAAGTAGTGTAGGTGTAATGTGAAATGGAGTTGTGTGATACTCAGGTAGCATATATCACTTGATATGTAGGCAACCAAAATTGTATGCGTGTCATCCCTTAACTCATGTTAAACTGACTAAATTGTGGATTCACTGTTCATTAGGTTACCATCACAGGCTCAAATTGAAGATAATTTTAATCTTTAATCCATGGGCAATTGTTTGTTGAATTAGGACCATTGGATATTTTGATTATTTCTAGACACCCACCAAATGTCCGCTAACCAAATAAGTGGAGAAAAAGCCTTGAAGGAATCAAGTTGAAGACCTGAAATGACCAAAAAAGTCAAATTGTAGAGCTGCAGGGCTAGAAAAGCAAATTGTAGAAAGTTCAATAGATGACCCTGCAGAGCAGAAAAATTATATTTTTGGCCTTTGGGCGCTTGACCACCACTTTACTGGGCGCCTAAAATTGACAGAAATTTCAGTTTCTTGTTGGAACTTTTCTAGACATGGACGGGCGCCCGACCACAACCGGCCAGGTGCTTGATGACCCGTCGGAAGCCCGATAAAGAGGTTTCGGGCGCCTGAAATTCAAAGAAAAGTTACCAAACTCGCTGGACTATTTTGTGGTATGGTCGGGCGCCCGACCAACATTCGCTGGGCACCCAATAACCGATGTAAGTGCATAAATTCTTTTGTAATTTGTGACGGTGAGTGATTTTTGCTATAAAAGGACACCTTTATACTCTTCTTAAGGCATCATAGAAGGCTTGGGAAGTCGTGAGAGGTGGAGAAGATTGTCATGGAGTGTTTACAACTCTTCCAGCTAGGGTTTTTATAGTTTTTCTATGCTTTCAAGTAGTTTTTCTTTTGATTCTAGTTGTAGTATGACAATGCTCGGCTAGAACCTCTTAGTTAGGGCTAAGAGGTGAAGCTTGTAGCTAGTTTCAATGTTCAATTCGTTTATTTCAAGTACTCTTACTTCAAGTTTGGATTTTTAAGCTTTAATTTGAATAAAGTTGGTATTTTTAGAAGTCTAGTTTTATGAAAGTTCATGTACTTCATACATGAGTTCCTTGCACTTCTCTGAGATTATCATTATGGTTTGATTAGATTCAAATTGTAGTAACCCTATAGCATGCCACAATCTCTTGGTATGGTTGTTACTTCGAAGGCTACAAGTTTGAATTCTACATGCTTCATTAGAACTAGAAATCTGATTTTTCAGATTTAAGTGGGACTGTTTGTGTTGAATGAAATATCTTCCAATTAGATGAGAGATAGAACTTTGATTCTAATTGTGTTTGTGCTTGGATGGATGAATTAGCATTGGATTACTACAAGTGGATCCTTAAAAGACCTAGTATTCCTTTAATTCTTGGATTTTCTTCTATTTAATTACTGTTTTTCATTACTTCTTAAAACTGAATTCTAAAGTTGTTGAGATTGAAGTTATTAGAATAAGTTGGGATTGTTTACCCTAATTCCTTGTGGATCGACCTCGATCTTACCGAGATTATTACTACATCGCAGCCTTGCACTTGAGGCGAGCGAACACGTTTTTGGCGCCGCTGTCGGGAAAAATGTTTAATTGTTCTAGTAACTATAGAGTAGTCCTAGTTAGGTAGGACTTTCAGTTTTTCTAGAAGTAGGTTTTCTAATATTTTCTAGATTACTAACAATTTTTATTTTATTTTGTAGGCCATTGTTGCTGACATAGTTCTCATTACCATTAGGTAACATCTCCCTATCTCTCTTCTTTTTATTTATTTCTTAGGATATGTTAGTTTTCAATTCTTTAGAATTTTATCATGGCTAATTGGATGCGTAGTGCTTATGTGTACCTTTCGAAAGATGAGAAGCCGGACCATGGGATGCAAACTTATTGTGATCGGGATCCCTCCAAGCATGAGTGTCTTTCTGAGATTCAAATAACCTCCACTACCCCCCCACATAAGACATTACGTGATTACATTAATGAAACCAATACACATGTTAAGACATGACGTAAGACGATGGGGGAGTACCAGAATGAAGCAAAATCAAATAATGATCAACCCGGGAAAACATTACGTGATTACCGGATTGAAAATAACATAAGTGTTCCACCGGTTATGGTAGGAATGTGCAACATCAAAAGGAACGAATGAATAGTGGCTAATTGGTTAAGACAATGCGTAATCACTTGTATGGATATGCCTATCAACCATCACATAACTCTTCATCTTACAATGCGTACAGTCTTAATTGGGGAAGCCACCATTCTACTTGTTCAAGGGAATAAACAACCATGGTTATCAACGATCGCCCAAAAATGTCTTTTTCTTATGATGACATGTATATACATATCATTGATGATTTAGCGAAAGAATGCGAGTACGAGTGATCAAATCAAGCCTACTCACTATCTTGTGAAGACGTTGAGACTGAAATTGAGGGCATCAAATTAATCCCTTCTAATGAGGAGGATGGGGCTACCTAAGTCCCACCTTCTTCAGATATAATGAATAAACTTTTAGAGGAGATTGATCTCGATGATCCCAATGTCATCATTAATTATAGTGAGTCCACTATTTCTTTTGGATGTTTTGAACTTAATGACGAAGAGATTTCAATGACGGTTGACGAACCCGAGGGATCCATAAAATCTGAAATCGATGGTGGTGTTATCTAGAATGAGGGTTCGGTGGATACTTATGAACCTATGGTTTCTTTTTCCCAAGGGCATAATGATTATGAGTCTCTAGAGGATATGCATGCTAGAGAGATGACTGAAGTCGATCTTTTTATGTCCTTCCATTAACAACACATGACAAATTCTATTGTGGAAGACCTCCATGATTGAAAATTCTATTTCTTTGGATGATAATGCGGCACAATTTAAAATTTCAGAAGATCAACCAATGCTAGATAATGTGCTTACCACTAAATCTGAAGAATTTTTTTTGGAAGACTTCTTCTTTATAAAGAAGGAATTTCTTGCCATTGAAACAGAATTTCTTTATCACATAAAAATCCAAATATAATGTTTAAACATCAACAGACCTTCAGGCCTACATTTAATAATATTTTTTCATAATAGAAATCATAATAAAAAGACTAAGTCATCCAATCTTCCGACGGAATCTTGAACAACTATTTTCCAAAGCCATTGATCTTCTCATGGATACACATTCACTTTATCTTTTTTCCAGATGATTTTTCATGTACACCACCATTAGCTAAAAAGCCCAACAAGTAATAATTTGCATGATTCAACATATAAATATGATATATCAAAGTATTAAAAAAATACGTCATCCATCTCATAAATAATTTAATATTCAGAACCACCAAGGTCATGGCTGCACACAACTTTCGGTCTGCCAACACCCATTCAGCTTAGTCTCTCCTAAGCCCATACATGAAGGAGCATAACATTCCAACTCTCTGAGCTTGGATTGGTTTTTCTCACTTATAGTGTGACACTTGGAGTCTAGCGATGAGTAGTCTACTTTGGAGCTAACTAAACTCATTCTCTAACCCTGGTCTCAGCCTAAGGAGGAGGCCCTATTGGTATTAACTCAGGTTCTAGTTGGGATCTCTACCTAAAAGTTAAGGGAATCTTGGTCCTCGAGTTGTCCAGTGTTCAATCTCAACATCACATCATAAATAGTTACATTTACCATATCTCAGATGGTTAAATATATCATATCTCATAAGCAGTTATGTCACATGATTTATGAATGCATGATGAATGCATACTGGAAATGCAATCCATATAGTGTTATTTACAAAAGTGTTATTCATTCTTTAGTCTGCTTAGACTTTTGATATAATCTTCTTTGATTTATCGGCCGGCCTTAGGTTTATGTTTTTGTTGAATTTTAATTTTTAAGTATCATGTTAATTGTCAAGAAATATGGTTACTTTCATACTTAATCTCATAATTACTCAACTATTATTTGCTTATTATACAAATTCGACCATTGATTGGACAATCAGACCCTTAAACTACCGATCCGTACCATCGGTTTGGTCATATCACACCTAAGGTTCATGATTTATCAATCCTAACCATTTATTTTGGGTCTATATTTACATAGGTCCAAGATCCATCCGATCTGATCATTAAATCTTGATTAGGACCGTTGATTTGGGTTATGGCCAGTTGGATCTAATTTTTTTGATCTCCCATTTACTAATATGACCCTTGATGGACGGTGATGATCAGTTGGATTACATATCCAACGGTTTAGATGGTAGGTGTCCAATCATCATTGTTTCCTTTGGCGTGATCCACTCATAACCGGGTCCCACACCCAGAATGATCTGTCAATATAAACGGACCAAGTGGATAAGAACATGTTCATTGCAGGTGGGCCTTGTATGGACGGTTGGACCAGACGTGTATGGTCCCCAACTGTTGGACCTACCAGCTCAGGGATGTCAGAGGGCCCCGGCCCACAGTCCAGTGAGCTCCTGGATGGTATGGATCCAGCGTATACATCATGGTTAATTCCTCCCATCACGCCGTGAAGATAAAATACATACACCATGATGGGCATATGCGTACTACACACAGGATTACCCCAGCAGAGGACGTCATTATCCCTGCTGTTCCGGGATGGTCCGAGAATGGACGGTGTGGATAAAACCCTTTTGTCAGGGTGGATCCCACTGTCCCAATGGTGTGGCCCAGCTGTGGTTTGGATCTGCCTCATTTGACATGGGTTGGAAAGATGGATGGACAGAGTGGGTTTGTCACATACATCACTTAGGACCCTAGACGGTTCCAACATTGTGGGCCTCAGGGAGTTTTTCAACGGTCTCATTTTTAGGATCCAGCCCTAAAATTATATGGGAAAACTGGTGGACGGTGTAGATGAACTACATGCATCATGGTGGGGCTCACAATTAGTCTCATAGCCCATTGCCAAAAACAAAGATGGGACGTCCAGAGAGTGACGTCCTAAGCTTTAAATTTTTGCTTACCTCATAAGTTTAATTTTTTAATTTTTGGCACATAATTTCTCTTTGGTGGGCCTCAAATATTGATGAATAACTTGGATCTTTGAAATGTGTGTCACTGTATGTAACTATGATATGTATTCTAAAATTTTTCTATATAGGTGTATACCTTGTAATTAAGAGGGAGCTTCTCGTTAAATGCCTAATTAGTTGAACCAAAATGCATTATCAAGTAGTTGTGTGTGAGCATTTCTCATATATATAGGTCAGTACAACTGGCAAAATTCCACACAACTCACCAATCCGCATGAAACTCGCATGAAAAATTCAGTATTCGGGTTTAGCCTTTTCGTGTCGGGTCACTAATGGGTTGGCCCATCAAGACCCGTTAAGTTAACAGGTCGGGTTACTGTTTCACCTACAAAATCTGTTTAACCCATTAGTAACTTGTTAGTGAGGGTATTTTGGTAATTGTTTTTCAGTGTGTTGAGAAAATCCTAAGCAACTAAGATAACTAGTAAGACTCTCTCTCTCTCTCTCTCTCTCACTCTCTCACAAAGACGCACACACACACTCACTCTAGAGTTTTCTCCATCTTTTTGCCCATGACCCCACACTGTCATGCTCCAAAATCTCTGCCAAGTCGAGCAAATTTCCCATCTCTTTGCCTACATAAGCATAACCCATTTATTTATTGGGTTAAACAGGTCGGATTGTAGGTAACCCGTTAGTTTAAGGAATGTATATGGGTTCCTAGATTTTGACCCATTAACAGATTTGGGTGAGGGCACTTTTGAAAACGACATGACACCAACAGGGTTCAACACGACCCGTTGCAAGGCCTACTTACATTTATTCACATGTAAGATGACAAATGACATCTTGTTGGTCCCCTCACACCTGTAACTACGATGGGCCCCAGCCAGTTCAATGGTATCCATACAATCTCCACTGCTTTCAGCTGTGCTGCCCACCAAAACTATGGATTTTCCTCACACTTGTGGGTGTGGGAAGGTTTGGTAAGAGCTCAAAGGCCACATTTTCTATATGGTGCGGCTTATCAAAGACTAGGATCTGTTCTATTCTTGGGTCTAAGGGTTAAAACAGCCTGCCCAAATGAATGGATGGCTTGGATATAATGTATTCACTGTGATCTCAAAGCCTCGCTACAGACGTCCCTTTCAAGAGAGACATCCTTCTCTGCACTATTTCATGATTTTTTTTTTTAATATATATTATATTATTCTATTGTATTAGCTAGGGCATACTTGGGCTTTTCCTTCATTTTTACTGTACACGTGTCATGGAACAACTCCCACATGACCGGCGTCCAGATTTGAATGGAAATTAAGCACCTTGGTGGGCCGTGGAAAGATTCTAAGTACGGCCGTTCAATCTTACTATTTTCTGTGGTATAGCTCACCTAGGATTTGAATATGATTAATTTTCAAACCTAATGGTTAAAATGACCAGGCGAAGGGGTTGGACGGCATGGATTAAACAAATACATCATAGTGGGAATTACAACTAGTCCCACAGACCATTATCACAGCCATACAAGGGATGGACGTCAAGTCCTTTCCTTTCCTTTCCGTTAGATATATATATAATACCAGGAATGCTAACCCGCGCACTTCTCTCACGATGCACGTGGTCACTTTTTCATAGACTCATTGCCTGGCCCAAGAACGTGGCCTGAGTACATTAAAGCATCTGCATCTGCTGTGCATGGAGGCGTAAGAAGAGTGGAGATGGTCAGAAAGAGAGTAAACACTACTGGAATTGCCATTGGATTCTGACCCTTGTTGCTCAAATTGGTCACAGACCGTCTATTTATAGATGGAGATTGGGGTTTGTAGGCCACGAGGCGGCTAAACAGTTTGTAGGATAAGTTCAAATACCTACACTTAGTTGGTAATAATCAGCTATGATCCAAAAGTCAGGCGGGATATACCAATTAACAATTATGCCTAAACCAGCAAAATAACGTGGTGTGGCCCACCTGAAATTTAGAACAGGGTGAATTTGGTCAGCCACACACACAATTTGGAGGGTCCTCACTTAAAAAAAAAAAAAAAAACACTACTAAAAGCTATGGACTATGGGGACTTTTAGCTTCAGATTTAGCCTTGTGTAACCTCATCAACCCGTACCTCTAGTTTGATTGTCCCATAAAGGGGCTCTTTAGGGTCCACCATAATGTTTATGTTTTATCTAAGCCACCCATCCCTTTTTACAGCTCATTTTAAGGCATGGGCCTAAATAAGGAGGCAGATTGAAGGCTCAAGTGGACCACACCATAAGAAACTGTGGATATTAAGTGTGTGCCATTGAAATTTTTTGTGGTCCATTTGGGCCTTATGTTTGGCTCATTTTTGGAATTCTACCCTAAAATTATAATTCAAAATGAGTGGACGGAGTGGATAAACCACATACATCACAGTAAGCCCCACGAGTCACTAACATGACTCACATTACCATTCCCCTGTCCGCACGTGGTCCCCAAAATCTTCGCCCCCCCCCCCCCCCCCCCCCCCAGAGGTTTGGTAAGAGTTCAAAGCCCACATTTTCTATATGGTGCGGCTTATCAGGGTTGGATTTGCTCTATTCATGGGTCTAAGGGTTAAAACAGCCTGTCCAAATGAATGGATGGCTTGGATATAATGTATTCACTGTGATCTCAAAGCCTCCCTACAGACGTCCCTTTTAAGAGAGACATCCTTCTCTGCACTATTACATGATTTTTTAAAAATATATATTATATTATTCTATTGTATTAGCTAGGGCATACTTGCGCTTTTCCTTCATTTTTACTGTACACGTGTCATGGAACAACTCCCACATGACCGGTGTCCAGATTTGAATGGAAATTAAGCGCCGTGGTGGGCCGTGGAAAGATTCTAAGTACGGCCGTTCAATCTTACTATTTTCTGTGGTATTGCCCACCTAGGATTCGAATATGATTAATTTTCAAACCTAATGGTTAAAATGACCAGGCGAAGGGGTTGGACGGCATGGATTAAACAAATACATCATGGTGGGACTTACAACTACTCCCACCGACCATTATCACAGCCATACAAGGGATGGACGTCACGTCCTTTCCTTTCCTTTGGATATTATGAGGATTGATGACCGCGCACTTGTCGTGAGAACTCGAGCACTTTTTCATAACTCATTACATATGACTCATCGCACACGATGTGAGTCCAAAATCTGATCCGTTCACGTGATGCAGCACCCAAAAACACTCTCATGGCACATCTTTCAACTTGTTCCAGAACCTTGGTGGGCCATGAAAGAAGGAAGCAGTTTCCTCCCTTGATTTGCCTCTTGCTTTCTGCTGCGGCCTACCAAAGTTTTGGATCAGGTTGAAAGATGGGCCTTTGAGGTTTTTTGGGGTGTTGCATCACATGGACAGCTCAGATTTTGAGCTTACATCATGTGCAATGAGCAATGAAAAAGTGCTCATCAGTTTCTCGAGAGAGAAATGTGGCAGGTCAGCTTTCCTTATAATACATATTAATACACGTGATAGTATATACTATTATATATTCATCATGAGGAATGGGGAAGTTTTCAAGGGTGCCCGTTCAACTCACTGTTTACGGTGGTGGGGTCCATGTACGAATGATCCACCCCATTCATGGGGTTGGCCAAGTTATGGCGGCCATATTAAACTTTGGATCACGTTCATCAAAATAAAAAATAAGGAAAGGAAAAAGGAATTAAAATAGGGGATTTTAGCCATCAAATGGCTTCCAATTGTTATAGGGTCCATATATATGATTCAAACACATATCAAGGTGGACCACATGCTGGCCACAGTGGATAATATAGATAAGTGGGTCATACCTTCTAACAAAACTGAAAGATGGCTCGATTATCAACATAAACGTCTAATTGGACTTCAATTAATAAATTCGGCGTCAAGATGACAAGTAATTGATCCGTGCACTTACCTCAACAGTTAAATTAGAGGTGAGTTACACATGGATGGTTGAAATCGTCTCTCCTTCTCTCTAATTTCTTCTTTTCCTTATTTTCTCTCTTATTTCCTCATTATTTTGCTTATGAGAAGTCCCTGAATGGGAGAGTTTAAATAGCATGGTTACTGTAGAGGTCATATGACACTGTTGGTGGAGGGTGGTGGCCGCCCAATTCATTATTCATCGTCCTATTCATTAATCACGGAGATTTCGTATAGCCACCTCTCTTTTGGGCTATTTCCAAATAAATGCATACTTTTAAAATATTTAAAGTAAAACGCCTAAGATTTGCACAGTTAGACATACAACTGCTCACTTTCATATAGCTCCCAGGTTATGAATAGCATTTTTTTAAATGACAAAACTACCCTCATCGCTACTGTTTCCTGTTATGTGTTCCCCCATATACTTTGATCTCTCTCATTTTTGGGGCCACACCCTATAATGATCTTTGAAAAGGATGGATGGCATAGATAAAAATATCCATCGCCGAGGGGCCCATAAAGCACCGCCTACTGGCAACGTAGCTAATGGAGGAAGTGGATTGTGTGGTGTACCACACACCACCAACCTTGGTGGTGTGTTGAGGTCACCAAGTTATGTGGACCCACCATGATGTATGTGTTATATCCTCACCATTCATTCATTCTGTGAGATCATTTTAGGACACCCCTAAAAATGGAATCCGAATCCTCTGTTGGCCTCCAAGCAGGGATCATTGGACCACGTCACACTGCATGACAGTGACATCAGTGTGATAAAGTTGTAGACCTATGTGATGACGTGGACCAATGAAAAGGCTCCAACAAAGGATCCAGACTCCTAAAAATGAGGCCAATGCAAACCTCAAGGGGACCACACACTACAGAAAGCAGTGGGGATAATGACGCCTACCATCAAAACCTTCTTAGGGTCTACCATGATGTTTATTTGCCATCAAACCTGCAGTTTATAGGTAAAAAAAGGTCCTGGATGAATAGAGAAACAAATACCAATTTGATCCAAGACTTTTGTGGGCCCCAAGAAATTTTCAAGGGTGGACGTTCACTCTCCACTGCCTTTGTGGTGTGGTCCACTTGGGGTTTGGATCTGCCACTTTTTTAGTCTCGTCCACCAAAATGATCTTGCAAAATAAATGGACGGCTTTGATATAAAACATACATCGTAGTAGGACCCACATAACTCGGTGACATCAAGTGGGCTGTCTGTGGCACATCATGCAATCCACTGGCAGCAGCGATTATACGCAATTAGAGGTGGCAATGGGTCACGTCGGGTCAAGTTCAGGTCGGGTCATTTCCACCTCAACCCTAACCCGACCCAAATTGTATTCGGATTTGATTTTCCCAACCCTTACCCAACCCAAATTAAATCAGGTGGGTCAGGTTGACCTGCATTTTAATGATCAACTAACCGATTTATAGATTAAACTAGATGCATATAACATTAGCGTTCAATTGAAAACCAAACCATCTATGTTTAATAGGTACGTAATATATATATATATATATATATATATATATATATATATATATATATATATATATATATATATATATATATATATATATATAATGCTTTTTAATAGAGTATTTTTATTACGCAAATAGTGAAAGAGAAAAATAAATGAATAGAATGGAGTGTAGATTTAAAACATACTTCTCTAAGCATCAATATTGTTTGAGTGATGGGACGGCATGAATGAAACATATAGTCTCTCTCTCTCTCTCTCTCTCTCTCTCTCTCTCTCTCTCTGTGTGTGTGTGTGTGTGTGTGTGTGTGTGCGATAAAACAACTTCTCTCTCTCTCTCTCTATCTCATGCGGCTGAAAGAAGCCCTCTCTTTACAACCCGTGGTAAGCGTTTTATGGAAAGACAGAATTTATAATGGTTTTTTTTTTTTAATGCATCGACAAAGAATGGTGCTTGATACTCCAAGTAAAACTTTTTGAAATTGACATTTAATATTTCATTTGAACCAACCAATTAGTGTCCAAAAATTCTTTTTTTTTTTTTACCATTGGATCAAATCAACAAGACCATTTGATATTTAATTTTATTAAATAGTTAAATTGTAGACACAATTATTGAAGTGGAACCATTTGATCCCTTCATTTTAACTGTCCAATAAATTCCTATCAACAATCAAATAAATATAACCATTAAGATAATTTTATTAATTTATTTTATGGACAATTAGCTACCATTTTAGTTCTCCAGTAAATGAGCACAAGAAAAAAAAAAACTCATGATATTTTAGTTCTACATGTCATAAAATGTGATCATTGGTGTGCATATGTTTATTAAATTGACAGACATGTGGACCATTCCTAGCAGGGTGTGTGAGGAAAAAAAACTATGTATTATTTAACTAATAAGAAAATCAATATATAATAGCCTACTTAACCCCTGTATGATTTGGGTCGGGTTGGGTCGAGTCACCTTTAACCCTAACCCGACCTATAAAAATTCGGGTCGGGTCAACTCAAAAATTGAATTCGAGTCAAAATTTCCAACCCTAAACTAGGAAAAATCGGGTTGGGTTGGGTTGGGTCGGGTTAGTCGGTCAGGTTGAATTTTGCTAGGTCTATACACAATACCGGATGCAGATTTCATGCATTAGGCTTTGCATCAACTTCCAGTGCTAGGATGCTAGGTGGGGCCCACCATGATGCTTGTAAAAATCCACCCCGTCCGTCCATTTTTCGAGCTCATTTTAGGACATAAAACAAAAAATGAGGTGGATCCAAAATTCAAGTAGGCCACACAAGAGGAAACACTAGGGGTACAATGACCATAGTAGAAACATTCATATTGCCACAAAAGTTTTGTATTAGGCTAAATTTTTTGTGCTTTCATTTCATTCCAGTGGTAATGACCTAATAAACACTTTGGATGGCATGAAAACATCAAGGGGGTACCCAGGAAGTTTTCAATGGTACGCATTTATTTCCCCAATTGTTCCTCTCCTGTGGTCCACTTGAGTTTTGGATCCAACTCATTTTTTTATTGCATGTCCTAAAATGAGCTTAAAAAATGGATGGACCAGGTGGATTCCCCATAAACATCATGGTGGGCCTCACCTAGCATCCCAAGGAAGGCTTTGGTAAGAAATCCGTGTCTGGCAATCCGGAGGCGGTTTTGGTGGATCGCTGGTCAATGGATCCCTAATTGTGGGCCACTGTGATGTATATGCCTTACATCCACACTGTCCATCCATTTTTGACAACTCAATTTAGGACATGATCCAAAAATTGAAGCAGATCCAAATCTTATATGGACCACACCACAAGAAACGGTCGTTATTGAATCCCCACCGTTAAAAACTTCATGGGGGCAATCGAATGTTTATTTTCCACCGGTGCAAACTTCCTAAGGCCCACCCTGATATTTATTATCTCCATCCAACCTGTTGATGAGGCCACAGAGAGATGGACAAAGGGAAGACACAACATCAGCTTGGTCCGAACTTCCATGGCCCCAAACATGTTTTTAATGGTAGGCATTTCATCCCCAAAGGTTCTTGTGGTAGGGTCCATCTGTGCTTCGGATCTGCCTCATTTGTGGGCTTTTGGTCCAAAATGAGATGGCAAAATAGATGGACGCCGTTGATTACACATATACATAAAAGGTGGGTCCCATAGAATCATTCGCACGCCTGCCCCGCGGACTGGTAGAATAGTAAAAAATGTAAAAGTTTAGTGGCAATTTCATCATTTAGACAAGTTAACGGCTCAATTCCAACTTTTTAGGTTAGCTAGGGCCCGTTTGGCTAGCACTTGGAAACTCATTTCTAGCTTAAAATCAGGATTCTAGTATAATCCAATTTTAACTGATGTGTCTGGTGACAAGTTCTAGCTAAACAAGATTCCGCAAACAAGCTTAATTTGGCTGGAATCATTAGTGGAAACGGCTCCCAACATCATTTCTATTGGTAGGGAAAAGAGGCAGAAGCTAGTGTCACCTATCTCCATATATGCATTGTGCATCTATAACATGTGTTTTATACTCACATGGTCCATGCGTTTTGAAAGCTTAATTAAGGGCATTAGACAAAAGATGAGGCATATCTAAATCTCAAGTGGACCAAACCTTAGGAAAATAGCATTGTTTGAACGTCCACCATAAAAAAAACTTCCTAGGGCCCACTATAATGTTTATTTGTCATCCAACCCGGCCATCTGTCTTGTAGGACTACTATAGGCCAGGGGTCAAGTTCTTAGGCGGATCCAAAGCCCAAGTAGGCCATGCCACAAGCAACGGTTGAAACATAATCCGAATTACACAATTTTCAACCAAACAACAAGTTTCAGATGGAACTTAGTTTCCAATCTAGTTTCTGTAATTTTGGATTCCAACAGTGGAATTTGAATTCTCTAGAATCTGGATTATGCAACCAAGCAGGCCCTAAAAGAGGCTTTTTTTTTCCTGGTATTTGCAAAATTCAACAATTTGCTTTAAATATTTTTAAAGCATGCATTTACCCGAGAATAGCCTAAAAGGTAGAATGGGCCCCACAATACATATTATGTTGATCCATACCATCCATTGAATTCTTAAAATATTTCCACAAATATATAAATTTGTTTCATGGCTAGATGCTTATCAGATTACTTTAAATTAATCTTAAGCTTCAATGATTCGAAGGTGTATTTAAGTTGGGTACACCCTTGCCTATCATGGATAAGGGTGTATAGATGTGCATGAACG
This sequence comes from Liriodendron chinense, assembly GCA_003013855.2. NCBI lineage: Eukaryota > Viridiplantae > Streptophyta > Magnoliopsida > Magnoliales > Magnoliaceae > Liriodendron > Liriodendron chinense. The sequence goes on from ML058403.1 coordinate 336,283, forward strand.
TGTCACAAATTTCTATGGATTGGTGAATTCTAATCGTACAAAATTGTAGATCATATTTCATATGCATATGGGAAAATAATGGTAGAGTTCAAATATTGCTAATAGTCAAGATGATGGAAGATCATGATGTTTTCTTGTGTACACGTACATTGTCTAGCATGATCCATGCATATTGATATGATCAAATCAGATGGCAAGATAGATCTACTCAAGATGAATCATATAAGCAATTTGACATCAATTAGTTCATTAGATTGATCAATATCTTCGTTAAACTGTGGCTATGCACACATTTGGACTTAGATCTTGAGTTCTACTCAAGTGAAAATTATCAAACCTATATCATTCCGAAGGTTATAGCTAGATTAATAAGATGACCGATGAACATTGAATAGATCATACTTCAAAATAATCGATTTGAAGGATTTAAGCTATCCATCCATTGATCGGACCATTTATAGCTTTTGTATTGGCGATCAGAAGGTAGGGTTATATTTTATATGTTATGGATGGATAATCCATGGTTCAAACTGACGTTTTGTTGTACATATTAGCCTATATCTATAATCAAGAGTTTGTCACATAATCTATTCGATGGTCAAGATTTATTCTTATTTTGAAAAAAATAATTTATACCCTTAGAATTTGTTCGGTGTATTACATTCAATTTAGGGAAAAATCGTTCTCGAAGAAGCATGACCATCCAGTTGAATCTCATTACCCTCCCATGTTGTTACGGGGGAGGACCTACTTTCCACTTTGTTACGCGCTCCGTTGGCTCGCTTTTCACTCTGTCTATTTCTTTTTCTGTCAAATAGCTCGTCTCTTTGCTTGCTTAGGTCATTGTCTCTCGTCAACATAAGACTCCTCCTGCTTCTATGTGTGAGATCCACTCTTGTATAATCCTATGTTAGGTCCATGGCCAAAAATAAGGTTGACCCGTTATTCATCAAATGTTCCACACCAAGGGAGATACTTGGGAGAGAGACGTCCACTCTTGATACAGGTCCCTCCGTAATGATTATATAAAATCCACTCTAACCATTTAGATACCACACCAAAACTTAGACTTGGGGCTAAAACATTAGGCCCATCTATTATTTAGGTGGGCCATATGAAGAGGAACAATTTGAATGGTGAGTGTTGTCCCATACATTATTTCCAATTGTGTGATTCACTTGAATCATAGATGGGGCTGATTTTTGGGCCTTGGGCCTGACATAGGGTGACAGTGGTTTCGCTGGATTTCACCTAAACACCATGGTGGGGCCCACCTAAGCCCGCAACTCCTTTAAAGTGATGAGAAATAACTTTCCTTTGTCTATTTACTAACATTAATCAATCACCAGCCAGGAAGTCCAACCGATTGTAAGTGGCCTTTGCAAACCCTAATCGACCGGGCTGGTCTGAGAGGCTTTTGGACATCTTAGTCCAGGCCCTATTGAGCTGAGCCCAGCCTTCGGGATGATATTCCAGCCCAAGTCCTGCTGGAGCTGGGTCAGGCCTGGAAGCATACGTTTTGTATTTCATTAGAGAAATGGTTTGACCGTTTGCCAGAGTATTACAAGATTATACACAGGCTGTTAAAAATTACTGAGAAATTGCATACGTTGCATGCAAGTCATTCAAACTAAGCAGTCTTATGGGTAAAAGTTTATATGTTTATCTAGTTTCAGATTGGACGGTTAAAAATGAAAAATATCCAATGGTCTTGATTCGAAATAAATGTCCATGAATCAATGGGTTACGATTGCTCAGTCAATCTAATATTCAGATCACAACTTAGTTGGTTTAATTCGAGTACATTATAAATGCCTGCGTATTAAGCCTCATAAGGTGAATAATAACCCCATGGGCCCCTTTGTTCAAAAGTGGGGCCCTTTTTCAATGCTGCCCGATGTGGATCTTAGGTACTCACTGCAGATGGGAGGTGTCCCAAAAATCTCAGGAACTGGAAGATCCTAGCCATTGAATATTTGAGCATTTCCTACACTGTTTCCGTTTTCTTTGAACCATTTGTTTGTCAGCCGCTGATCAATGGTTTAGGAATATCTAGTCTGGATTTTTGTTTTTTTTTAGAAATTCCCCATCCACAGTACCAAGATATATAAGATAAATGGTCGAGATGATTCATCTATGGGCCCCATTTGTACACAAGGGAGATCATCAGGATACTATTCCACCATGTCCTCATGCACTAGAGTTTCATATTTCTTTTCTACAAATCGTAAGGGGAATTCTCACATATTTTATATAAATCCGTCTTTTTTGGTTCATGCCTTCAAATTAGAGGTGGCAATGGGTTCAGTCGGGTCAAGTCCGAGTCAGGTCGTTTCCACCTCAACCCTAACCCGACCCAAATTGAATTCGGGTTGGATTTTACTAACCTTTACCCAACCCAAATTAAATCGGGTCGGGCCAGGTTGACCCACATTTTAATGATCAACTAACTAATTTGTAGATTAAACTAAATGCATATGACACTAGCATTCAATTGAAAACCAAACCATCTATGTTTAATAGGTACATGAGTGCATATATATAGGAAATGGTTCTATGATGTCCACCTCATGGGAACTTTCATGAGATTGAGCTGTGTGGGCCCCACCATGATGTGTGCCAAACATTTACCCCATTAGTCAGATGCACCATTTCATGGTGGGCCACGGGCTTAAAAATCATGTCAATCCATGACTTAGAGGGGCCACACCACAGACAAAAGTTGAGGGGGGTAATCCGCCCATTAAAACCTTCATGATCAATTTTTTGGCCCACTGAGATGTGGTTCACAAATCCAGCCCATCCATTGTATGTGTCCCACTTGGATGAGGGGTCAGACCAAGTTTCAGCCGCATCCAAAACTCAAGTGGGCCCCACCAAGTGCTTTTAGATGTTTTAGGCATGTCTTCGCATGGTTTTAAATGGTATGGCCCACATGAGTTCTGTATACGGATGATTTTTGCGATATCCCATGACCTAAAGGGGACCCATCAAATTCACAGTGTTGATGTCTGACATGTCGGGCCCACACAGCTCTTCCCATGAGGTAGACCTAATAGTACCACTTCCATATATATATATATATATATATATATATATATATATATATATATATATATAAACCGATGTTTTTTATAGAGTATTTCTATTACATACATACTGAAAAAGAAAAATAAATGGATAGAATGGATCAGTGCAGATTTAAAGCATACCTCTTTAAGCATAAACATAGTTAGAATAATGGGATGATGCTTCAGACACATCGATCAAGTTTATTGAATCAACAAACATGTGGAATGTTCTAGCAAAGTATGTGAAAGAAAAAAAAAAACTATGTATTATTTAACTAACAAGAAAACCAGTATATAATAGTCTTAGGGACCACTGTAATGTTTATTAAATTGACAGACATGTGGACCGTTTCCACCTGGGTGTGAGAGAGAGAAAAAAAACTATATATTATTTAACTAATAAGAAAATCAATATATAATAGTCTACTTAACCCCTATATGATTCGGGTCGGGTCACCTTTAACCCTAACCCGACCCATAAAAGTCCGGGTTGGGTCGGGTCAACCTAAAAATTGAATTCGAGTCAAATTTTCCAACCATAAACTAGAAAAAACCGGGTCGGGTCGAATTTTGCCAGGTCCACTTCAAATAATATGAAGAAAAGGAATGGTTAACGCAGATAAAATAAATCACGGTGGCCCCCCAAAGGTTATCCGTCCAAGCGCTGCGTCCCAGGCGAGCTTGGATTAGGTACTACCCTGTCAGGACGCAGCTAGAGATGGAATGGATGCGTGGCACATCAGCATTAGTGGAGAGCAAGAGGCCAGCACCTTGATATTGATGGATGTCCGACAAACCCATCACATCAGTGCGGCCCCACCTACTCTCCACCCATGCGTTGCATGCATGACTAACAACAGCAACAACAACAAAACCAACCACAGCCATTATCTCAAGACACGAACATAAACATAAAACATAAAGCATTACATTATTTATATATAACTCATAGGCATGAGATACCACACCACACCACACCACACCACAAGATTTCAACAACAACAACAACAACAACAACAACGAAGGTGGCAGTGCACCAACAGCAGCAGCAGCAATAGTAATTAAGCCATACTAATGGCCATTATTCTTCCATAACAAGCAAACCACTTACGATCACTCACTAACCGCTGTAGCGGTCATTGATCTGGTCGATTCTCCCATGGATCAGTTTACCACCACGGGCCACGTGGACATCATCACCACCGTTCCCCATGGACATCTTGCCACCGAGTGCCCTGAGGGCCAGTGTTGGGAAGGGACCAATTGACCATTGTTGGGGGCCGTAGATCGCAACAGTCAGGTTACGTTGGAGGATTAGGACAAATTTATCGGGGTCCACTATGGGTTGGTTGATCCAAATGGGAATACCTGAGCCATTACGTATTATCAAGGTGCCATTGTCTAGCAGTGTAGCAGAGCAATTGATGCCTACGCCTGTGGTATCAGAGGTCCATTTCGCAATGCCATTGGCATACAAAGCTAGATTGCAATCAGTTTGCATTATGAACTCATAGTTGTCGGTTTTCAGTGATTCGCCTGGCCCAAGAACGTCGCCTGAGTACATTACAGCATCTGCATCTGCTGTGCATGGAGGCGTAAGAAGAGTGGAGATGGTCAGAAAGAGAATAAACACTACTGGAATTGCCATTGGAATCTGACCCTTGTTGCTCAAATTGGTCACAGACCGTCTATTTATAGATGGAGATTGGGGCTTCTAGGCCACGAGGCGGCTAAACGGTTTGTAGGATAAGTTCAAATACGTACACTTAGATGGTAATAATCAGCTATGATCCAAAAGTTAGGCGGGATATACCAATTAACAATTATGCCTAAACCAAGAAAATCACGTGGTGTGGGCCACCTGAAATTTAGAACAGGGTGAATTTGGTCAGCCACACACACAATTTGGAGTGTCCTCTGTGTTGTGGGTAATTCTAAGCTGACCTCAAGCCATAAGGAAAATCGGTCAGCGGAAGCACCAAAGAGATTCAAATGATCACCACACACACACACAATCAACACAAAGACAAGCTGGTTTTTACGTGGAAAACCCTTGTAGGAAAAAAAATCACGGCACAAAGCGACAATAACACTATGAATATCAGAAGATTACAAACCTAATCTACCCACAAGCAAACCCGGAAGATGAACAAAGCTCTCTCAAACCTCACAATCTTCTCCCCAAGCTCTAAACTCGAATTAGGACTCATTGGTATTGATTGGGATATATATCTCTAAACATGATTTGGAAGTGTTTATATAAGCCTCCAACCGAAAATAGAAACAAATTGTGCAAGATTGCACATCTCCGCATATACACATGATCGATCGACCCTATTAGCCGACCGGTCGAGTATAGCAAAAACAGTCCAGAGAGATCCGCCATAATTTGACCCGTTTCGCCTCAACAGATCGGATGATCGGTCGGGACCTCCAGCAGACCGATCTAAAAGCCCAAAAACTATCTAGTGACTTGCTCCCTACATAGGGCTAAATTCGACTGGTCGGACCAAACTAGCCGACCGGTCGTGAGACCCCCTTTTCAGCAGGTTTGAAGTCTCCACCAATAAGGAAAACCCATAGGTCTATGGGCCCATATATTGAACTGAAGGCTCACATGCTATTGTTGGCCCAAGATAGCTAACCACATTAGAAAGAAAGCACAAGAACTGACCATTGAAGGCCTCTTAATCCTAAAGCCCAACCAAAGTCCTCAGCCTAAAGATTCCCTTGGTCAGGAGATGGCAACGCCACAAGAACGGACTGGTGAGAGAATGGTTGGGTTCAAGACTCACAAAAGCAACCAAGTTTGTCAAGGCACAACGATCTGAGCTCTAGTCCTCAGCCTCAAATAAGAGATAGAGCCCGAAGTCTCGGCGCCGATTCAATATCCACCCTTGAGGCCTTGGCGACAGTCTCGGATGAGCCCTACTCTAACATTTCAATTAAGGATGCCGAGCACAAAGCATCCTCAGATCTAAGCACTCTCTGTAGTCCTCATAACCGACCACATTCCGCACCTCCATACAGTGTCGTACGTAGATAATCACCAACAACTGACAGATCTGGACGTGATAAGGTTTATGCTGAATAATCCGATGGATCTAGGCGAGATAAGGACTGTCCCAAGAAATTTGGATATTATAGCTGGATACGAGATCTACGGATCCACCTACCGCACTCCAATAATCCTATAAATAGAGGAATTCCTTTGCAATTCAAGGTATGTTTGTGATAACGATCTCCCCTTAAAAACTTTACACCAGATCTCCTCCACTCACTGACTTAGACATCGGAGGGCTAACGGTCGGACCCCCAGCCACCATTCCTTTGTCTTCCACTGTGTTCTGCAGGGTCCATGAGTTTTCCAATCTAGCTTTAGATCGTTCACCAACAGGAGATCCACATCGTCCATCCATCTCAAAGGGGGAAATCTCATCCATTCATCCATTGATCAATTTCAAACATCAATAGATTGGCGTCGTCTATGGAAAACGACATCCAAGTCATGTTCTCACTATTGCTGAAGACTTACACCTCTAACGATCGTTCGAAAGATCAAGAAGCTTATGACAGGAGGAAGACGCAAGCATAAGGGCAAGGCTCCCCTTGAAGTAGAACCTTCCCAACACGAGGCAGATGTAGGAGAAGAGCAAACTCCTACACACTTACAGCTCGCCTCGCCGTTGCTTTCCCAGCAGGGATTCGATTGGCAAAAGTCCCATAAAAACAAGGGCAAAATATCTGCCCTCAAAGAAGAAGTACAATATCTTACGACCCTCATCGAAGGACAATAGACTCAGTAGCCCTCGCATCAAGCGAACCACGTGGGTGAGGATCATGTCCAGGCCCATCAACAACAACCATTGCACGGGCAAAATCAATCCTGAGCATCCAGTGCATGCAACCGCATTAGTAGGTCTACTCAGGCACAGACTCAACTTGGTGTTGAGTTCGAGGTGTCCGACCTTCGTGTAATTCCTCGGATTTACGATAGTTATTTTAAAATTTTCTGAAATTTATTTCTAATTTTTTATATTAAATATCGACTGTAAATATTGAAATTCGAATAACGGAACATCCGTAGGAGATCAGATGGAGTACCCTTTATTAAAGTTTCTTAGAATGACCTCATTAACAATGTATAAGAGTTAGATTTTGCTAAACCCAAAGATTTACGAAAATTACAAAAATGCCATTAGTTAAACTTAAGTTAACCTGCCCTTTTTAAGTACGCTAGTTTTTAGCGATAATTAAGATGCAAAACCCTAGACATAAGCTTTAGGCACATTTTAACCGTACACGTTGAATTTCAATCCTCTAGTAATCCTAAAAATAGGTAAATCAGAAATCTGTCTATAAGTGAGCCATTTGATCTCGAATCTGGCTAATTTTTTATGTCACCCTCTAAAACTACGCTGCCGACCTGTTGGTTGGAGGATTTCATATATACATCACAGTGAGACCCACCGTGGCCAAACTCGTTGTCCGGGCTGACCGGCCCGGGACCGGCGTGCGTCAGGCCTGGCAGGGCTTTATACAGCGTGCGCATTATGCGTCAGCTGCCACTACTGGCCATCCAAGCTGTCCTTTTTTTTTGGGGGGGGGGGGGGGGGGGGGCTTTCTAAGATCTGAACCGTCCATCCTCTTTACAGACCATCAAAACCCCCTCCTACCAAATTTCATCTTATTCCATCATGAATCCAGCCCGATCTCCTCTTCCCTTCCAACCGTTGGAAACTTGGATCTTCTAATCTGGGAAACCTCTTCGCATGGGAACTTAGGAAAGCTTCTAGAGGATTCTAAGGATCCTTTCTAGCAAATCAACATGGAGAATTGCCTCAAAAGCGGAAGTTTCTCCCACATTGTGTAGAAATTCTCTAGAACCTTCTTTTGCACTAAAAACTATCCAAACGGTTGTGGACCCTCAGTTTGTGGACGTTACTTGCCTCATTGGACCCATCTAAACCCACCCTATGTGTCCGATTGTCAGATAAACCATTTGTTTAAAAGTTTCTAATTCTAATCTCATTATTTCTTATTTTCTTCTCATGGACCGTTCGTCGCTTAGTGGGCCTCATTCCAAAATCTGTCATGACCATTTTATAGCCCATACTTGACTTAACAAATATGTGGAATTTCTCCTCAAATCATGTTGTGTACACTTTCCAAAATGGCACGAAAGATAATGTATTTCTACTTTAAATCGCAACCGTTCATCTGAAGATGGTGTAGCTTCCCTAAAACCCTAATTCCAACCTTACCTCTATATCTAGGGCCTCTCCTAGTGTTCGCTCGCCTCAAGTGCAAGGCTGTGATGTAGTAATAATCTCAGTAAGACCGAGGTCGATCCACAAGGAAAGAGGTAAACAATTCTAAGTACTCTAATAACTAGAATTTAAGAAGTTTAGGAAAATAGTTTTTAACATAAAATAAGAAAATTTGAAAATAAAAAGAACTAGAGCATCAAGGATCCACTTGTAGTAGTCCAATGCCAATCCATTCATCCAAGTACAACACAATTAGAATCAAAGTCTTATCTCTCATCTAATTGGATGATATAACATTCAAGCACAAACAGTCCCACTTAATTCTGGAAATCATCTTTCTAGTTCTAATGAAGCACATAGAACTTGAACTTCTAGCCTTCGGAGTAACAGCCATGCCAAGAGACTATGGCATGCTCAAGGGTTACTACAATTCAAATTCAAACAACCCAATCATGGTAATCTCAGAGAATTGCAAGGAACTCATGTTCGGATTACACAAACTCTCACAAAACTTCTAAAAAACTAAACTTTATTCAAACTAGAACTTGAAAATCCATAAATAAGTAAAGGGTACTTGAAGGAATGAATTAAAGCATTGAAACAAACTACAAACTTCACCTCTTAGCTCTAGCTAAGAGGTTAGCTAAAAGTAAACATTAAAAACTATAAACTAGAACTAGAAGAAGAAGAAAACTATTTGTAGGAGGCTAGGAAGCCTCTTAGGTCTTGATCTCTTTGCTCCCCACGTTGCTAGATGGGTTAGGAAGAGGCTGTAGGTGTCCTTTTATAGCTTAGAGGCATCACCGACTTGGAAGAATCGCGGAACTACGGAGTCCTCCGGCACTTAGGAAACCCAAAAATCGGATTTAGAAAGCTGTAACTTGCTGTTTACATGTGGCCGACCGGTCTTGACTGATCATTTGACAATCCAGAGAGTGGCCTACCTGTTGGCTGACCGATCTTGACCGATCGGACCTCCTATTCCTCTTCATTTTTCTTCTTTCTTTCTTCTTCTCTTTCTCCTCTCTTTTTTCACCATTCTTTGGCACTTGTTCTATTGATCTTCAATGCATACAAAGTGACTCTTTTAACCATGAATTGGTGAAATATTCTTTCATTCCTATAATCACATAAACGTGTATTAGATTAGTCTTTAAACATGAAAACCATGCATATAATATGATGTAATGGGCTATGACATGTATAAATTGGAGGCTCAACACACCCCAACCAACTTTTTGCTAGTCCTAAGCAAAACATGCGTGAAACAAGTTCAATCTTCCAAAAGCCAACCCTCCTTCAGAAACTATGTTTCTATCCATTCCAAGACATACAAGTGTAAAATTCAGAAAAATGAGGTGATAGAAGTTGAAACCTTAAACTCTCAAAACATAACAAGTATCCATATGAAATTCTCACTGATTGATTGATAAATAGAAGAACTCAAACAAATTCAACCTAGTGTGCATAGTGAAAGTTCATCTCATGAGTTTCTGGGATTATCTTCTTCATAGATCAACTAAACTATGGATCTCAAGGTGCACAAAGCAACAACAAGCCTATGACAGGAATTTGCCTTACAGTCCTTTTGATGACTTTCACACTACGTCCCATTTTCGGCTTTGGTTACGGGTAGACCATCCCCCGGTTGGTAATAGGTAGCCCTTTTCAGAATTTTCCACCATGTTTCCATCATTCCCAAATTTTTATCATTCCTTTTCCTTTTTCTTTTTTATTAGATAGGATTTTTAGAAATCCATATCTTTCGTTATTTTCTCATGGACAAGGATGGACAAAGTACCCCAGCTTCGTTTCTCAACACCTTTAATCAAAGTCTAGCTAATCCACAAATCACATAATCCTTTCAACCCATGAAAATCATGTAATGTGAACTAGGTGTAAAAGTGTTCAAATTTTCTGTTAATCACATAAATAGGGGAATTCACATATAAAACCATTATATTAAGAGAAGTTCAAAGCTTGGAACATCACTCACTTCGTATCTCTTCTTCTTATGCTCGTATTATCTCAAATGCATAGAAACAAAGTTTTCCAAAAGAGGTTTGAATTTTAGAAAAATTAAAATAATTGCTCGAAATGTCATAAAAGCTAGTAGATTCATCTAAGGAATCTCACCCCCAACCAAAATCCTACATTGTCCTCAATGTAACAAGATATGCAATAAGCACGACATGAGAGTAATGACATAAAATAAAGGAGAGTGAGAACAAGAGTACCTGGGGTAGCAAGTTGATCAATTCTAGCATCTTCCATTGTCTCGATGAGACTTATTCAATCCTAATTGTAAAAAATTAAACCCCAACCTACCTACCTACCTTTGATTAGTCCGATCGACTACATGATCAAAATTGAGCAGGATCTTCATGAATTTCAATAAATTTCTCATGAGGACCATCCAAAGTCCTGCTCGACAGTAAACATAGGTACTTGTCTTCATTAAAGTATAATATTTATGTGCACCACATGCATGATAGGAGGAGATAAGAGCAGCAAAAAGATATCTCCTCAAATTCTGATTTGGGTTATGATTGATAAAAAATGGGTCCTCCCAATCAGAATTTTCAATGGGCTGAAGGACCCATGATGGTGGAGAGACATTCATCAGTTTTCATTAGTTAAAGTTGTCTTCTCCACAATTTCAGAGAGTGTAAATCAGTGGAATGGTCTTCTTCAGGCACCGACACCGTGTCTAACAAAATATCTAACTCCTTAATCATCTCATCATCAAGATCATAAGAGTGGGCCAAGCATTCCTCTAGGAAATCGAGATCGTCGGATGAAGGATCATGAGCTTGCTTGAGTGAGTGTAAAAATTCAGACTTGATGGTGAGGGACGCGCCCTCCATGGAGTGAAATGCTTCTAAACTAGGTTCTCCATAACTACTATGAGGCACCAAGTCGAAAGTATGTAAGGCTTTAACAATCTCTTGAATAATGGGGTCGTTGAATTTTCAAAGTGAGCTAAGCATTCTTCCAAAGAATCTGAATTTTCACTCATAGGAGTCTCATTCTCCACATTAAAATTAAGCATGTCAAGTTGGTGGAGTGACCTCAGAAATATCAACCTTGGCCATCTCTCTAGCATGCATATCTTCTAGAGACTCATAATCATTATGCCCTTGGGAAAAAGAAACCATAGGTTCATAAGCATCCACCGAACCCTCATTGTAAGTAACCTCACTCTCGCTTTCAGATTTAATGGATTCCTCGGGTTCGAAAACCCGTCATTGAAATCTCTTCATCATTAAGTTCAAAGCATCCAAAAGAGATTGTGGACTCACCATAATTGATGATGACATTGGGATCAACCTCCTCTAAAAGTCTATTCATTAAATCTGAAAAAGGTGGGACTTGGGTAGCCCATCCTCCTCATTAGAGGGGATTGATTTGATGCCCCCAATTTCGGGCTCAACGTCTTCACAAGATGGCGAGTAAGCTTGATTTGATTGTTCATCTACATACTCTTTCCATATTTTCTCAAGTATTGTGTATACATGTCATCATAAGAGGAAGACGTTTTAGGGTGATTGTTAATAACCACGGTTGGTCTTCCTTGAACAAGGAGAATGGTGGTTTCTCCCCAATTAAGACAGTACGCATTGTAGGATGAAGAGTTATATGATTGAGTTGTAGTCCTATCCATACAAGTGATCACACATTGTCTTAACCTGTTGGCTACTATTCACCTGTTTCTTTGGTTGTTGCACACCTCCTATACCATAACCGGTGGAACACTCATGTTATTTTCAATCCGGTAATCCACGTAATGTTTTTTCCCCGGATGATCATTATTCGATTTTGCTTCATTCCGGTATTCCCCTATCGTCTTACATCGTGTCTCAACATGTGTATTGTTTTCCATTAATGTACTCACGTATCGTCTTACGGGGGGGGGGGGGGGGGGGGGGGGGGGGGGGGGGGGGGGTGGGGGGTGGTGGTTGGGTGTAGTGGAGGTTCTTTGAATCTCAGAAGAATACTCATGTTTGGAGGGATCTTGATCACCATGAGTTTGGGTCCCCCAATCCGACGTCTCATTCTCCAAAAGGTTACTCATATGCACCATTCGTCCAATTATCTATGATGCACGTTTAAGGAATTGGAAACTCCCTTAATCTATTAAAAGAACAAAAAGAAGGGAGATGGGGACCATGTTACCCAATAGGGTGAGATCTATGTAAGCAACAATGTCCTACAAAATCAAAAAAAAAAAAATTGTGAGTAATCTAGAAAAAAAATAAAAAAAATCTACTTTTATAAAAACTGAAAATCCTACCTAACTAACACTACTCTATAGCTACTAGATAATTTAAAACCGTATGAACTTTTTCTCGGGAATGGCGTTAAAAACTTGTTCGGTTCCCTCAAGTGCAAGGCTGCGATGGGGTAGTAATAATCTCGGTACAACCTACGAGGTCGATCCACGAGAAAGAGGTAAACAATTCAATTCCAAGTACTCTAATAACTAGAATGTAAGAAGTTTAGGAAAATAGTTTTTCACATAAAATAGAAAATCTGAAAATAAGAAGAACGAGAGTATTAAGGATCCACTTGTAGTAGTCCAATGTCAATCCATTCATCCAAGTACAACACAATTAGAATCAAAGTCCTATCTCTCATCTAATTGATGATATAACATTCAAGCATAAACAGTCCACTTAATTCTGGAAATCATCTTTCTAGTTCTAATGAAGCACATAGAACTTGAACTTCTAGCCTTCGGAGTAACAGCCATGCCAAGAGACTATGGCATGCTCAAGGGTTACTACAATTCGAATTCAAACAACCTAATCATGGTAATCTCAGAGAATTGCAAGGAACTCATGTCCGGAGTACACAAACTCTCACAAAACTTCTAAAAAAACAAACTTTATTCAAACTAGAACTTGAAAATCCATAAATAAATAAATGGTACTTGAAGGAACGAATTAAAGCATTGAAAAAAAATACAAACTTCACCTCTTAGCTCTAGCTAAGAGGTTAGTTAAAAGAAAACATTAAAAACTAGAAACTAGAACTAGAAGAAGAAGAAAACTAGTTGCAGGAGGTTAGGAAGCCTCCTATGTTTTGATCTCTTTGCTCCCCACATTGCTAGATGGGTTAGAAAGAGGCTGTATAGGTGTCCTTTTATAGCTTAGAGGCGTCACCGACTTGGAAGAATCGTGAAACTATGGAGTCCTCCCGCACTTAGGAATCCCAAAAATCGGATTTAGAAAGCTGCAACTTGCTGTTTACACGTGGCCGACCGGTCTTGATCGGTCTTTTGACAGTCCAGGGAGTGGCCTACCTGTTGGCCGACCGGTCTTGACCGGTGGACCTCCTATTCCTCTTCATTTCTTCTTTCTTTCTTCTTCTCTTTCTCCTCTTCTTCACCATTCTTTGGCACTTGTTCTATTGATCTTCAATGCATACAAAGTGACTCTTTTAACCATGAATTGGTGAATGTGTGAAATCTTCTCTCATTCCTATAATCACAAAAATATGTATTAGATTAGTCTTTAAACATGAAAACCATGCATATAATGTGATGTAATGGGCTATGACATGTATAAATTGGAGGCTCAAGACATAGCCATAGGTGACCCCCACCTACGAATTTGAGAGAGAGAGAGAGACAGAAAGAAAGAGAAAGAGAAAGAGGATGAGAAAGAGAGAGGAAAGAGAGGAGTTCCCTTTACTATTTTTTCATCAATCGTATATCTAATAAGTCGAAGATTATAAGGTGAGAACTCATTTAAGATTGGGTTAATAATCTCATGTTTTGAAAGTTGATGATTCATATGTTTTTGTTTACATGTCTTTCTTTGTTCTCTCCTTAGTAAGTCATATATGAATGCTTTTAGATACCCTATTCCTATCTCATGGTGATGAGGACGTTTATTGGACTTAGAGAACCCATAAGGAATGGAATATTTGTTGCACATATGGGATTTGTGTAACCATCTTTAAGGGGACCACTTTTCCTTCCATATTGTATAAAGAATAGTTATGATTGTCTAATGGAGATCCTTTTATGTTGTATTCCTTTTATATATGTGGATGGACCCTGATCTGTGGTGATGAATATTGGAATACTCGGTTAAGAGGTTACCCTAACCTGAGTCGATGCTTTAGCTTGTCCGGTTAAGTGGCCACCTTGATGTATGGTGGAGGTATCAGATCGCCCGATTAAGTTGTGACGCCTCAAATTTCAGGGGTTGAGTACAACCTTGATCCCCGAGATTTCGAGTGTCAGTTATGGTTTGTGGAAGTGTGTTTCTTATTTAAGATTCATAAGGCATCAAAGCACAAATTCAGAATCAATTTAAGCACTAAAGTAAAGACAAAAATTAAATTTAAACCTGACCAATATAAAAGTGGAAGCAGAACAACTCTCCCGTAAAGTTATCGAACTATCCTGTAAGGCATCCTCCTCTAAGATACCTGCATCTATTATAACAGAGCTTGGAGGTGTTTTGAAACACCGTCCTAGGAGTGGGAGTGAGTGATCAACTCAGTAAAATTATAATTTAAAGTTTAACGTATTATCAAACAAATAGGATTAGGCATTGATTCCAAACAAAACATCGAAGTTCCTAGTTCAATTCATTAATGCATGAATGACATAAGTTCGCACACCATGCATGTTCCGGATATAACATGAGGAACACAAAGTGGCACTAGCACCACATCAAGCAACCAGCACTCACAGAACCTCCAAATGCAAATGGGTTGGATCATCCTTCGGCATCCTGGCCTTAACAGTAGACAGTTGCCTAGGGGATCCATGATGTGTATGCATGATTTGTTTAGATTTCATTAGGTCATTTCTCACTCAGCATATTGGTAAAGCCGGAATACCATTGTCCAATCATTGATCCTGAACGGGACTATCTGGCTCCCAACCGTGCAATGCTAATTATCGCAAGTAGCCCAGGCTTCCCTGTCACTTCCACATATCAAAATACAGTTCCCAACATCCTGCTATAAACGGGAGCTGGCCAACCTTCTTGAGAACACCGATAGGGTTCACCGCCCCAGCAATTGATCCAAGGACACTACGGGGAGGTGAGTCACCCTAGCGTAGGCGACAACTCGAGGTGTCCCATAGCACCATGCCCGGCCCAAGAGGCTTATCGGAATCGCATTGCACATGCAGTTATTAGTGGACCGATACTTTCTTAGGATTCGGTATTTCGTATTCAGGGGACTATTGTTATCATCATCAAACACTCTTTCTGCCATATTTTGACAGATTCGATTAAGTCTAGGGGTGTTCATCTGGATTGGCATGGGCATAAGCCACCCGCATAGTCTAACTACTACCGACCATTCGCGTCTCCCCCAGACCAACCAAATACGTCTCAGGTAGCCAACAAATCTGGGCTACCCGCCTTGAAACGTTTGAGACAGATTATATTTCACAAAGTCTAATTATTTTGCAGCATACTTATAACTTAAGAAAAATCCTAACTCGACGCCATGCATGATAATTCAACTTATCTACATACAAGTAATTCTATATTCGATCCACACATAATACACATCATTCCAGCAATTTTATCTTACATAAGCATTTCATCAAACACCTTTGCTACAGAAAGTTAAGATAGCATATATATTGCAATAATGTAAAAATAAAACAATTTATAAAGATCATCATACCCTAATGACTCAATCAATCCTAAATCTATCTAAGGTTGATAAAAGAAAACCTAGAGGTATAATTCTGCACCTTAGTATTAGGGTTTCTCGATTTCGAGCACCTATGGTTGAGGTTGGTTGGAAAATTGGCAACGCCTATTCACAAGCCAATGTTAAGGGTGAGATCACATGTAATAAAATCTAAAATGGATTGAAATAGGTGGTACGATTCACGTCTTACCTCTGATTGCAAACCAAGTCAATCTAGACAAGGAGTCGGCAGTTAAAGTGATGAACTCGCACCCGACGATGATGAATTCTAGCACAAGCACTCTCAATGAACAATTTTCTCTATTCTCCTTCATCTCTTTCTGTCAACTTCTCTTCTCTTTTCTATTCTCTCTATTACAAAACGGAGGGTGAGATTTGTGTTGGGGAGAAATGCCCAACACAACTCTATTTATAGGCCCAGATTTACTTGGATGGCCCTAATATTCGATTTGTTACGAATCTAGCCCTAAGGAAGACCAATTCGGTCAGTAGGGGCCCATCGGGTTCCATACGACCCCATCTTGACCAGGCATCTGTCTTGTTATAGTGAGATCCACCATGGGCCCGACCCTTTTGCACATTAGGCGTGGCGATCGATCGTCAACACACGATACACGATCGACGGTCACCGATCCTAGATTAGGGCAGCGGCTTTAGGGAATGTGCATGGATTTATTTGGGGCAGGGGCCCCAAGTCTTATGACGTTTCAACGGTTCAGATTTAATCACTTAAGGAATGTTCAAAATGACATACATAACTCACTATTGTTGGGCAACTCACACATCTCATGTGCCCTCACTATATGCCCAAGTTGAGCGATCCTGCATTTCGATCTAGCTCAACATCCGTGATGTATGTCAAGCCCAGTAAGACAGACGATGTTCCTTAGATTCGGGTTTGATGGCCCATTAACGAGCGGTCTAGACTCTATTTAGTGTTTTTCGAAGTTTTTAAAAATAGAGTTGAGGATGAGATTTCTAGGTATATTAAATGTGGTCCGATCTACCTACGTCTAAAGTTGGCTGATTTAAAGTTAACAGAAATAATATTTTGGCTTAACTCGCTCTCATCGTTGATTTGTAAGTTAGACGAAAAGTTGATTAAGTTGGGTTATAAGTGTAATCTAAGCGTGATTAGTATTGTTCTTAGTTAGATGTTCATTATGCATTAGT